>JARJLF010000425.1:0-202498 GCA_029378395.1 Mycena leptocephala
AAAAAAAAAAAACTACCTTCTCAGCTTCTTGTCTCTGAAGCCTGAAGAAAATCATCCACCAAAACCGAAGCAAGCTCGTATCCGGACTAACCGACAGCTGTTCAGAAATCTCTTCCAAGTTGAAACCAGTTCTTAGAGCTGAACTAGCGACAGGGTTGGCTCAGTGGCAGACCTCGGGCTAGATGTTTTTTTTCCAAGAAACCTGAAAGAACAAATCGGGAAAGAATCCAAATTAGGACTCATATAATTGATCCGCCGGCATGACAACGAGCTTGACCTCCAAATCTCATTTTACGAAAAGACCCGCTTTCACTGAGACGTTACTTTGAGGACGTGGACGAATTATGTGAGCGTTACGGCACTGCACGAACTCCACCTCGGAGGAAAAGAAATCGTTGTACTACACTCCCGACCGAGGACGGAGGACTTATGGAAGAGGTGCAATGAGCAAAGGAAGTATGGGGGGTACTGAAAGCCCCCGGTCACTACCTATGAACTCCGTCCGGAATAGAGTAAATCAAGGCCAAAATTGGTCTTTTTGGGTCCGGGATATAGAGTAAAACAAGGCCTGAGCCGGCTCTCGGTCCGTGATAGAGTAAATCGGCGCAGCCTGAGAGATTTTTTTGAAAGAGAAGGTCCCTTAGAGAAGATTTCTGGCCCAACCATTGAATGAAAAGTCGCGCGGCAGGCGAGAAAACGAAGGCAGCGAGGGCTAATGGGGCGGGGAAGCCTGCGGGAGCGTCCACAGGGCGAAAAAAAAGCGGAAAAACTAGCGTGGGAATTTTTTCCCGTCCATCATAGAGTAAACAAGCCTCCAAAGGTCAAAATTCATAGAGTAAATCAACCAAAATCTTCGACTTTGGGCGGACGGAGTTAGTAGGTAGTGACCGGGGCCTGTACTGAAAGACATCGATGTCCCCTCTGTGTGGTCTTGTTTTTCTACACCCTCGGCCCGACATTACCTTTTGCCACAATAGAGGTAAACAGCGCGTTCGCGTCTTTCCACTCAAAATGACCAGTATCAACATCGGCTACGTATTCTTTGTCGGGCGGCCCACCCGCGAAAACCTGATCACTGGAGCCTCGTGTGTGATGAACTTCCAACTCACCGCCACATCGACAATTCGGGAACTCGTATTTAAAATCGCGGAGCTGCGTCGCGTCGATGGAGAACAAATAGAGATGTTAAAGGTGCGTCAAAGTTCGCCGAATTCGACCTTCATTGCTAACATATTCTCCTTAGTTGAATGTAGAAAAAAACCTTTCCCCACGCCAAGTCACCAACCTCCTTGAACATAATAACTTCAAAATAGACGCTATTGCGGACTTCGTACCTTATTTCAACACACTCGCGGAAGTTCTCGGCAATTATTGGTCGCAAACTGCCAAGACGACTACCTTCATTGTCATATTACCTCCCGCGGCAATCCCTGCATACGATGAGGGCGAGAATGAAGAAAAGGATAGCGAGGGTGATGTGGTGACCGAGTTACACGAAGGCGAGTTACCCAGCTTGATATCCCCGTCCTCTCATCTCTATCTTCAGCTTTTACTAAATTTATCCGCGGTTCGATGTCGGGGCCGACGCCGTCCGCATCAGCCAAGTCTCAGGAGTACAACAAGATACAAGGATCTGACATCGCCATTTACGATGGGCGATTCCGAGCAAATGAACCCGCTACCACTGCCCCGCCCGTGGAATTATATCATCCCGTCTTCGCGAAGTTCATCAGCGCCTGCGCGAGCTCTACTCCTATACCTGACGACCACTTGCGACATACCTCCGCACTGATGCGCAAGCTATCCGTTATTGCCACTTACGAGAAGCGTCGGGACGAAGAAACACGGAATATCTTCGAAGATCTTCTCCAGGTCACCCTCGAAACTGTCCCGAACCAGGACAAAATCTCGGCAGACTTCTGCCATTTGACCGCCACACCTTTCAACATCAGCGCGGCCGATCTCATTATCGAGGTCAAAGCAGAGTTGGGTGCCGGGGGCTCCGACCCGTCAGTGCAATCCTCCTTCTCTTTCACGAGATTCTGGGTTCACGACACTGTATGTACACCTTGTCACAGAGACATCCCTGCATTCACTACATTTCAGCGGAAAATCGTTCGGGATTCTTGTTGTTGCCCTTCCTTCCTTGTCGGTCTGGCAGGCCCTTGGGTCGTCATCCTAGGAGCTATATTAACCAGCCGGCCGATTGTACAGCGCCTTACTCCCTATCTGTGGTTTGGATGCTCCCGCACCCTGGACGACCAGCAGGTCCTTAATCTTGCCCGCCCTCTCTACGCCCTGAAGTCGGCGCTGGTGGATCTACAACATTACTACGCTAACCTCGAATCTGTCCCTTGGACTATTGGTCGCGTACACTCTCGTTTCTGCCCATCCATCACGCACTACACCGCAGAAGACGGCAGCATCGTTGAATTTGAGTACATCTGTCCCCTGGAGCGCGATCCAACCTGCGTCACGTATCGCGTGGATATCAACAAAAAACCCGCCGTCGTGAAATTCGTCCAACAATATGGCCGACATGCGCACAAGTTCATGGCCCAGAAGGGTCTCGCGCCCCAGCTTATCTACCACGGCGAGCTAGGTGATGGATATGGCGGCTTGTGCATGGTCGTGATGGAACTAGTCGAAGGGAAGACGCTCCACGCGGTGTACGGGACACAAGACTTACCCGCAAGTGTTAAACATCAAGTAAGCGATGCGTTGAACAGTCTAAATGACGGCGGCTTTGTCTTTGGGGACTTGCGCCGGCAAAATATCATGGTCGCCCACGCGGATCAGTCAATCCGGTTCATTGACTTTGATTGGTCTGGAAAGGATGGGGAGGTGAGGTACCCTTTTCATCTATCGTCCTTGATCCGCCAGAATGCTCGTGCAGAGGAGTACAATTTCATTACAAAAGTACATCAAGATGCCCTGTTTAAGTGTTTGTAAATTTCTCTGCCGCTATTTATTTACATCAGTTTCAAGTATGGAATACCGCGCTTGAACGGCAATCCCGCTTTGCTTGAGCAAGGTCCGGTCCACACGAACATATCAACCATTGTTTTTTCTTTTCGAACGCTGACTGACGCATCAACCTGCTGCGCCGGAATACAGACCCGTTTTCCCCTTCTGACGTTCTCTAATTTTTGCTTCCCGGCAACTCGCCTGCTCGCCGCACGAATCTAGACTTTAAATTTTACACTCTCGCCGTCAAGCTGAACGAGTTCTGTGTGAGCCTAGCTTCGTGGAAGGGAATGGAAAGAGTGGTACGTACTTTATTTCCCCGCTTTTTTCTTTCTCTGCTTCTTCACTTCCATCCCATCTCCACCACGCCCAGCTCCGCCCTCTCGTCTCTTTCGTGCACGCGCTCGGCGTGGAGTCCGCGTGGACATAGATTCCATGCACACGCCCTCCCGCCCTCGTCTCCTTGCGCACGCGCGCGCCCTGTCGAGTCCACGGCGCCTCTGTGGCGTGCGTCGCATCCCCGTGCTCGGAGACGGCGCCGGCCCGAGTCTTGCATGCCGGATTGTTCGGCGGGGGCAGGGCTCTTGTGCAGGACCAGAACGAGCCGAGTTCCGTTCGCGGAACGGCACCGGCGCGCCGACTCCGCTCTCGCGAATTCGCGCAGGGACGCATGCCGTATGCGCGGGCCGTCTGCGTACGCGCAAATCGTCTCCGCGCGATGTGGTGGACGCCGCTTCAGAGTCGGGGTCTTTGTGCGCGGACGTCAGCAGCATCGCGCCGTCGCGTTTGTGTCCCCGTCCAGCGCTGCCGTCGATTCGCGCTCCCCGCCGTGCGGCGCTTGGTAGCCCGAGTCGAATTGGCGTAGGTACACCCTGTATCTCCGTATTTTGAATACAGTACGTTCGCTTTTAAATCATCTATGGGAGTTTCGTACGGAGTAGGAAGAGGCGGCGATTCAATTGCAAGTTTATCTCGGATAAGCAAGACTTCAAGAGGATTCGAAACCGCTGCGAGCAAGTCAAATATCTTGAAGACGTTCCGAAGCTCGTTAGAAAACTCAGTCAGAATGAATGTACGCGCATAATGCAACTCAATTTTCCCTCAACTCACCTAAGGCTTGCGTCGCGTTTGGGGGCTAGGAGAAAACGAGGTAAGCAGACTTGGTGTGCTTGAAATAAGGGAGGGATTGAAAATTGGCGTGATGCCGCTCCAGGAGGGGTAGGACGTCGCTGCGCTAAAGGCGTCGTTGCGCGCGTTGGTCGCCAGATTGAAATCGCAGAACGCGAGCTGAAAGGCCAGTCAATCACTGCCCTCCAAACACACCAATAAGCCAGCAATACCTCGTCGCATTCCAGCATAAATCCAGCACACGATTGCCGCTGCCGCCGTCGTGTGGCGCGCCGCGGTGCACTTGTTGCTCGAGCCGTACAGCTGCGCCATGGGGACGCGGTTCTTATCTGTCGGGAAATGGTGGAGAGCCAGTATTCGTATTCAATCTTTTGTATCCCTGGGTATGCCCGGCACCGTCTTCGTCACTGCGGTGCGGACAGTACATGGCGTCTGGGAGGAGGTCTGTCTAACTTGCTGAAGGAAATAATAGGCGGCAAGTGCTTGCCGTGTCTCGTTTCTGATCCAGCTTCACATGCATCGCTGGGACGCATTCCTCACGATTTTCTCCTGAAAATCTTGTTCTCCTGTTAGGTTAAAAAACTCAAGCAAGCCCTAGCGTGTTTGGGAAGCGGTAGGAAACATGAGGGAGAGGAAGCGGAGGGAGAAGACGAGCGCGTGGCGTACCCGAGCGTCCCGGGAAGGTGGGGATGAGTTTTTATTATTTAATTCTATCAAATACAAAGATACACGAGAACCGGAGCCTCGAGGAGGGGTGTCACATCACGGTGAGGAAATTATGGCAGAAAGAGAAGGAGAAAAGGAAGGGGAAGGAACGTGAAACTACCTGTTCTCAGGCGCCTGCCCTCTATCTTCAATCAAAATCTATCGCGAGGGTTAAACGCTTCAGGGAGAATAAACTATTCCGGCTTACTTTTTTTATCGAAGCTGCAAAGTACAACCACGCTGCCTGGGTTGCGGCTGCAACTTGCGTGGGCTGTTCATGTGATCCACCGAAGTCGTATCGGGCGATGCGGACTGATTTGCCCAAGGCTGGCTGTCAGAAGCCAGAGAGAAAAGAAGAAAATCAGCAGCGATCATCTATAGGGTAAATAAAGCAACATGCCACCAAGTGCGGCGCTATGATAACATCGGTCTGGGCGAGTAGGGGTATCAAAACTGGCTCGGAGTAGTTGTGACAGTTTGATCCATGCTAAGGTGATCTAAGTCAGAGTTCCAACAGAGCTCAGTATGACTACGACTTACCTGGATGAGCTGATCAACCTGCTCCTCCGTCTCTCCTTCAAACCAGAGGTTTGTGAGCCTTCGCCCATCAAACGGTACGTCACCATGAAGGATTGAGGGACTGATGGAGAAGACGAGGAAGATAACGGGATCGGGAGACGTGACGCGGGGGTGGTGGAGGAGGGTGTGCATGTACGCGACACGCGGGTCGCTGGTGGTGTAGAATGCTGGCCCTATGGCAAGTGTGTTTGGCTGCGGCAGGGGGAAAATCCCGCTACTGCAAAACCGCGGGAGGAAGGAGGATCTGGTGCCGTGGATCAAAATACGCTGGGTATCGCTGTTCGCGGTCTCTTCGTCTTCAAAGGGGCTATACTTCTGATCCAAGAGACCCTTGATCGTGCTGTTATCACCCAGCCGGGCCGCGAGATCTCGCACGGTTGATAGCTGTTCCTTTGGGGGGGTGGTAAACGGCACGACGCGAAAGGTGGATCTAGGAGCATTTTGGAAAAATATTGCTTGCGGGGGAGCCTGCAGTTTAGGGGGATCAGCAACTCGACCGCCCCGACCTCTTCCCCCACGTCGTCCTCTATCGCCTCTTCTGTCTCCCCCGCCACCTCTTCCCTGTCCTCCTTGGGTTCCACCGTCTTTTTCATCCCCACCACCACCACCTCCAAGCTGTCCGCCACCACCGCCTGCAGATATTCTCCCTCCTTTCCGAACGACCTTCCACTCTTGCCCGTCGTCGGCGTCCATGGCTTCAGGGCCGTTGTGGTCACGGTGGAAAGCCTCGCTCGCAAGAGCAACCGCTACGGACCCGTGGGTGGCCGTGCAGGCCAGCGCATACAGCTCTGGTTCCAGATCGGCGTAATAGTGCCGGATCCGCGTCACATGGTCGTCCGTAAAGAACATGGAGCAAAAGACGAGAAAAGGATTGACTGTGAAAGGGTAGTTAAGTCATGGATGCACCACTGCTTCTGGACGCCACACGCACGAGACTGAAACCGGTCTTGGGCACCAGGGGAGGTCAATATATGTTCTGCGACCCATTGTTCATGGTCTTCGACGCTTTCAGGAACATGGAGAAGGATCTCCTGGAACATGGAGAAGGAGAGGGGAGCGTAAGTGAGAGGAGGGGGAGTGCAGCGAATACTTATGAGACAGACATTCGAGAGTCAAATATGATTGATGACGGCACAACTGTTGCCATCAAAATAAGCATTTGCTAAAGAATCCAAATTAGGACTCATATAATTGATCCGCCGGCATGACAACGAGCTTGATGTTTCCCCTTCGCACCTCCAAACCTCATTTTGACGAAAAAGACCCACTTTCACTGAGACGTTACTTTGAGGACGTCGACGAATTGTGTGAACGCCACAGGCACGTACGTCTCAGATTCGAGATCGCATGACGACGCGTAAGCGTCCGATCGGCCGACGCGCTGCACATGCTCAGCTCCGTATAATTTTTAAATTTTATTCCAGGGACTCACCTTGACGGCACCAGTGTTCGCCTCGACGTAAATGACATCGCCAACGACGATTTTCTCTTTGAGATTGGCCGCGTAGATGCTGGGGTCTAAACGGAGCTGCTTCGTGCCCTTGACGGTTTTGGGGCCAACCACGACGTGGGAGACAGTCTTTCCATACCCACTGAGTGGGTTCTCAGATTCTGTCGGGGTGAGCTCTGTGACCTCGCCCCTCGTATACTTCCTTCGTCTCTTTTATTCGGAGTCCTATGCGGTTAAATTAGAGATTGGGTAAGAATTGAGATGGAGACGCGTCCACTCACCTATTGCGCGCCGAAACGACTCGGCAAGGACTTCTGTTTTTTTTGACCTCGGTACTGTAGACCTCGGAGCCGACCATGGGCACCTTTGCACCAAGTTCATAGGAAACTGCGAGTGCGAGTGCGGTCTTGCCCGTCCCTAGGGCACCAACAAGCAACAGCGCGCGCCAAGAGAATTTTCGCGATTTAACGAGGTCCACGATAACACTACAAGCCTGGAACATCAGGATATGAGGAGTGATTCCCTCAAGTTGGGGTTTTTTGCGCGCATTCGCCTGGCCGATGAATCCAGAACCGTCCGCGAGAGCAGATCCAACCGCGGTGAGCCCAAGTGTGAATGAGGTGCTATACGCGAGGAGCGGCCGGCTGAGTTGGCCAGCGGTGGTGGTACAGCATTGTGCGCTACGGGGGCCGACGTTGACGCCGCCGAAGACATGATAAGAGGCAAGACAGACGCGTCAAAACTTTCATGGCTTCAGCCTTTTTCTAATTCACGCTAGTTCTTTTCAAGTTTTATGCCAGGCAACGAAACATGACTTGGGCGAAGTACGGGCATCTCACATGGGGCATGGAATGCATTCATGTCATATTGGTAAGATAGCGAGGATATAGAAGAAAAGTCATCGTGCGCGGGCTCATGCGATGAGCTTGACGACGCCGCCTGCCTCCTTGATTTTTGCTCTGCGCGCGTTGTCAGCACCATCGCCAAAAAAAAAGACGGCGGAGACGCACTCTGCGATAGCGGACACAAAGCGCGCTTTTACGATGAAGGGCAGCTTGGGGAGCATGCCGTTGCCGAGCACCTTTCCGTAGCCAAACCGCAGGGTGTCGATGACGGGGACGACGGAGGAATTAGCGGTGATACCCTTCTTCTCCTCTGCGGGGACGAGGCTCCAGAGTTTGTCGACGTTGATGATGGGCCGCCAGTGGGCGTTGCGGGTCAAGTGGAAGTGGCGCATACCGACTTTACCGAAGTAACCGGGATGGTACTTGTCGAAGTTTGTTCTGCGCGAGTCAGAGAGATGGAGAAGGGATAGAGGAGGGAACGCACCGGTGGTGATGCTGACCACCAGCGAGACCACGACCTCCGGGATGTTTGCGGTGCTTTCCGACACGACCGTGACCGGCGGAGACGTGCCCGCGGTGCTTGCGCGTTTTCGAGAGGTGCGTCGGCATCTAACCCAGTAAAAAGTCAGTTCATCGTCATCCAGAAAACAATCCGCGCATCCACCGCCTCCCGCTCGTTTTCGTCCATCCAAAGTGCATAGAAGGTGCACTGGCACGACGGGGCGGCGTTGGACGGGCGCGCAACACGACGAGGCTTACCTTGAGGGAGGGTTAGAAGGAGGGAGGGATTTGG
Organism: Mycena leptocephala; assembly: GCA_029378395.1. Classification (NCBI taxonomy): domain Eukaryota; kingdom Fungi; phylum Basidiomycota; class Agaricomycetes; order Agaricales; family Mycenaceae; genus Mycena; species Mycena leptocephala. The sequence goes on from JARJLF010000425.1 coordinate 8,468, forward strand.
GACCTCTGGACGCAAATTTGATGGCAACACAGCCACAGTTTCCAAACACACCCAAATAGTCCCCTCAGTGATTTGCCTTTACGCATTCGTTGACTGGCGACAAACGCTGGCACCGTTTTTCCGCCTCATTACCGAAGACTGGGTGCTCAATGCGCGGAGAGTTGCTGAATCATGATCCTAGAAATGGTCTGTTCAATGTTGCAAGATCGTCGCCAGTTGAAGTGGTTCTTGCGATTGCGCCGGCTTAATAGAGAAGAGGAGCTCTGCGGGAGCATTTTCTCAATTCCTACTCCTTTTCGCGATCTCATGTGTGTCCCCCATCGTCTTCCGCAGCGGTGTGCATAGTCGGTGCGGGCTCAGGCGGGCTTGAGCGCGCCCTAGGACTCGCGACGCGCAACATCCCCTTCGTGATTGTCGATGCGCTCGAGGGGGGCACAACAGCTCGCGCGCGGTTCTGATGCAATCGAGTGCGCTCGAGGTTGGCTAAAACACACTGCAACATATAGCTACATCCGAAACTGCCTGCAGACATCGTGGCTGGCGGGGTCCAGTCCAAGACACTAACGACGATAGATCTGCAGGAGCGGATTGTGTTTAGCTTGTGTATGACGGATATTGCAAAGTACACCAAGTATGCGTACTCGTTGCTCATTTCGCAACATCATGTGGAGTGGCGGATGCGCGAGTACGTGGAACGCGGCGGACACGGTGTCCGCTGGCAGAAGCGCGCGGCCGACATCAAGGAAGCGGCTGAGGGGTCGCAGTATGAGTTGCGGTTCGAGTCCGGTGAAGTGCTCACAGCACGCTACGTCGTCGAGTCCTTCCTGCGCTGAGTTGCAGGGATCCGTTTCTCGACCCATACACGCAAAAGGAGGCGGGTTCGGGAGCGCACGACCTGTCGTTTGTCGTTGCAGAGGTCCTTCTCGCCGCCCCGCTACCGACCAACATCCCACGGACGCAATACAGATGATGATCGGTGCTGGTGGTGTGGTCCTCACCGCACCCATCAACGTGTCCGCATCAGCAGGCGACCCAGCCTCGCAAAATCTCTTCCGGATCTACCTCAATGTGCCCGATACCCCGCCCCGTGCGATACACGTGTAGGCCGTCTGTTTTCCTGCGACTGCGGTGTTTAATCTAACTACAACTTGATCCTAGGCTATAATATCCCAATCACTGCAATAGCTATGGACGACGTCCAGCCACTCCTCCCTCAAACCCATACCACTTTTCTTGAAATGATTGCATCTAAGAGTGGCACTTTTGAATTCTTTACCGTCGATATTCCAATCACGGATGTGACCGATGCTGCAGAAGAAACCCGCCCTTCCCACCGAGCCGCGCATTATCCATTCATGAGCTATGGGAAGAAGCATCGGAATAGGAGCTTCCTATGGGCTAGATATCCAGTCCGTATCACTCTATTGAAGTCGTGTATGGCACCTTACTGATTTCAAAATCTGCAGCGACGTGAACCGCCAGAAGATTGTCATCTGGCCGCGATGTAAGGAGTATGTGCAGAAACAGAAGCAGCACTCGATCCGCACCCCGTGTTTCTCCACTACCTTTCAGAACTCCGATGAGAATGAGAAGACTCTCGACCATGATCCCAATCCCGACGCCGACCCCGAACCTGATGTGGCAATAAAAGACATTGTGACCTCGTTCGCGGTGAAGGACGCGAAAAAGACCGAAAATTCCGTCCTTGAACGCGACGTTCATGAACGCGAAATTGCTGCCCACGAAGCCCCAAACAGCATCACCAACCAAATCCCCAGCGTTGATCTCGTCCATGAAGAAAGTGTCGCCCAAGAGACCCCGGGTGGGGCCGCCCACCGTACCGCGAGCAATGGTACCTCGGGTATTGAACAAGCTACGGGTGACAGTATCCTCGGGACGCATCGAGAAGCCGCCGAGGCCGCCCCCACGTACGGTCGAGGTGCTGGACCTCCCGATGGACGCGTACTCTGCGGTTGTTTCGGTGCAATAAGAACTCTACAGCTGTGGATGTTCGGCGCCCGAGGAATGTGTACAATGCACGCTTCGGAGGCCTGCTGATAAGTGGGTTTTCTGCGTCCCTCTTTATGTTCTTTGTGTTGACCTTTTCGTAGATTTTGTGCAGTTGTTGCTGAGCGCAAGGAGAGGATACGGCTGGACGACTGCTAGTGCAATGTGTTCTGATTTTCTTGCATCCTGCATCGTTAATTTACCCTAGTACACTTACATATAGCCTCTATCATTTGAGTCTTTGCTACTATTTTTCATTGTCCCACGATGTCTGTGCATTTCCAAATTTGACGTCACTTTCTCTACGAGCTCGCGACGGTTGGCGTGCACCTCTCTAAGTCTCTTGACTCGACCACCGTCTCGCAAAGACGGGCTGCTTCCTCTGCGGGATCCTTCTTGGCTATGGCTTTCAGGCCAATTCTGACGAAAACTACGCGGCAATGTCCTTTGGTTTTGACGACTAGAGGCTCAGTTCTTCGACCCAGGGAGAGAACTGGACCGCTACGATATTATACGAACTTTATTTAATTCCTAGTCCAACTCTAGCGTAAACCGAACACTTGTTGGTCGGGTTTCACCCGCTTATTTGCACGAAAAAACCCATTATTTTGCGCTCGCACAACACCTCCAGTCCTCACGAAGAGCGTCCGACTCGGATCGCCGGGAGGCTCCCAAGCCTCCAATTAACAAAAATGACCTGACCACAAAAGGTACGGACGGCGCGAAACCTGATATGCCGCCGTCTCCAAATTACGACAATTATCCTCCGTTTTTCCGGTGGCCATATCCCTGCCGCACCTCCTGCAGCTCCGAGTCGCGACGACTTTCTCGAGATCGCGACGGGCTTCTGAGCAGCGAGCGAATCCGATTTAAATGATTCACGATCAAGTCCTTTCGGCGGTTCAACGCGGACGACATGTACATCTCGGCCTTTATTACCTAGTTCGTCATGAGCCAGACGCTCTGGATATTCGTGGGGACGTGGGTGCTTCTCTCCGCTTGTATTTGAGGACAGTGTGCTCATAGTTTATCCAGGACGACCTTTTTCTCTGTAATTTTTGCGACTGCCAATAGTTTAAGCCTGCAACGTGCGTGGGTTCGAGTAGTTTCTTCTAGAATTTGGCTGAATCCCTGGACCACTCCCGCAGAGTATATAGCTCGCGCTATCAGCGACTACCTCACCGCCGAAATCGGTGTGACAATTATCTTTGAATCCACGATAGTTCCGAAGTCGAAGGATTCGCGGATTTTATTCAAAACGTATTTATCTCGCGTCGCCCGTTGAGCGCCCCTCCGCCTCCACACCAGATTGACAGAGAAGGCTTTGCGGCTGGTGGATACGACAGCAGCGGGCATCCCGCATACCACCGCCTCGGCGACGACGAGGACGAGACACCCTCGAGCAGTCAAGTAGACGAAGATACGAACTACACCATGTTTGACCTGAACGTCGCCTCGATTGACGTTACGCTCTCTCTGTGGAGGTGGCTGGACGGGAAAGGGCTACTCCAAGACGCCGTAATCACGGGTGTGCGGGGCATTCTTGGCATGACACGCTCTCCCTTACAAACTTGCACACAGAACGCGCCGTACCTCCGATCCATTCTCGACGCCCGGGGCCCGGGTTCGCACTCGAAGCAGTACACCACCCCGAAGATCGTGAAGGTACTGGACAGCTCGCGTTACTGCACGCGGCCCGCGCTCGTCGACCGGTGCGTGCAGCACGCTAAGGCGGGACTTACATCCTGTTCATCGCCGACGTTGCGCACAAGCACGGGCCCGCAGGTGGGCAGGGCATGAACATGGGTATCTGCGATGGGTGCGAGCTCGCCGAGGCGATCGACGCGCACCGTCAGGCCGCCCTCGGCGTGGAGAAGACACGTGTGGATGCGGTACAGATTATGGACACGTACTCAACGCATCGGCGCGCCGTCGCGCGCGAGGTTATCGACATGCTTGAGGACATGACGGAGGTCGAGAAAGGGGGCGTGGGATGGGGCCCGTTCTTCCGCATTACTGCCCTATGGCTCTTCTTCAAGGTGCCGTTCGTGAACGGTGTGCTTGCATGGAAGCTTAGCGGGCTCGGCCACGCGAAGAAATGAGTTTGCCGCGGGCCCGTATCTTTCATATATATTATATGGTTTGCATGTTGTATTGTAGATTTTTCGGAACTAGAAATCTGTATGTGATGTAGAATGTAGAATAGCAAACGTTGAGCGCTTGAGCTGTTGGCGGCTCACTGTTAAAGGCCGTTAGGAGATGAGCAGAAATTTGACGCTAGAGGCACGACCCGTACTGTCACGATAAAGTAACCGGCGTTAAACAATCGTCAGGGTAAGTGAAGCTCAAGTCCCTGTGATACAAGTTTTTGCATCCGAGCTTTAAGATCCTCGCTCATATCGTCAGGATCTTGGCGTGCAACCGAGATCTTCTTCAGGCGGGAAACACGGGGAGGTGAACCATCAGGAAGTACTCGCTCATTGTCCTTCCACCACCGGGATCGAATGGCTTCCTTAGGTTCGGTACAAGCCCCGTTCTGACGATGCCGTGAGATGCCGGACCGAACAAACAGACCAAACATCAAACCAAATAGACCAAACACGCATTCGTCAGAAGGGGCTTGCTTCAGACTGCCGAAATCGTGGGGGTTGGAGATTACCCTTCAGCAACACAACGCGGCCTCATGCTGCCAGGGTCTCTATGTGACACTTTTAGAATGCCAATCTGGCTACAACTTTGCACTATGATATGTGGCAATACATATCCAATCCATCGAGTTCTCCGGGGTGCAAGAGGGGCGAAAACGACCTTTTTTTGTGAGCCCTCAGAAATATTTATTTTTTAACGGATACCTGGGATATTCAAATCGAAGCTAGTATTGGTATATATCTTTGCTCACACCAACCTCCAGGACAATGCCTTCTCTGCACATGAAGTTATTCTACACTCATTCTCGAAAATCACCCAAATCACATACCTGTCACGCCATGTGACATCCGTTGACGCTGTCACGCTAAGCCCGAAAATATTCCCCCCCTTCACTCACGAGGTCAAAACATGCATTCATGGCCCATAAGAGATTCTATAGATATATAGAGACCTATACCCTCTTCAAAGGTGCTTTTCCTTGGCTGTACAACGACTAGACAGGGGAAATGACGGGTTGGAGCATATAATACAAAGACCTTAGTGGACAGCCATTGAAGCTCAGGATAACACTCTTCTTATTTATAAACTGCATTGAACCTCAGTTTTAGTAAGAAAGACCCCTCATTTTACCTCACAGGCCATTGACTCAATGTGAGAAGGGGTAGAAAATTCATCTTATTTGACCCCCAATGGCTGAGGATTTTGACATCTCAGGATGTTCCTATGACATTTCTCAAGCTCAATTTGGATTTTGATTATCCTTGAATGGTGTTGCAGCTGAATGCAAGTCGCGCCGCTGTCGTGACAGCAGATGTGACGCAGTGTGACATCCCGTACTCGGGAGGTTGCGAGACCAATGTCTCCGGCTATGTTTGCCCTGAAATTCTGAGAATATTTGTGAACATTACCGGGATATAGTCTAGCATTTTAGACCGTAATACCCAATTGATTAAAGCACCTACTAGACCTGCAGACCACGATCTTTGAAAATACAAGAACATTGGATCAAACGATGGGTTAAAAGAAGGGCTGGGCCTTAGAGGCTAAACAAAAAGCAAAATAACATCCCTAATGATACATCCTCAAGATTGCAACTTGAATCTGGAGGTTTGAGGCAAAATTGAAGTAGCTAGAAAACATTTTGTAACCCCTTTGTTTGACGCAGTTTGAAGCAAGCCCTTCAAGAAGGTACCCCGGCGCGCCGGGCCGGAACTTCGCGGGCTTGTTCCGAACCTATGGCTTCCTCAAGCGGACCCTCGTTAAAATCTCCCACACAAAAGAAAACTATATCTTGGAGTTTCGGCGCGATGGGAGCGGAGTCCGTATCGTCGTAACGAAGTGCATCCCAAAAGTCGTCATCGACGCTGTTCCAGCCAAATTCAATGTCAAGAGCTGTGAGAGATGGTCCGTGTCGTAGAAGAGTGATTAATGAACAGCAAGGCGATTTCTTTGATCTTTGGTGCCCGACTTTGGAACTCCAAGAATACTTCGGTTGGCCAGACCTCCTCGTCATTAGGATCGAATGTGAAATCAATCTTGGTGAGGGAAGGAAGGGCAAGCGGCATAAAGAATGCCTCAAGACCGTCGACTGGTCCGGAATCTGCCTCTCCGTTGAAAGTCATTATCAGCGTTTCGAGCGAGGGCAGAACGATGATGGGCGACTGTGTTGCCTCGGGAATAAGATCCCCCAATGGTAGGATGTGTGGAGTTTCGCGAAGATGAGATTATTGCATTTCAGCAAAGCCGTACAATTAGGGGGAGGACGTAATTTTGGACCTCTGCACGATGGAAAAACAGCCACGACGTCCTAACACACCCAAACAGCCATGCTTTCTTTTTCTCTTTTCCCAACAATCGACAAGGTGAGCGTCCGCCCTTTGCTGCTCGTAGGATGTTGTATATTTATTGTCGATGACGCTCTCGAGCGCTTGATCTCATTTCATTTCTTTCACCTGACTCTCTTCTCTACGGCGTCGACTGTTTTACTGACATCCCTCCAGGCGACTCACAACCTTGCGCGCGCCACGTCAGCCCAACGTAGTAGTAGGTGAGCCTTCTCTCCCTCGCATTTTCCCTCCACTGCATGCATGATTAAAATACAATCTAATCTGTCAATCCCCCGAGCGCTCAGCGCGATGGCGAGAGACGTTTGTTTGCATGGCTTATATGATCCTTTCCTTCTTTCTCTTCTTGCTGTATGTTTCTTGTGATACATTACTGATGTCCTCCTCGACAGACCCCCGCCTGCGCTCAGGGCCACATCGAAAGCGCCGACCGGACACGAGCTACGCTCATCACGGCTTTGGGTGCGTTATCCTCCTTTCTTGTCATTTTTTATGCCCGTCTCGAGCGTGCTGGGATGTTTTGAAACGTGACAAAGATGTTTTTCGAGGGGTAGATTTACGAAGACTATTTTTCAAGGTCTACAGTATGTATGGTTTGCTCAAATGAAATGTGGCTTGAATGGATAATAATACGTGGCTGGCGTCGGTGTGGGCTGTAATTCTCATGTACGCGCGGTGAATTTTGAAGCAGTAAAGATATTCTTCCTCCTCCTGCGTATTTAGAAGAGTTTGTGATGGCCGAGGCAATGATCGACATCTTACTTTCTTGCAACGACCTCTGGATAGGATAGGATAGAGATAGTGGCCGAGTCCCGACGCTGGGTCCCGGATTCGGAACGGGGGCATGCCTCGGATAAAACGACAGCTGGTGTTGCTGGCAGCATTTATCATCGTTGCTCTGATTACGACCGCTTTGAATCACACCGACCAACTCTCATTCAGGTTATCTTCCGCAAACAGCGACCCCCTTGGTCTTGGATTTCTCTTCCGGACCTATGTCATCTCCCTCGCCCACAGAACGGACCGCCAGGCAGACATCGACAAACTCATGACATTGCTCGACATGCCAAACTGGCACTACCATAACGCTACATACGCGCACACACCTCTCATCGACCACTTCATGCGCAAGGTCCAAGGAAAACGTGCAAAGGCGCTCGAAGATCCTGCGGAATGGGTCACTCTGCCGTTTGCGTGGCCCGAAGACGCAGGGGCCAATTACACGTCCGACAAATCTCTGTACGCGACGCCCCTGCCGCGCGCGGGAGCAGAGCTTTGGCCACAAGATCCGTCGCACAACAACGATGTGCTGAACCCAATGATGTGCGCAACCAATGATTTCAAGCTAGAGAAATACAAGACGGACGTTATTCAGTGGCGGCACCTCACGCCCGAACGCGTTGCCACGTTTCATTCGCACATGTCCGCCGTTCGCAGGGTCGTGGATGACAACGCCAGGCTGAAGGTGGATTTCAGCCGGCATCCGAATCGAACGCAGACGCACATTTCGTTGATTCTCGAAGACGACATTGATATCGAGTGGGACGCGCGGCAGCGGATGGAGGCGGTTTTACCGTTCCTTCCGTGGAACTGGGACGTCCTTTTCTTGGGTCAGTGCACACTTGTTTCCATTTCAGATATAGGAACTCATGCGGTGTTTAGGATGGTGTTGGTCGCAAGAGTATCACTACCCAGCTCTCTTCGGCTACACCAGACCGAGCAAGAACCAGCTGCATCCCTCCTTTACTCCACGATGTCTCCATGCGTACGCCATCTCGCCTGCAGGAGCTCTGAAGCTCTTAAAACACCTCCGACACGTTCAATTTGCGTATGGGCGCGCGGTGGATGAAGCCTTCGAGTGGCTCGTCGAGAGCAAGCGTGTCAACAGCTTCTCCCTTGTTCCGCCGTTGATAATTCAACGGAAAGTCACAAAGACGGACATTTCTTTGGAGGGTAATGACTTGTGGAGAGAGTCGCTGGACAAGGGCGTGGTATGTATTCGAAGGTGTCGCTCATGTGCTTCGAGCTGATTCTTTTTTTCTCTAGTTGGGGACGCATTTCAACGGCGCGGAGGTTTAGCAACGTTAACTTATATGTATTTCTCATAATTCAGTTATTCTGGGTCTGCGCAGTTGAAAAAAGACGAGCTGAAAAGGCTAAGCCTGAGCCATCCGGTGGAGCGCCTCCTTGTCCCCAGACTCGTCGACTAGGGACCGTAGCAGCCCATGTTTCTTCTGAAGCAGCGCCTTGGGGGTATCAAACTCGACCTGCAGGGCAATAAGTAACACAAAAAAGGAACCGGAGAGGGACTTACGATGCGTCCCGCGTCGAGGACCATCTACAGTGGTACGTATTAGCACAGAGAGCTGAAACAATTTATTCAATGCGTACGATTTTATCTGCGTCCATAATCGTTTGAAGGCGATGGGCAACAATCAAGAGAGTGGTATCGCGTGGGAGCTCTGTGCGCAGAGACGACTGGATTACCTCGTCCGTCTTGTAATCTATGCGCGGTGAGGTTGGAGCCCGAGCACTCTCAGTAAAACTCGTACCTATGGCGGACGTTGCTGCACGGGAATCTCTCATTAATCGGGGCGATATATATCCTGAACACGATGGCATACCTTCGTCTAGTATCATGAGTTTGCTCCCTCGCACGATTGCCCGGGCTGTGTCAGATTAGCGAGCGAACGACTAGCGTGGCGACAGATGCTCACCCAACGCGATGATCTGCCGCTGTCCCACCGAGAGGTTAGAACCACCTGCGGAGATCTCGCTGTCCAAGGTGAGTTTCCCCTCATCCATGTCTTCCTGGAGCGACGAGAGGCCCGCCGAGCGCAGTGCGGCGTTCAAGTTGGCGTCGTCGAATTGGCCCAACATGTCCAGATTGGAGCGGAGGGATCCGACAAGAAGTTCAGGCTGACCAACGTCGAGTTAACCGTGATCGTGCAAGGAAGGGAAAGCAGCGTACGACTTGAGGGATGATAGTGATGTTTGAGCGCAAAGCTTCCAGATTGATAGATGAAGTAGAGAGGCCATCATAGGAGACCGTTCCCTCGGTAAAAATGCACCTCAGGAGAGACAACGTCAAAGAGCTCTGTAAAAGGCGAGTCAGAAACGAAGCGGACGCTGGAAAAGACGTTCACCTTGCCCGACCCAGTTCGGCCGACTTCCCTTTTTGGTCAGCTCGGTAAGATTTATAGATGCAGCGCGACTCACCGACTCCGACTCTTTCCCAGAATTGATGTTAAAGGAAATGTTGTGCAAGACGGCGGGCCCGTCCGGCGAATACTTCGCCGAAAGATTATCGACGCTGATATTTCCGCTTGCGGCCAATAAGCCGGCGGGATCCCTGACGCCGTCGGTTTGGCTCTTGCTCAATCGTAAGATAGCTTTGTATACGTTCCAGACTATGCCATCTTAAGCATCAATCGGAATGCAGGGACCACAAGCTTGCCTGTTGCCTTGGACCTCGAACTGATTCACCACGTGGACCCAGGCCAAGATGGAATTGGCGAAAGCAAGGCCTACGACCATGGCCTCAGAAACATTAGAACAAAAGAAAAGTTGTGGCCGACCATATTAAGACTGAAGCCAATGTTGGACGGGCGCTCGCTTTGGAAATAGACCAGATAGTAGGCCAATGATGAGGCCTACTCCTCTTCAGATAAACCGTGATTCGTCGGGATAAGGGACTCACAAAAAGTCCACCGAGAACATCTTTTTGACAACACACGTTAGATGATTGCCCAGAAAATAATTGTACATGCTGACCGATTCTTACAGTCACCCATCGATTTAAACTGGCAAAAGTTCGTGAAGCTCTAGAAAAATCAGTAACAAGTACTACGAGGCCGCGGCATGAAACCATACCTGGTCGATCGGTTAATCCGTTCCATAGAGAGCCGTATGAAGGTTTCTTGAGCACCGTATGCGCGAACCGAGGCTAGGGATGACTCAGTGGAGTTTACTTGGACTGTCGAGATAAAATTTACCTAGTCCGGCGATCGTGGCGCCGAAACTGGAAGGGTTCGTCAGTTTTCGTACTGAAATAATGAAGAGTTCGTACAGCGCCAAAACAGGTGCCTTTGCGTTACTCTGCTCCCGCTTTACCGAGAGCCGCGAGGCTGGTGGGATGCATCTCAGGAATAACGCAACAATAAGAGTCGGCGACACCACTGACCTATGTATATTCTACCGCATGCTGCCCAATAATCCGACAAGAGCCCCGCTAGGAAAACACAGGGGTGAAGATCACGACGGCCCCAAACTTGGTTAGCATCGATATTGTCTTTTCTAGTAACGGTTTCCGTCAGACGGGTGAATTCACAGGGGGATAGACTATCACCTATAAGTGCACGAAGGCCCTGTGGGAACATTGTATCCACAGCACTGATATCTACGGTACACCGGGCAATGATGCGCGAAGTAGGGGTGAAATCAAGCCATCTTGAAAGGGAAGTTGAGAGGTTTCACTGTCGAAAGGGAAAAGAAATAACAGACCTAAATGTCGTCCCTAAGACCGACTCTACAAGCTGTCTGTGGATGATTCGGGATGCCCTGAACGATCCTATAGTGTAGTAAATATATGTCAGGGCGAAGAGAACCAAGCTTGTCGATAGAAGTCCGGCTAAAGAGAGCTTGAGTGAAATGAATGTCAGGGATAATCCCGAAGCGTACAATAGCCCCCGAGGTATCTAGCAGTAGAGTTAGTACATCTTATCGGTTGGATTCGCGCAACTTACTTGAATACTGCGACCGGGGTTCCTCGTGAATATTGACTGAAATCGCAGTTAGCCAGTGGGTATGCGAGATTTGCAGCAATACCTAGCCCAATATCCAAGGAACCATGTCTGCATCGCGTTGAGCACTTCGGTGGCCACAATGGCTAAAACCAAGATGAAGAAGAAAGGTACGGTGGCCCCCCCTCCCATCCCGTGGAAATAAAGATTAAGCGCCTTCCCGCTAACGTGGCCAAGCGCTATCTCTTCTGGGACCACTAATTTTCCATCCTTCTTTTTGGGAGCTTCAGCAGCAGAGGAGGCATCTAGCTCCCTCTCTGTCGCCTCGACGATCTCCCGCTCCTTGATCACTTCTTTGGCCAAGTGTTCGTCCTTTTCGAGAGCGTCGGAGATGGAGCCCTGGCTGCGTACACGGCCATCCAAGCCCAACGATACAACGAATCCCGCTATTTTGCTCGTTAGCACCACATTGTGGGTTACGAGAATGACCGTTCGGTTTTTGATCAAGTCCCCGCTGAGGCATTTCCTGCAATGTTCTACGTCAGTCTCGAGGATTCGCTGAGCAAGAGGGTTACACACTCGACGATCCACTTCGCGGTGTGAACATCGAGCGCGGCAAGCACGTCGTCCAGAAGAATGATTTCAGCATCAGCGTAGATTGCTCGAGCCAGCGTGACTCGCGCTTTTTGACCACCACTCAAGGTCAGTCCCTGTCATTGCGTTAGCTGTTGAACAAGTCGTTGGTGAAGTACAGTACTTTCTCGCCAACTTCCGTCGCGTCCCCGGCGTCCCACAACTCCAGGTCGCGCTCTAAACAACATTGGTATAAGACCTTGTTGTAGCGCTCCTGGTTCATAGGGGAATTAAACAAGATATTGTTCTGAAGAAAAGAATTAGATTGTTTCATCGCAACGCACAGGCCACTGACCCGAATTGTATCGTTCATGACCCAGCTTTCCTGGGCAGCGTACGAAACACCGTGTCCCCGAGGAAGGTTGTACCATGCTGGGAGGGGGGATGGTACGAGATGCATCTCGCCTGCGCGAGAGTGTCAATATCACGTCGAAGATACTACGTGAACACTAACCGAGAAGAGCCATGAGAAGAGAAGTTTTTCCCTACCGACAGAAGTTAAATGAGGGAGCTAGAAAGATCGGGTAATATCTCACCGATCCCGTAGGCCCGAGAACAAGGTTGACACACCCTGGCTTGAAGAAGAGCTCGCCCTCAATTTTAAGGGGGAATTTGCGGCTTGAGGATGTGAGGGTGCCGTCGATTTCATCGTTGGACCATGCAAACGTGGCGTCCTTGAACCCGATGACGTTCGAGGGGCGCTCGTCGGGGGCGATGATTTCCGGCGTGTCCTCGGAGGTGAAGGAGTCCAGGAGCTCGGTGTTGTGCAGGAAGTCGTTTAGACGATCCAGAGAAACCTTACCATTCACTGCTGTCGAGATATTGTGAAAGGTAAACCACATCTGACGCGCAGCAAGTCGAAGACGGTCATGGACGAGAAAACCTTGGCTGCGCTGAGCTCTTGGTGTGCGATAACGGTCTATTGAATGGTTAGCTCGAAAAAAACGCAATATAGTATTTTACTGACACTAAGCGGTAAAGATGATCATGAGCATCCTATGGTAAGCGCTGAATGACTTGCAATTCGGAAGAAACTTACTACGTGGCTGAAAATCGAGAATGTCAAATATAGCGATGGGACTGGACGGAAGGAAACAAACCATAGGTCGCAAGCATGGTCAAAAGAGGAATCAGATAGCTACAACGCAAAAAAAAGAAAAGTGAGCAAGGACCGCGGGCGAAAGAACCAATCGCACTTCAACAGGACACTTGTCATGTCAAGTAATCTTCGTCTCCATAATTTTTTCAACTCCTCTTCCCGCTTGTCGGCGATCCTTACATCCATCTGCTTCTCCCATCCGAACATCCTGAATACAGTAAGACCAACTTTAAGACCATGCAAGCCAAGATATACTTGATCATCCGAAGTACATTCATCGCTGATGAAACCAGTAAACCAACGATTATCCGCAGAAATACACAGGAAACTCACTTTCTGAGACTGTTTGCACTCTTGCGTCAGTATTTTTGAGTGCCGCCTTCTGAGCAGCTACGGTCATCTCAGTTTCGTATCGAAATAGATCTACATTCGACATCACCTTGCTGCAACTTGGAGACATAGCCTGGCAAGGAAATAGCACCACCATCACCCTTCCGACACCGTTAAGGTCGTCAAATAAAAGATACCAGGAAACACGTACCCCATACCAATAAACGCGCTATGTCATAAATGAGCAAAAACTTCGGAGAGGCTATAACGCAGGCACTAACCTCCAGCCGAGGACTCGGTACAAGAAAACAATAGCTCCAATAATCTGAATCGGAACGAGAATCACGAGAAAAAGTAGGTTTCGCGCCTCGTTTATGTGCGTGAGGTCGGTGGTAACCAAATTTGTCATTTTCCCGTGCAGGTTGGCACTGCCTTTTTTGGAACGTCCACTGTTTCGTCCACTGGCCACGACGTTCGCCTGACCCTTGCCCCCGGTCTCGGACTTGACGCGGATACGTAGAGCATGCTCGAATACGAGCTGTGTGATGATAGCAGTTGTCTGGGTCATGATGTGTGTCTGTGGACGTGATTCAGCTGGCACGTCGAAAACCAGGGTTTGCGCCTCACCGAGATGAAAATGTACCATTGGAAAGCAAGAGAGTTAATCGTGGGGCCCAGAAACAAGAGAAGGATCCAGAACCATGGTTTCATGGAAGATGCTTGGTTCGGGTCTTCTAGGTGGCTAGAAAAGGTCAATATCTAGGCGATACGATAGAGTAGGTAATTTACGCAAGCAGTCTGTTGATCCCAATGGGGGAGATAAACGCAGCCAGGGCCATGATAGTCAACATGACAGCCATGCCCCAAAAAGTCCACCTATATATCCAGATAATGCCGAAGAAAATGTGGCGCTTTTTCCCAGAAAATACATCCATGTGCTAACACTCGTCAGCGATGGTGCACATATCAATGTTGTCAACCATACCGGCCAGGCCCTTGCCCTGAGATTCTCCGCGTAATCGTAATCGCACAAAGGCGGAAGCTGGTCAAACTTGAGGTGGGGGACTCTGTATCCGAGGAAAATAATGGATCCAGGAAGAAGTAGAGTACGAGCGAGAAAAGCGAGGAGGTTTGTTCAGCATTGGCCACCGGCATAGGGTTCTGGAAGCATGTCAGCGACGTTCCCGTGGAGGAGCTCAACTGTGATACCTTAGGATCCACGGGGATATACTGACGGGGTATAAGAGCGGGATGATGCCGGAAACAGTAAAAGCGTCATGATTTTCACCCATAGGACTCGGCCTTCCGCGAGGTCGAGGGGAACCAGCTCATTTGTGGCCAACGGGAAAACATCCCGGTAAAAGTAAACGGCAGAAGTAGATACAGGAGCGTGTTGAGGTGCTTAACGGCGACGGTTCCCCACTTCGCGCTGCCTGCGACGGAAATAATTGCAAGAACAGAAGCATAAAACTATGCATGTGGCCATTAAACGCGAGATTTTCGATGCGAGAAGGGACACGCACGTAGGTCATAACCATCGCGCGCAGGGATTTGTGAGGTTTTGTCTCCCGGAACGCGAATGTCGAAGTCTCCTGCTCATCGTCTTCCGAGTCTGATGCCAGCGAGACGATGGACAAGCTCAGCAATACGAGACATCCCACCAATCTTGCGGCCTTGAACGAAAATATAGTTATTCCCCCATGACTTTCGACGTGTTCGGCGATTGAGTGTGCCTCTGGCGCGTACTCAGGCTCCGTTGTCACGGTCTTGAAGTATTGAGCACGCAATTTGAGGCCGGGTCTTGAGACCCAAAAAAGGTGCAATAATAGGGTGACTATTGAAGCCGTACCGACATAGAGAGGTATAATGAGGGTAATTTCCGGCCAGAAACTGGCAGAAATTATAGCAGAGACATCGGAGCAATACCGAACGACTTGCCTGGCCATAGTTTTAAGGTGTTGTGTTCTGTGATATGATGAAGACTCACTCTTCGCTGTGGGATTTTATAGGACAGAAACGCCAGGTAGAACCCAAAAATAACAACAATTCAATGGACGAAGAGCAGATAGCGCGCACTATAGCAACTTGATGGCGACTTAACCGAGTGCGGATCAGCCACTGCCCCAAAGGGGAAATGTCACTGCCAGTAGTGAGGTTTGGTGAGGTTCTTTTCTTTTTATATGAAAAGGATTCGAAGGAAAAGAAAGGAAAGAAAAATACCGACAGACAAACTTAAGAGGTGGAAATTTCTCCAAGTGTTATTAGAAAAATGTACTATACGCGTGTGGGCGCCGTCACGCTACTTTCACGCTGAACAATCGTTCAAAGTTTGCGGCAATCAAACGTTCAGGGATAAACGGGACCACCGGGACCTAGCTGAGCATAATATTTATCCTGAGTCTTATCCGCGGTTATAAGTACTCCTCCTCTTCGATGCTACCTGATGCTACTCAATGCATCACGATGCGCGTCGACACCAGCGGCTCGCGCATATCTTTGCATATCATTTTATCAATTGTAAATCGATCTACAACAACCTGCATCTCTGCTAGGCCAGAGCCACTGGCATACCTCCACCGACTTGTAATTATCATAAGGAGCGCGAGCCAGACCATGGTTGGCAACTATAGGCCGTATCGAATTCAGATCAGTCAAATCCACACAACTTCCCACGGTTGGAATGCGGGTTCGTTGGCAAGTGATAACTCGTTCATGGAGCATACGAGTTTTGTCGAGAACGGTGAGCAAGTGAATCATTCTCACGGCGGATATCTCCTGTCTCCATAGAAAAAATACTAAAAGTCATTTGCTGGGCCGACTCGGATGTTTTAGTTGCGAGGTCGGCAGAAAATACCGAGCTCTCGAGGCTTTTCGAACCGTTGGCGATCTAACCCACGGTCTCAGTAATTGCTAGCGTTGCTTTTACAACAATAATCCTTTCGCCTGGCTTTGTTATACGAGTGGGATGCTGAACACAACCGCAGTGGGCGTCTTGTAAGCAGGATGTACAGTATATTTGTTGTGCATGACAAATTCTAACCTGTAATTTTCTTTCACCTCTTCAGCTTCTTTTTCTTGCTGTTAAGGCTTGCACCAACTCCAATGCGTCGATTGCAAAAGGTGGGTAAACAAGTGAAATCACGCTCAAAACAGGAAACGTCGACGGGCGTTACGATTGGTGTACCTGCAGGCATTTAGCGCCAGGAGAGCGTCGATAAAGGATCGCTGCAGAGCTTAGACCGGTAACCGATCTATGCAGAGCTAGTAGCAAACAGGGATACTTTGGGTCAGAGTTGTACAATATACTATAATGTCGCGAAATGGGTGCATCACATTGATATTTTACATAGCTCCAAAGATATTAGGACTTGGGCGGAGGATTTAAGTTCCACGTACCGTTACCGGCTCAAACGTTCGAGGCCGAATAAATCTCCGGAATTTCAAACGAAGTAAGCAACCTTGCTACTAGGTTCTCTGTCTCACCGTAAATTCCGACATTCAAGTCTTGAATGATCCCTTCGAATTTAAATAATCCCGTTCGGGATTCAAGGATATGACAATAGAAGCATGAACCAGCCGACCATTTACTTTTTCGCCGGGCATTACTGATTCATTCAGTGCGGATTATTCACCGTGGTTCAATCTTCGTAGGTGGTTGATATTATAATACCGAATGAAGACGTGCTAGGTACGAATTTGGATCAATAGGACTCGGAACTCGATTCCTTTTGAAGGAAACCAAGAATGACTAGTAGAATAGAGATTGGAGGCACTGAGTCTCACTTTTCATAAAATTATTGCAATTGAAGGAAAGTTCAAGCTCGTGTCCATCGTGAAGGATATCTCGTGCCGTGAAGGATGTTCGATAACTTCGATCCGAACCTAAGGAACCCAAAATGCGCTATAATCTGAATTCCTGGATTCAGTTATTTAATTTCCCCAAAGGTTGCTCGTCCTCCTCAATCATCGAACATGGAGATTCAATTTCATAGTATTTTGAGGACGTACGTAGACTTCATTATTAGGAATCAATAAACAGCCCACTTGTTTCCGCCGAGCCCAGTTCCGTCTCTACCAGGAGTAACCCGAGATCACGAGTTACTTCATCTCCGTACGGATTGACTCCTCTGGCCGCATGAAATTGGCGGATGGCGCTGTAGTGGTATGGCTGCCAGAAGGTCGCGGCAGGTTTGTGATAGAATCTCAACCTAGGAATTCCCAACTTGTCACACTCCTCTTGTGATAATCGTTTTATTCCGCCTTCGTCCAAGGCCCAGAAGAAGGGAGTGGATTCCGGAAACTCGAGGCGGAGGCGTGACTCTCGATCTGAAATGTCGATGGGGCAAGCGAAGAGATGGATTTCTTCTTCTGTTCCATCCAAATGCAAGATATGGTCGAATCCGGGCTCAAGGGATATCCAGCAGAAGAGGGTGTCAACTAGCCCTAATCACTTTGAGCAATAGATCCTCAATAAAACTGCATTATGGTATGGACCCTCACCGCATTGATATCGATCTTCGGGGAGTTTACCAAGCCCAACATAATTGTTCACGTACTTATTCGACTGAGAGAGCCAGCTGTGCTTCAAGGTCTCCAACGAATCTTTGTCCACTGTGAGGCGAAACATGAGAGGAAATTTATTTGTTCGGGTTCCGGCCTTGAACGAGCCTGCCGCAAAAGTAAATCTAATTGAAGTCAGAAAATAGTTCTTTATGAAAAGATGGGCTCGCCTCTTCCATTCCACAGGTCTCATCGGATCATAGCTAGTTAGATCTACAGCAGCCACATTGTGTGGACCATAGCTCCATTCTTTCATTATATGGTGCATGCCTGGTGCATGTGGAAGATAATGGCCAGATAGTAGAAATGGGTTCCCATCCTTATTCTCTTGTCTGCATTGCTGGATAACGATAGACCCGAGATCGCACCGTGTCTGTATCGCAGTTGGTGCTGGTCCATCCCACATCGAGACCAACGATGCATAGAACTGTTTGAAATCCAGGAGTTTGGGCAGAAGGTGTTCCACATGAGTGTTCTGGTCATGATTGAATGATGGCATTGTCTGGGGAACGGTATTATGCCGGAAGATTGGTGAGTTCCACAAGCATAAGACTTCATCAAAACTGTGTTTTGCAAGTTTTCCGGGACCATAAGGCATTGTCAGGCAGATTTGGACCGGATTCAGTCTGACACATATTGCCGCCATTTGCCTGGTTTGCTTTGAACATATTAGGTTTAATTCTGGAGAAAGACCAGAGCATTACATACAAGAGTGTCAGACGGCCAGTAGTGATACTCTGCGCAATCCTAATGGACTTGTTCAGAGAAATATTAGTTAGACGTCATTATTGTTACCTCAAACTGTTTGAACTGAGAGGAGTTATACGATGAATCACTGAACAATCCATTGAGTACATAAATCTCACCAGCGTAGCTTCGAGGAATGCCCAAGCAAGATCGGACGACGGCCTGTGGAACATCCGATATACTGCCAGGGGCATGAGCTCTGCGAAACTCAGTAACCAAATCCGGGGGAAAATAGAAGGTGCGAACGAACCATCGTGAAATATAAGCGAATGCAGCGCAGGGGCAGTTGAAATTCCGAACAGTTGCCACACATTTGGGTGCCTGCTCAACCATATTCGTAATTTGGTGAAAAGTAGATCATGCACGTTTACCTCATACTAGAATATCTCGCAAAGTCAGACGCCCATTTCTGCCTCCGAATCAGTAACAAATGTGGTTTTGTGCCCCAATAACCGACCTCCTTTTCTTCCCTGTATTGTACGACGGTCATGTTCGAATGTTCGCCATTTATGCGAGCAATATAGATCTTGATCTTCTGAGGTCCCATTGATGGAGCTATATCGCGAAGCAGATTAATGTCCCCGAGGGGAATGCTTCGGAACTTAGGACCACCGTTTAGCGAACTACTCTATCGAAGGGCATCAGTCTACGCACCTGAAGGGTGCTAGCTGGTTTTCTGTCGAAATCAGCCAAGCTCTCGGTTATTCGATATGTGTTCAAATTAGCCTCCATGGCTGATACCAACTTGAGGAAATTAGTGTTATCGAGGACTCGCCATGTACAGGCGCGGTCACGGACCGTGAAGTTTGAACGTAATTCATTGATGCGCGCTCGGGACCGCAAGAGCGTGTCGGCAATAATGGGGGCATTAACGACTTCTTTGATCATGCCCAAGACTCCTCTCCGAGCGGTGTTGAGCTTCTGTAGACCCTTCGACAGATGTACAAGAAATCTACAAAAGATTTAGAAGGAAGAAATATCTCGTACTTGACCTACGAGATGAAGTCGTCACACAGTACCATGAAGCGCGCGGCCGCTACATCTCCATGTACTGACACTTCGCTACGAAGGATATTGATGATGTCTACAACACTGAAACACAAGTCTTTCAGGTCTTCGCGGTTTCTCTTGACTTTCTAGGAGGCCATTCAGAGGTCATCTGCTGGAGAGCACCGAATAGGAACGCACCTCAACCGCTTCCAAAAAAAACAATACCGTTCGAAACGCTGTTCGGATGTATGGGAAGGGAACAAATTCGGCCCCTGATGCCAGAGCATTTACCGCAAAGACCATACGGCCCAGCCAATTCCCTGAGTTTGGAACCGACAGTGAGCCAAAGTGTTCAGAAGCTGAGAGCGCGCCGGAGTCTCCTGGATGTCCAGATAGCGAAAGTGCAGTTGTGTAAACGATGTCGGCGGTGTCGTGCGGTGAGGTGCTGGCAGACATTGGGGGCGTGAGGAGACGTGGGCACTGGCCAGCTTTGATAGTTACAAAATTGGATTTGGATCAGGTCCCGAGCAGAGGTGTGTGAAAAATATCTCGAGAATCCTTCGGACGCAGTTATGAGAACCAGAGAAGACTCATTTCAGGTCAACCGACTTGGAACAGGACCCAGTCTGCGGAGTGCGCTTGGGAGTTAGAAGTGTGGATTCATCTTAGCGCCACGGGCCTCCCTGAGGGACCTCTTACCATTGGTGCACCTGCAAGCGTTTAGCGGCAGGAGAGGACCGATGATAGATCGCTATAGAGCAATCAGGGATACAATACTTCGCGCCAGAATTTTACAATATATTATGATGCCGCCGTGGATGGATTACATCGATCTTTACATAGAACCTCCAGTGATGTTAGGACTTTGGCAGAGGATTTAAGTATGTAATACGTACCACTACCGGCTCAAGCATTCGAGGCCGAATCATCTCTGGAATATCAAACGAAGCAAGCAACCTTACCTGTCTGTCTCGGGAAATTCCAACCGTTAATTCAAGTCTTGACCACCATTTTGAATGAGCCCTTCAAATTCCAACGATCCCGTTCCGGATTTAAGGAATAGAAACCTGATGAATCAGCTGGTAAAGTTTTCGCAGGGCATTACAGAGTCATTTAGTGCGGGTTATCCACCGTAGTTCAATTGATATTAGAATACGATTCTGAATACCGCGTGAAGACTTGCTCCGAGCTCGGAGCCTCGGTACGGGTTTGGATAATAAGGGACAATATCATAAACAGGACTCGGACCTCGATGCCTTTTGAAGGAAACCAAGGATGACCAGAGTATAGACCGGAGGCAGTCTCACAAACTATTGCAATCGAAGGAAAGCGCAAGAATTGAAGAAAGGCGTTGTCGTTAGAGATGGAAGTCGGTCGGACCGCAACTTGAAGGCTGAAAGCCCCCAAGTCAAACAGTCACAAACATCAAACTCTTTTTCCATGCTCGTTCGTGCACTCGGTCGACTCGTCGTTGCCGCCGTCAGGCAAACGCCGAGCCCGGCGCTGGTGGCTCGTATAGAAGTTCGCCCCAACCTGGTCTCCTTGCGGACGCTGTCGACCACGCTAGTGTCGAGGGACGGCTACTACGAACCCCTGCCCCCGCCTCCCGACATTCGGCCCTCCCGCCAACTGTTCGTGGCCAATATCGCCTTCAACGCCACCGAAGCCGACATCCGCGACGCCGCCGCACTCTTTGGTGATATCGAGAGCGTGCGTTTGAGTATGTCTTTGCGTCCCATTTCATTACTTATGCTCAAGACCCGCAGTTGTCCACCCCGACGGATTCTCACGCGGCTTCGCCTACGTGACCTTCACTGAGCAAGATGCCGCGGACAGGTGTCTCCAGAACGGCCTCTTTTTTTACGGCCGCCCCGCGCGCGTCAACTATCAAGATCAAAACACGGCCCGTTCGAACCGCGACGCGTCCACGCGCTCCAACCCCCCGAGCAACGCCCTCTTCTTGGGCACCCTTCCTCTGGGCATAGTCGAGTCTGACCTCCGCGCGCACTTCACGTCCTTCGGACCCCTCGCGTCCGTACGCATCGGCACGCACCCTACCGGCGAGCCGCGCGGCTTTGCGCACGTCCAGTTCGAGAGGGAGGACGCAATCGCGTGTTTTGAGAAGTACGCCGCGGAGCCGCTTTGGATCCTCGATCAAAGTGTAAGGGTGGACTATGCGGCGGCGAGGAAGACATCACGCACGACGAACCCCCCGACACAGAAGCTATATTTTTATAAGTTTACGGGGGATGAGGCCGCGCTGAGAAAGATGCTGGGTGAATTAGAGGCGAATGTGCAGAAGGTGCATTTTCGTACGTACCCTCTGCTAGATTCTTTACTTTTTGCTAAGGACGCACAGTCACCAATCGAATAACTAACCACCCCACCGGCTCCGGGTTCGTTGAGTTTGTGTCTGTCGAGCGCGCGACGCAGGCGCTGCACGAGGTGTCTGGGATTAATTTGGAGTATGCGGTTGTAAAGGTGCAGTTGATTTCTTTTACTCCTCTTTTGACGCACGCACGCTCTATACTCACTTGCTCTCGTTTGTATATATAGCCACGGCCGGTGTCGGATCTCCAGAAGATTTATGAGTCGGGGATGGGCCGCATGTACTGACTTCATCCGGCCTCGTTTGTTTGATATAGGCATGGTCGGCGGGTATGTTATGGTATAGGGATGGGCAGCGGGCAAGGAGTCAGGACGGGGTCTCGGTTACTAATCGCCGGTCATAATTGTATGAACGAGGACCTCGAGGCTCGGTTGCAAGGCCCTGTGAGACAAGGCCTTGAGCTTCCTTACCCTGATGCTTGTTTCTGTTGAATATCATGGCAGTACGTCCTTTCCGCGCTAAAATTTCACATCTCCTGACGGTGGTTACAAGAGCGGAAACCTCTATTCTACGCGAAACCACGCAAGTCTATACGTAGTTACTAAAAATCTACAGTACAGCATAAAAATCATACAGGTTGGATAACAAAGATACGCGCCTGTCGCAAACTTGTTTCCTTTTCGCGTCACCAAGCTCTCTAAAGCATCCACAAGAAGTTGAAGAACGGTAGAAGAACGCAAGAAGAACGGGCCCCGCCCAGGTAAGTATCAATCTACTTCGAGATCAAAATCAAGACCCTGGTTTACGAGCTCTCGCATTCGACCTTTGAGCTCGTCGCTCATTCTGCCGTCGACACACCCCGTGCGTGAGACCCAGAGCCTTTTCAAGCGCGAAACCCGGGGAGGTGATCCATCAGCAAGTACTCGCTCGCCCTCCTCCCACCACCGCGATCGAATAGCGGCCTCAAAATGCCCTTCGTCGAACTCTCCCACACAATCGAGCTGAAGGTGCTCGAGCTTTGGCGCGGCGGGGGTAAGATCGGCCTCGTCGTAGCAGAGCGCGTCGAAAAAGTCGTCGTTGACACAGTACCAGCTGTTTTCGAGCTCGAGGGTCCTGAGCGCGCGCCCATGTCGGAGGATCGCGACCAATCCCTCAGAATCAATCGAGCTGAAGGCGAGGGAGATCGCTTCGATATTCGGTGATTGCTTGAGGAACTCGGAAAACACCTCCGTCGGCCAGTCCTCCTCGTTATCGGAAGTGAACTCGAACGCAAGCTCGATGAGGGAAGGGAGGGAAAGCGGCGTGAAGAACACCTTGAGACCGTCGTTCGGTCCCTCCTCGGTTCCGTAGAACATCAGACTGAGTTTTTTGAGGAATGGGAGGACAACGGTGGGTGAGTTCGCCGCCTCGGCACTGAAGTCCCAGTCAAGGGATGTATTCAATTTCGCAGAGACAAGATTGGTACACTGCAGCAAAACCGCCCGGCACCCGCCCAGCGATTCGTCTTGGATGTCGAGGTCCGTGAGCTGGCGCCACGGTAGGTGGATTAGATTAATTTGAGAGGACCCAGCCACGGTGCTTAGAGTAAAGTGCTGGAGACGAGGGGAGGATTGGAACGCGTTCACCGGCTGGGTCTGTATCGAGAAGTCTCGAATATAAAGCCTCTCGAGAGCTTGGAACGTCCCTGGAGAGAGCTTGTTGAAAAGGGTGAGATTCAAGTCAATACGGAGGTTCCTCCATCTCTGAGCCGACGGGAGAATGATATTCGCAATACGACGCCAGGATTCAAAAATGGATACAGTCTTCTTGGAGGTGCGATCGTGCCTGAGGGAGACTGAGATTGGATAGGGGGTGGAGCGCGCGAGAATGGTTTTGAGCCCACTCAGATATGGCTCTGTCAGCTCTCGATTTAACTCGACGGCGATGACCTCCTCAGCCCACAGTGCCGGCGTGTTGTGAACGATCTGCTTCCAATATGGAGAAACCTGGACGAGACATAAGACTCGCCGCAGCGCCCCTCGTGACTTTCCCTGGTCCAGGCCGAGCGATGGATCTCCCCAGTGCGGGCGTCCGGGGAGCACGGGAGTCTGCACCGCGAGCTTGAAAATCTCCGCCAGCAACTCCGTCGGCAGCTTGCCAATGGGTACTATCATCAGCCGCAGCGTCGCGATTACACTGCGTTCCTTCTCGCGTAGGCTAGTGAGTTCGTGTATTTGCGCAGTCAAGCGCTCGATATTGGTTTCGGCGGCGGCGATGAGGGCCTTGACCTGATTTTCAACGTTGATGAGGCCCGGGGACCATCCGACGACGGTCGAGTTGCTCGGAATTTGAGACATGAGCTAATAAACGTTCAAGGTCAATCGTACAAAACGCTATCAGTATTCACTCACCAGTGCGAGAAAGAAGGAAGACGCGTCGAGTCACGCGTGACGTTTCGCGTTTCCTCTTTCTTCTTCTAACTGCTCCAACTCGTACACCGGTACGCCCTTACCATCTCGAAATCTTTTCTTTCAATCAATTGTTGACTCTTATAGGCCACAATGTCTTCCCTATTATTCGGGTCTACTGGACTCACCAGTATCGAAAATCAAGCCAAGAGTCTGATGCAGGCAGGAGGCTAATATCAAACGTCTGACGGCACAGATAGACGAGCTCATTTGCATGCGCCAGAGGGAAAGAAGCATTCTTGCCACCTTACGGCTGATGGTGGTGCCAATTGGCAAAATGCCGACGGAATTGCTGGTGGAGATTTTCAAGATCGCGGTGCACACTCGCGTCCTCAACCACCCTGTAACCATGCAGTATGCATGGGATGCTGGCCTTTATCTTGGACATCCACGCGCTGCGCTGCGGAAGGTCTTATGTCTCGCGCAGGTTTCTCCGTATTGGAGGCAAATCGTTCACAAGACTCCGCAGCTCTGGGCTGAAGGCGTTGTAGACATCCAGCTGGGTCGGGATCTGACGGAACCGTATATGAGTGGGCTGAAGACTTTGCTCGCCCGCTCTACCCCGTATCCCATCTCAATCTCGCTAGCTCATAAAAACAAAGTTTCCTCGGCGGAGTCTTCGAGACGCATAGCGGGCATCATCATCCCAACAGCTCAACGATGGAAGAACCTCGATGTTGAGGTGGACTCTTTCTTTAAAGACCTTCCTCCCGGGACATTCCAGGCTCTCGAAAGGCTCTCTATTCGCGACTTTTCGGAACAAACCAGCCCACTGACTGTGTTTCAATCCTCACCTCATCTTCGGACCTTCACTCTGAAGGTGGTCGGGAGGGCGTCCAAAATCAATCTGATCCACCTGCCCTGGTCGCAGCTTACGCACCTCAGGGTTGAGGACAATTCATTGGCCGGTTGTCGTACGGCTTTGCTGCAATGCAACAATCTCATCTCCGCGAACCTCCACGCATCCTACCAGTGGGACCTTATTCCCGAGGCAGCACAGTCACCCATCATCGTTCTCTCCTCACTCGAAACGCTGATAATGACTTTCAACGGAGAGGCAGATTCCGGACCAGTCGATGGTCTTGAGGCATTCTTCACGCCACTTTCCCTTCCTTCCCTCACCAGAATTGACTTGACGTTCGATCTCGATGGTGAGGAGGTCTGGCCAACCGAAGTGTTCTCGGAGTTCCAAAGTCGGGCACCAAAGATGAAGAAAATCACCTTGTTGTACACTTGCATAGACGCAGACGGATTAATCGCTCTTCTGCGGCACGCACCATCTCTCACAGCTCTTAACGTTGAATGTGGCTGGAACAGCGTCAATGACGACTTTTGGGGTGCACTTCGCTACCACGATACAGACTCCACTCCCATAGCACCGAAACTCGAGGACATAAATTTCGATGGTGTGGGGGATTTTAATGAGGGTCCGCTTGAGGAAGCCATTCGATCCCGGTGGTGGAAGGACAACGAGCGAGTACTTCCTGATGGTTCACCTCCCCGTGTTTCCCGGCTGAAGAAGGTCTCGGTTGTACGCCACGACGATATGAGCGAGGATCTTAAAGCTCGGATGCAAGAACTTGTGTCACAGGGACTTGACCTTTACTTATCCTGACGATTGTTTAACGCCGCCGTGACAGTACGGGTCGTGCCTCTAGCGTCAAATTTCTGCTCATCTCCTAACGGCCTTTAACAGTAGCCGCCAACAACTCAAGCGCTCAACGTTTGCTATTCTACGTTCTACATCACATACAGATCTCTAGTTCCGAAAAATCTACGATACATGCAAACCAATTTAGCAGATACAAATGAAAGATACGGCCCGCGGCAAACTCATTTCTTCGCGTGGCCGAGCCCGCTAAGCTTCCATGCAAGCACACCGTTCACGAAGGGCACCTTGAAGAAGAGCCATAGGGCAGTAACGCGGAAGAACGGGCCCCAGCCCGCGCCCCCTTTCTCGACCTCCGTCATGGCCTCAACCATGTCGATAACCTCGCGCGCGACGGCGCGCCGATGCGTTGAATATGCGTCCATAATCTGCACCGCATCCACGGGTGTCTTCTCCACGCCGAGGGCGGCCTGGCGGTGCGCGTCGATCGCCTCGGCGAGCTCGCACCCATCGCAGATGCCCATGTTCATGCCCTGCCCACCTGCGGGTCCATGCTTATGCGCAGCGTCGCCGATGAGCAGGATGTACGCCCCACCCTTTGCGCGCTGCACGTACCGGTCCACGAGCGCGGGCCGCGTGCGGTATCTCGAGCTGTCCAGCACCTTCACGATCTTTGGGGTGGTGTGCTGCTTCGAGTGCGAACCCGGGCCCCGGGCGTCGAGAATGGATTGGAGGTACGGCGCGTCGGGCGCACGGGGCGGGGTGTCGGGCACACCGAGATAGATCCGGAAGAGATTTTGCGAGGTTGGGTCGGATGCGGACGCGTTGACGATGGGTGCGGTGAGGACCACGCCGCCGGCACCGATCATCATCTGTATTGCGTCCCGTGGGATGTTGGTCGGCAGCGGGGCGGCGAGCAGGACGTCCGCAACGACAAATGACAGGTCATGCGCCCCCGGACCCGCCTCCTTTTGAGTGTATGGGTCGATAAAACGGATCCCTGCAAATGAGCGCAGGAGGGACTTGGACCCGTCCGCCGCGACAACGTAGCGTGCTGTGAGAACTTCACCGGACTCGAACTGCAGCTCATACTGCGACCCCTCAGCCGCTTCCTTGATGTTGGCCACGCGCTTCCGCCAGTGGACACTATGTCCACCGCGTTCTACGTACTCACGCATCCGCCGCTCCACATGATGTTGCGGAATGAGCAGCGAGTACGCGTACTTGGTATACTTTGCAATATCCGTCATGCACAAGCGAAACACAATCCGCTCCTGCAGGTCTATCGTCGTTAGTGTCTTGGACTGGATCCCGCCAGCCACGATTTCTGCAGGCAGTTGCGGATGTAGCGCCTCAAGGGCCTGTATACATGGTGAGCATTAGCGAGAGATATCTGTTGCAGGGGTTGTGGCCGACCTCGAGCGCACTTGCTTGCATCAGGACCGCGCGTGAGCTGTTGTGCCCCCCCTCGAGCGCATCGACAATCACGAATGAGATGTTGCGTGCCGCAAGCCCTAGGGCGCACGCAAGCCCGCTTGGGCCCGCACCGACTATGCACACTTCTGCCGAAGACGGTAAAGATACGCTCATGGGATCACGAAAAGGAGTAGAGATTGAAAGTGCTCCCGCAGAGCTCCTATTCTTCTTATACAGTAAGCCGGCGCAATCGCAAGAACCACTTCAACCGGCGACGATCTTGCAACAGCTATTTCCAAGATCATGATTCAGCAACTCTCCGCGGATTGAGCAACCCAGTCTTCGGTAATGAGGCGGAAAAACGGTGCCAGTCAACGAATAGGCAGCGAGATAAGCTTGGTCGTAAAGCAAAGCAGCAAGACTGAGGGAGTTACCGGAATTTGTTCCGGCTATTTCTGATCTTCTTCCGACCTGCCGACTCTGCCGAACAAGATCTCTTTCCGCTCATGGCAGCGCCGCTGCGCCACAAAGTCCTGAGATGCCGGCTACGAAGGGTGTTCGCAACTTGACATTGTCTGAATGTCGAGCTAGGTTCTACAAATTACTATCACAATGTCTTTGGCTCGTTCCTTCCCGGGCCTCCAGCGCCATTGTTCGTCGAACCCTTCCTCCAGAAAGACAGAGAAAGACCTCCTTTCGCGCTTATACTGTATCGGACGGCACACGTACCGAAAATCCTGTATTCTAGGCTGCCGCGAAGGCGGAGTATGAGACCATTTCTTCGACTGCTGAACGTACTTAATGAATGCCAAGGTGAATACTAGATATACTGCCGTGAAGTTGAGAGAAGAAAGTGTGTTCATCTGAGTGTTGAGTAAGAGTTACCTCTAATATTTTACATTTATGAACTAGACGATTCGACCAAACCGTATGATCTCGAGCTACGACAGTGAATCCCATGTTGTGTTACAACATGCGAGGCATGAGCACCAAAGTTGTAGCGTCTGTCTATGAGAGACTAATGTTTTAACGTTTGAAGCAACAGGCAACCAAGATAAATATAGTTAATTTCTATGACTTGACAAGATTCTGGGAAACCAATGCTTTGTTTAATTATGCGTCGACTTTGCAACATGTTTCGGATCTGCAAACACGATTCAGGATGGCGTTTTTAAAAAAATGTGCGGCGACCCACTTAGCTGACGCGACTCTGCATCTCGCTTGATGTACGTGGTAAAATAAAAGTGCACAAAGAGCACAAAGTAGCTGCTAATCACAAAGGTGCCCACAGCAACTGCCACGGGGGGCGTTGCGCACTGCTCATGATGCACAGAAAAATAAGACGTCGCCAGAGCCCAGACTAGATTTCAAAAATATGAATAGAACTCGTGGAAGATGAGCAAAGCGCACTTGATGACAACCCGACGGCCACGAACTGGGTGATTTGAAGGCGGGTAAGGGGTTCTTTCCACTACGGATAATATTAATATGATTGTTGAACTAGGGGTGAATGAGGCGCTTGATGGATGGATGCTTACCGACGGCCTGAACCCGGCCGCTGCCAGGTAGTAGTAATAGTCTGTATTGTGCATTTATTTGATAAGAGCGGTGTTATCGGACACGAGAACCGGAATGGACGAACACATTAAGACATGCACGAAGAGATTCGGCGCGATTGCGACCCAGGACTGAAATAGAAATCAGGATTTTTATTAGTGGCGGGAGATGGGTATAGATACCCACCAGACTGCTCCTGCTTTTCAGTTGTACGTAGCAGAGGACGATGGTGGATGAGTGGTGGTAGACGTGAAGAAACCCTGGGGCATCAAAAAGTTATACGTAAATTTTGAGTTGAAATGATTTTTAGCACACGACGTACGCAGCGGTTTCTTTTTCAAGGTGAGGAATAGCGTGTCGAGTAGCTCGACGTATTTCAGCGCGTAGTTGATCCGATAGTATAGCTCCAGGTTCTGATTTATTTCGTTCGAATTCGTCAGTCCAGGGTAAACGGAATCTATATTGAGGATCGCACCTTGGTATATGCGTCTCCTCCGCACATAGCATTAAGAAACCCGACGCGGCGCACCATCGGCACAATTTCGTCCAGCATGAGCACGAGAAGGAGCAGGCTCACGGCGCATAGAAGGAGGTTGTGCGCCTGGATGATCCGCCTGAGCTTCAACGGTGGGCGGGATTGCATTAATATTTGGGCGCCAGATATTGCGGCCAGATATGCGACGAGTGCTGAGAAGACGGTCGAGGGCGCCGACAGGGGAATTTTCATGGCGACTGGGGCCAGCGGCAGGTACAGGAGCACAAATTCGGAGAAGGAAGCCATTGAGGATGCCGAAACTAATGATTCTTGCTGCGAAGGGACATTTAATACAAGCGTCGCGTCTCCGATTACATAGGACGTTTTAGCATAGGTTTGTCATTCTCCACCTGTTCCGGCCCCATGTATTCCAAGGGTCTGATACGCGGATAGACCAAGGCGTAGGCAGAGAGGTTGGACTACCGATTATTTACGCGTTGTAGAACCCAGTGTCTACTCGGTGTAGACCCATGTAGACCAAGCTCGGCCAAGTTGTAGACCCAAGAAAACGGTTGTCCTGTAATACGGTCGGGTCGGAGCCATAATGTAGAGCCACCTAGTCCGACTTAGTCAGATAGGCAGGGTTAGAATACTACCAGTGGCAGTGTGTGATACAGCCTAACTGTTTCGTGCCAGCACTCCCTGGGGATTCTGACGGAATGCGGAGCCATTTTTGAGCAGTAACGAGAGACTCGGACGCGAAGAAACTGAATCCTCCGCATAGTTAATATGACTCGGAGCCGCAGTATTTTGCGAAGAACTTTTTGGGCAGAACTTCGAAAAGGCATGATGGCTCTGGTTGAGAGTCGGAGCTCGGCCCGAGCGTGACGCGCACGCGAAGGAGTGACTGCTCGTGTCTGTGACAAGGATTTTCTTGACCTCCAATATGCAGCAATACGGCAAAGAACGAGATGCCGAGCAGGATGCGGCCGGTAAATTATCCTCCACTGTCCATCCTTCCAGATGCTCATCCTACTCTCCAAATAGACCAGACGACGGACCCCGGGTTCATCACCTTCTTTGGAAATCTGCCCAAAAAATCCCCCGAGACCGGGACGCTGCGGCTCTTTTACCGCCCTGCCGAGGACTACTACCAGTCCTACGGGCCCGATGCTCTCTACGTTGCGACCCACACGTTCCGCACACAGTCAGTAATCAAGTATCTTGGCCAAGGCGGACGCGCGGCGGGCCTTCCCTGCGTCAGTTTGAAGGCCTCGGTGGCACAAACGCTCCTGCGCGACTCTCTCACGAGCAAGCAGCTGCGGGTAGAGATATGGGTGCCGGAGAGCGGGCAGGGGAAGAGGTGCACCAAGTTTAGGCTGGACAAAGAGGCACGGCGCATTTGCTTTTCTCTCTTATCCTTCAGTACGGAATACTCATTAATCATATAGGCGTCTCCGGGGAACCTGCAGGCCGTCGAGGAACTCCTTTTCGGGCGCGGTTCGGACCTGCTCACGCCGCCCGTCGTAATGGCAATCAAAGTCGTCTCCTCGTCCGCCGCCAAAGTCAAAACGCTCGGCGTGGCATTTGCTGACCCAACCTTGCGCGAGCTGGGTGTGGCCGACTTTGTCGACAACGACTTGTTTTCGAACATGGAGGTGTGTTCAAAATTAATTCGTTGCGGTGCATTTACATTTGCATATACTAGTCGCTCATCATCCAACTTTCTGTGAAAGAAGCGATCATCCCAACCGGCACGGTCTCTGGCACCACCGACCGCGACATCGATCTCAACAAGCTCAAAGCTGTCTTGGAACGATGCGAGGTTGTGATCACGGAACGGAAGCCGAGTGTGTTCCCCGTTTTGCCTCGGCGGAATTGCTACATTTACATTCAATTTCAGGTGAATTTTCGGCGAAGAACATCGCGGATGACATCCCCCGTCTCCTCTCCGCCAAAGCAACCGAAGCTCTCGGAGCGTCCACTTCAGCTGACGCGTCAGCGGTTATCCGTACGTCTTTTTGTCAGTACTACGTGTCTTTTGATTATTTTATCCGGCACAGCACAACTGTCTTTGCCCACGGCCCCTGCTGCCCTGGCCGCGCTAATCAATTACCTCGGACTTCTTAGCCACTCCGAGAATCATAACGCGTACAGCCTCAGAACGCACGATTTAGACCAATACATGAAGCTCGACGCCAGTGCGCTACGGGCCCTAAATCTGGTCGAAGCGCCGGGTAACGCCGTGCGTCCTCAACAATCTTTTGAAAAATGGCCATTGACTGATCTATATTCCAACAGGGAACAACGACGCGCAACACCACTCTTCTCGGTTTACTGAATAAATGCAAGACCGCACAGGGCACGCGCTTGTTGGGCACATGGCTGAAGCAGCCGCTAGTTAACCTGCACGAGATCCGTGAGCTTGAGACCACATTTAGCTACGAGTAATTCTTTTTTTACCTTCTTACCTCGCTCAGAAAAACGCCAAAATCTGGTCGAGATGTTTGTCGAAGACTCTAACTCGCGTCGGACTCTGCAGGTTTGGATACCGCTGCTTTGCGTTCGGTGGTCCGCTGACTTGATATCTTTTAAAGGACGAGTTTATGAAGATGATGCCCGACATGCACCGCCTGAGCAAGCGATTCCAGAAGGGCGTGGCGTCTTTGGAAGACGTGATTCGAGTATACCAAGTCGTTATCCTCGTGAGTTGTCTTCACACTATCCTGCGTATCAGATGTCGTAAGCGAATAACACGGTATACAGCTCCCTCAGATGATCCAGGCGCTCGAAAATGTGCAAACAGATAACGAGGAATACTCCGCGTTGATCGAAGAGCGATATCTGGGTGCGTTACGCGTAAGTCCAACCTATGATTTGTCTTTGCGTCCTCGAAATGAGTCTACTCTGCCGTTATAGAGCTTCAACGAGAACCTCGAGAAATTCTCGGATATGGTGGAGCACACGATAGATCTGGAAGAACTGGACAGACACAACTATGTCATCAAGCCAGAGTATGACGAACAACTGGGTGCCCTTGCTGAGAAGCTCGCTGAGGTGTGTCCCCTTTTTTTCAACACCTCGCGATAGCATCACTCATTTCCATGGCAGGTCCGCGATGGATTAGACAAAGAGCACAAATCCGCCGGTCGCGATCTCGATCTCGAGCTGGACAAGAAACTCATTTAGAGAATAACTCGACATACGGCTATAGTTTCCGCGTAACGAAAAATGTACGCTGCTGTTCAACCTTCCATGATTTGCGAGGTTAACGGTTTATAGGACGCTAAAAACCTCAGTCGTGATAAGAAGTACATCGAATTAGGCATGGTGAAGGCCGGCATGTACTTCACGACGAAGACGCTGCGGTCGCTTGCGGAGGACCACAAGGACTATACCGAACAATACGAGAAGGCACAGCGCAACCTTGTGAAGGAGGTCGTGGACATTGCCTGTAAGTTTGTCTCTCAGTCTCAGTTTCAACTCGATTTTTCAACTATCTACAGCAACGTATACGCCGGTGCTCGAGTCGTTGGACAACGTTGTGGCGCATTTAGATGTCATTCTCAGGTGAATATCGTTTCTGTAGCTTAGCTATCTGCTCTAACTTGCTGTTTAGCTTTGCCCACGTCTCTGTGAACGCACCCGAACCCTATGTGAAACCCAAAGTCACGCAGCGAGGTCGGTAGCCGAGTTATTTCAACGTAATATGCTTAAACCCTCTGTCGTTAGGAACTGGCGATCTCATTCTTAGAGATGCCCGGCATCCGTGCTTGGAGGTCCAGGACGATGTCAGCTTCATCCCGAACGAGGTCGAGATGGTCAAAGGTATGCGACTACTATTTTTTGGGGCTCACGCCTGACGTTCTCGACAGATAAGAGCGAATTCCAGATAATCAGTACGTGCGAGTGGATTCCGTCTTTGTAAATCCTGACAAGGTTTTGTTCAGCCGGGCCCAACATGGGCGGGAAATCCACCTACATTCGTCAAGTGCGTGGCGTCTGCCTTTGGTTCAAGCTGTTGGCTGACGAAATCTTCAGGTTGGGGTGATTGCATTGATGGCTCAGACAGGCTGCTTCGTGCCCTGCTCCGAGGCGCGTTTGCCGGTATTTGATTCCGTCCTTTGTAGAGTTGGGGCGGGAGATAGTCAGCTCAAGGGTGTCTCGACGTTTATGGCGGAGATGTTGGAGACAGCGACGATCTTACGAGTCAGTTTATTTCTACAACTCTCGAAACATATGCCAACGGTTTCCGTAGTCTGCTACGAAAGACTCGTTAATTATTATCGATGAGCTCGGACGAGGTGGGTTCAAAAACTGACTTGTACGGTCGCAACTGATCTTTGCTTAGGAACCTCAACCTACGACGGCTTTGGACTAGCATGGGCTATTTCGGAGTAGGCTTTTCATTTACGCTTCTCGTCGGGCCTCACTGATGTGGATTAGACATATCGCATCCGAAATCCACGCGTTTTGTCTGTTTGCGACACACTTCCATGAACTGACGGCACTGGATCAACAACTGCCGCATGTTAAAAATCTACACGTCGTCGCTCATGTTGACGAGGGGGAGAACGGGGCAGAGCAACAGATTACGCTTTTATACAAAGTGGAACCCGGTGTGTTTTTGTCGGATTTCGACCGCAGAACTCGCCGGCTGACATGCATACAGGGATTTCAGATCAGAGCTTCGGTATTCACGTCGCACAACTTGCGAACTTTCCCGAGAATGTCGTCAAAGTAAGCTTGATACGGCGTTGAGACATGTTCAAATTCCAACCTCATTTCATTTAGCTTGCTCGGAGAAAAGCCAACGAGTTGGAGGACTTTGGCGGAGGTCAGCATAACCGCCCCATTCGTGTTCGCTGTCTTGAACCTTCCCACAGAAAAACACATCGAGTCCGAGTTTCCTCCGGAACTCACGGACGAGGGCCTCAAAATTGTGGACGAGCTACTCTCTGCGTGGGCGCAACCTGCAGTGGACGGCGAGGATGTTGTCATGACGGACGATTCTCCGCAAGCACAGATAGAGGAGTTGAAACGGTGTGTTGCGCAATTTCAACCTCGGATCGAAGCCAACCCGTGGTTGGTGTCTGTCTTGGGTTCATTATCCTAAATGGTGGTTGGACGACCAATAATAAGGACAATAAAAAGAAGTTCCAGTAATGTGTAAATATCCTATTCTGCTATGCTATTGGGTGACTTCCCGTAAGCATTAAATATTCGAGAGGAATATTTTCGCAATTTCCGCCGTGATGCCGAGCGACCTGTCAGGACCCCATCAATTGCATCACCCACAAGCGGCCGCGATTTATTCTCGCATCACTCGAAATATGTTGAATCTAGACGAGGGGTCCCTACCCCTCGTCTAGATTTTTGTTTCCTCGAATATCTCTTTTGGGACAGAAATGATTGATCGTCACTCATTGCCACTCTGGTCACAAACTCTCCGCCCATACTTGCAAGCATACCACTGTTGTATCACCGATTTCTTGAGGTCCTGGCTTTGCCCCGAGTACCCTACATTAACTATAGCCAAAAAATCCGCTCTTTTAGATCCATTTTTCATTGTAATTCATATCTCAGTGTATAAAGTCAATTTTTGAGAAGATCTGTTTTAACGCCGTCGTCGCGCTTCCTCGATATGCCAACACAGTGCTGGGGACATTCAGGTGTGAGCTGGTTGGTTGCTTATGTACCATCAATGTATAAAGTATTATTTTTCTTGTGGGAAATACAGACGGCGTGAATATCAAGTGAATATCCAGCCCACTGATCGTATCACTGGCACCCTCGGTTAAGCTCAAAAAATGCGCCGGAATATTTAAATCTTACGGGAAGTCACCCATTGTCTGCTCGGACGAACGGCTTGAATCAACTCAGGGAAGGCCGGGCGGTCGCGGTTCTTCTCAATTAAACTCAGACTGGCATTTTCTCTGCCTTCATAATTCAAGTCCAGCCAGATGGGAATTGGGTTACTCGGGCAGGAATATCGGTCCATACGCACGTCGCGCAGCCTAAACCAACCACAAGCCTAGTTCTGAGCATCAACAGCGTCTCACTCTGCAAAAAAAACCATTGCCTTCAAAGTTGAACCGTTGTAGTGCCGTATTTGGCTCGGCTTCCAACCGTGGGAATTCCAGTTGATCGCAATGAAATAAAATAATCCTGACCTAACCTGACAAGCTTCTCGATAACCTTCCAAGTAAATTCGAGGTGCAAGACATCGAAAACATGCATGATTTGATGGCGTAGCTACATCCCTGCCTCTACTGTAAATCTCTATTCTTGCGTTCCAGTCTCACTTGCGCATCTCGCCCCAAGGCGAGCTGGTAGCCTGCCGGGCCTGCATACGACATGGAACCATAAACTCAAATTTCTCTTTATTCCCCATCCTAAGACAACAAAGCATTCCCTCATCGACCACGATCTTCTCGGGGCCGCCGACCGACCGGTCGAACGCGGCTTCAATCGTATGCAACTCCAGGAGGGGCAGCTCCGGGTCCCCATGTCGGCAGAGGTAGAAATGGAAATCAGCCGGTATAGCTATTGCCTTGCGCGCGCCGCGGTCATAGAGGTCCACGAAATATAAGCCGTGGCTTTTGGCTGCGCTGCCGCCGGGGTAGAAGCGGATGCAAAGGTTGTCGGTGCCGGGGATGTAGAGGTAGTGCACGTCGTCCTGTACTTCGGCTGTGGGTGGGACCTGGATGAAAAAGGATGGATGAATCGAAACAGACAAAGCCTCGGGCGCGTTGAAAGAAACAGTACTCACCCCCATTATCTTTATCGACGGCTTGCTAGCGATCTCAGAGATCATACCCTCGAGCATCTGCCGCATTTGAGTCTCGTATCCAGGGTCCGTTTTCATGAGATGCGGATTCGCCATTTCAGCGAGCATGCCGTCCACCGACACGTCCATACCGGCTATCTTCATCTGCTCCAACGGGTTTAATTCCTCGTAGTTCTGCCCTTGTATCAGCACCAGTTCAATTAAATGTAGAAGATTGGACAACGGACGGCAGGAAATTCGGTAAACCCCGACCCGGTTTCGATATTGGGGTACGTCGTTGCCGACGCATGCTTGAAATCTTTATGAGCAGCGGCTGGAAGGTTGATTAGAGAGACGTACCGTGTCCGGCGCTGCAGTGGCGTGATATTCCGAAGGATCGCGCTTCAAGTGGCTCATTGTGGGAAGGACGAGAAATTTGTTACACCAAATATCCCACGCCCGAATTTATATACAGAACAAAGGGGCACGTGCGTCCACGGAGTTAATTTCTCGTTCGTGACACTTGAATTGGCATAGACCTTGGCACCCAGAGCGAAGAACCGTAAAATATGTTCCAAGGTTCAATTCTATCGGATCAATTTACAAAACCGTTTTCAACGCCATCTTGTAGGTTGTGCTCGTTCAATTTAGTCTCTCATATACAGACACCTTAACAGATGGTGTTCGTACCTCGCATGTTGAAGTCTGTTATTTACCGCAGGGGTCTGATCGCAGTGTTCCGCTAGCAAAACTCTCAAAGTCAAGCCATATCAAGCTCGCATACTGATATCGGGATTATATACCAGGTCAAATACAATCCAAGAGCACCTCCAAACATTTCCAGCAATTTTGGAGGTCTCGGTACCTTGTTTGAGCTGCGTTGGAAGAGACTCTGGCCACAATCACATGATCAAAATAGCTTTCCTTGCACAACGGATTCCAGACCATATTTCGAGATTCTGAAGAGACAAAAGTCAGACACAGGGAAGGGAACATATACTATGCCGAAATATCGCGTCCGAGTCTTTTGTGAAGCCCAATAAGCGAGCACTGCAATCAGACCCCAGTGGTAAAAACAAGACTACGTTCAATTGTGCATAAATCGGCTGGTGTCAAATTGCGATTTATGCAATTTTTTTGGTGATTTGACGAAGTCCGAGTTGGGTCGGACCGGAATGACTTACAAAATATTCATGTCGTGGAATTTGCAAGTTATCCATCGAGTAGGGCCAAAGTGTTGCTTAAAAGCTGTCTGGCGCCTCCCGAATCCCTGCGAAAATAGGCATCTAAAACGACTAAAACCGTAAACATATTCCAACACAAAAGTACTACAAAAGTCCAATCCAGGTTTAACTGGATCGGAGCGATCTCTAAAACGTTAACGTCATCTAGATCTGGTCAGGGTGTACCCATTTAATTCTGCACAAATCGGCTCAATACTAGGTGTGTTTAAAGTTGCAGATTTGAGCGGAAATCCGAGTTGGGACCAGAACGACTCCCAAAATATTTATTTCCTGGAATTCGCAAGTTATTCATTGAGTAGGGGGTGAAAGTGTCGCTCAAATCTCTAACGACCCCCAAATGATAAATAATCCTAGCAAAAATGAACGAGATAAACAACCGCGCAAAGAATAAAATTCAACTCACTTTGGAAAATCCCCCTCCCCCACCGGCGTCAACTCGATCCCGTTTCAGCTAGATGTGAAGATTTTTGCATTATCTGAACGCACCAGGACGAGATCCCCACCTTTCTTTACTTGACCTTGATTTACGCCATTCAACCTTGCTGCGACGGGTGCCGCCATGGTTTAGCGTGTCTGGCTTTGATATATTTCATGTATGGAATAATAGACCAGGAGCTAGGTTCGATTCCTACCTTGCTCCGTGTCGTGTCATTTCTTTTTTGTGCGTCTGGTGTAGGACGAGAATTTTGGATATCAGCCTCTAGCTCTGTACATCCATAATTGTAACTACATATATAGATTAATAATCAATGCGGACATAACAAAACCCCTTCCATCCTCCCGAGAGCTAAAACATCAAGTTGAACCATTGTAGTGCTTTGTTTGCTTTAGTGATCCAACCGTGGGAACGAGGTTGGATTGATCGTATTTACTTTTGATGACTTGGTCGAACTCCCTAGCAACCTCGGTTTTTCGTAGACAGAGTATTTATCGCGGATCCAGATTTTTGTCTGCCTTCTGAGGTCGGATTGGCTGCCTGAAGAAAGCTATGGAAGTACGAATTGGGATTTGGGATTTGACGCCTATTTTTCCGCGGAGGACACGAGAATAACTTTGTTATATTCAAGATTACAGTAATAGGTTCAGGATGAGGATAGCTGTCTACCCAGTGACGAGCGTCAGGGGTGTCCACGGGGGTCTCCCCCGTGCTAGATACTCTTTAAAACTCTGTACAAGCTTAAATAAATTGATACACACATTAAAAAATTATTGAAGAGCCCCACGCAGTGGGCCCTAGCGGCGAGCGTTAAGGGGGGTCCGCGGGGGTCTTCCCCGCTCTAGATACAATAAAAAGACTCTAAATAAGCAGAAAAATGATTAAACTCGGATAAAACTAATAATAAAAATATCTGTATGGCCGTCAGGCAACAGGAGGGGGGTCTGGGGGGAACACTGTTCCCCCAGCAGTAATCCTAGTGAATAATGTATAGAAAACCTCAGAATACCAAAAACCGCGACAAACGGCAGCGCTGTGCCGGAAATGATGTAACTGATGCGGTTGATGCCAATGTCATCAAGGACTCGCTTTAATTCGGCGAGTCCCACTCCCATCTTGTATAGACTCGGTCTAAGCGAGCTAAGTGAGGTTAGCCCACGACGAGCGAGCGCACATGCCAGAAGTCGGAACGGAGATCTGGCTCGAAATCCTCAGCCAGCTTCCGCACGCAATTCTCCTCGATCTGGCGCTGGTGAATCGGACCTTCGCCCGCCAGTGCCAACAAGTCCTCTTCCGCCGATTCGAGTTTCATCCTTATGCCCGCGAGTCGGACGGTTCTCTGCTCCTTCCGGAGCCGCGAGATCTGGAGCAGGCGCTTCGGAGACTGGACTTCTGGACTTCTGAGGCCATCTCTCCCAACGTGCGGCGCTGCGACGTTTCGCAGTGGTTTCGATATGGTTCCCGGAAGTTTTCGGCTTCACCAGATTCGGAGCCGTACGCGCTGCTCTCGGCGTTCTTCAGCCGCATCAGAAACTTCCCCAAACTCGTGCACCTCACGTTCCGCGACATTCAACTCTCTTCTGCGCACTTGACGATCCTTTGCGGCCTTCCCGCACTCCGCACGCTGGCCGTTGACCGCTGCGAGGTTACAGGCTCGTCCGACGCGATCGACGGTCAAACACTGCGTGTTCAAATGTTCACATTTGCGGACGAATTCGCCAAAAAGGACGCCTTGCACCCGTGGCTGCCGCTCCTGGACTTCCGCTCCATCCACACACTGTCCCTCGACTGTAACCTCCAGGGCCTTTCGAAGAAGTTCCCTCGCTTTGCAGCCGTCAAGGTGGCCACACTGCGGACGGAAATCGCCAATGGCGCAGCGGCACAGGAGTGCATACGCCTCCTGGGGCACTTTCCGGCCATTGCAGAGCTGAAACTCGCCAATTCTGGCCACGAAACCCCAGCGAAGATCCCCAATGTCGACCCGGCTGCGGCGGCGTTGACAAAACTCGCAATTTCCTGTGAACTGCTTCCCGCGTTCCTACGCGCGCAATCCGCGCCAGTGCTTTCCGACCTCACTGTCTTGTCGTGCAGTCCGACCCAACTCGTCTCTGCGCTGAAGAAAAACGGCAGCACCTCTCCATCACTATCCATCGACTCGTTAGCTATCGCATTAGACGATTACGTCAAATCTCTCGGTGACGAAGAGGATGGACGGGAGCCTGACGACGATTTGAAGCTTCAAGGAACCGTTACCGCGCCGAGGCTCCGGACAATCTTGACGTCTTTCCCTTCTTTGACCAAGCTGGACGTCAAAATATGGTGCATTATCGAGCCGATATGCAACACCAACGTCATTGTGAGTAGATTCAACTTCCTATGGTGGATAACGATGACACTTTGCCAGCCGATGAACCTCTTTACCAAGCTACCTAGCATCACATCCTTCCCTCCGACGCTGATTACCCTGGTGATTCGGTGGACCTTCAGCTACGAGTGTTCCACTGACGTCGATACGATGCACAACGCGGACGAATCCGCCTTTACAGCCGT
Source organism: Mycena leptocephala (assembly GCA_029378395.1). Classification (NCBI taxonomy): domain Eukaryota; kingdom Fungi; phylum Basidiomycota; class Agaricomycetes; order Agaricales; family Mycenaceae; genus Mycena; species Mycena leptocephala. The sequence continues at coordinate 48,901 of JARJLF010000425.1, forward strand.
TACTAGTCGGTTGGTACGAACTTGTCCCCGACTGCAATACCTGTGGCTTGACGGCGATTATATGTACGTGTATCGTTGGCGTCGCACTCCTAGAGGCAGCGTTGAGCTGGAGTTCACCGAAGACGAGGGTCTGTACTTGTCCTTCATCTCTTTGCCGAATGCGACTGACTTCATTCGATTACAGCGGATATTGATGCATTGCGACGGGAGGTGGCGTTGTTTCACGGCATACAACTGTAACCTCTCTATAGTCTAGTTAGATAGTCCGTCTTGTTGCCGGGTTCGTCCCCGTTATCAACATTTAACCAGCTCAACACGCGCTGCCGGAGTCGCAGCATGCCAAAGACCAGGGCTTGAACAGAGAATTCGTCCTCGTAAATAAATAAATAGAGCAAACAACCGAGTAGTATCAAGTACAGGAGCACATCGGCATTTGGATGCGATCGGTGCAAGTATCAGAAGCTGGATGGCAAAATATTGAAGCGTCCAGGCGTCTTGAAACCGCCGACAAAGCTGATGCTGAGGGACACCTCGAGGTACAAATCATTTCGGGCGCGACTCCGAGTCTGACTGACAATAAACTTGGAACTGGCGAAATTTGGCCCGGCAGGCTCGTGTTTTGCCAGCCAATGGGACGCTCCTCTGAAATTCATGACAAATTACATTGGATGGAGGTGACAAGTCAGGCCAACACCCGTAAAATGTTTCTCGCGGCGGCGACGCCGGCGCCGTGCCAGTGATGCTTGCTGCCCGAGAGCTTCTTCGAAGGATGCCAAATATTCAATTTTCAATGGCGCCTAGATCTGTTTCTCGTGCACAAGTCATATCAATGGATCGTTTCGTTTACTGATCCCACGTGAACGCACATGCTTCCATGGAGTCGGCAGCTCCCTCTCCGTTGACGCTGTGGTTAGCGGCTGCGTTCTCCAGACGGTGACAATCCATGGCCGCCACAGGCCTTTTTGTAAAGGTTGGGGTTGTTATATAGGTTCGCTTGCGCAATCGCACGACGGGGAGTCGCGGCGGCCACGGGATATAGGGGCCTCGAATACTTTCTGGGTCGGCTCCCTCATCTGCTGAGGTTTTGGCGGCGAAATGTAGCATAGAAGAGCTGAGAGCACACACCAAGTGTTCTTAGAATCGACTCTGCACGCCGGCTGATCTTTCTGTCCAGCACAAAGATGATTCCCATAGAAAAGTAGATCGCCATTAGCACAACGAAGAGGCATATAATCATAAAGCCAATTATCCCTGGAATCAGGTGGGAGGGTGAACCTGAAAGGAAGACCGCCTTCCGCCTCCGCCTACCAAGATTAACCAGAAGGGAAATCGCACTGGCAGGCCCTTAACAAACATACGATAGAACGCCTGGCCGCCATTGCACCAGTCTTGGAACTGGATGTATCGGAAGACGAGCCCGGTTGAGGAGGGGTCATATCGCCTCCAAGAGTCGTCGCGTAAGGCTTCCTCCTCGTAGTCGATGTATTCGAGGGACCCATCGACGCCCATGCTACTTGGCATCACTGGCATCAAAACTTAAAGTGACGTACAAGTGATGTCCCTGCAGCGGTCACGTGGTAAGTTGACCTTGTCTCTCGCCGCGATGAACGAGAATGCAGAACCCCAGATTCCAAACCCAAAGCTCGACCTCGCAAAGCAGGCGATGGATCCCGCAAGAATGTTAATTAGCCCGCCCCCAGAAGAAGAGTTGCAGCGTACACACGTCTTTGGACACACAAGAGTCAGTCGGTGGCATTACAGCTAATTTCACCGCTAAACTGAGACCGTGCAGACGAACAGCAGTGCCCAGTCGAAGCGCAAGCGTGCAGGAGTCGGTGGCACGCCGTCCAAACCAGCCGCAGAGCCCGTCGAGGCAACCCCGAACCCAAAGCCTCGCAAGGCCCACCGCCGCCGCACCAGCACCCACTCCGTCCAGGACTTAGACTCCCCCACCCGCCCCAATTCGCCATGCCTGCTCCCCGTGCACGCAACCCCAATGCGGACTGGATGCCCCCCGCACCCGTTTTGTCTAGTCGCCGCAGCGTGACCCCGTACGAGCCCCCACAGACGTCTTCACCCCCCCGCGCGAGATCCTCCTCCAGACGCCCTCCCAGCGTACAGCCAAGACCAAGCCTAAGCCCCGCCAACGCACAAGCACAAGCACGCCCCAGCCCCGCATCTCGCTCACGCCCCTGCGTGTCGTCGTGCACAGCGTCAAGAAGGAGCTGCCTCCCATCGACCTCGCGCGTCCCATGACGCCCCCGAGCCCCACGGACGACCCACTGTTGCTCGTCGCCTCGTCGTCCCCCATCAAGCGCAATCGCCGGCCTGTGACTTTGGGCTCAAATATTGAGGAAGACTACGAGCAGGAGAACGACCCCTCGTCCGACGGCGCCTACGCTCCCTTCGATTGGACTGCGGGGTTATCTGTGCATGGTGCGTCGTCTCTGCCCACTTCCCTCTTTAACCTCTACCTCTGCCTCTACCTGTACTTCATTAATGCTAATTTAACTCTACAGACGACAACGCGGCCACCTCCGACTCAATGGACCTCGACGCGCCCGCGTCCTTCGACGGGCCCCACCCGCTCCCCTCGTCCATCCCCTTGTCCGCACCCATCTCGGGCGGCGGGTGGGACTCGGATGACGACGACTTTGACGAGGGCGAGCTTCCCTCGGCGCCGGTGTCTACCTCCGTCCCTGGGGGTCCTTCCACTTCTACTTCTGCGTCGACTGCTGTACCCCCTGCTACCCGTACCTCGACCTCGCCTTCGCCCGGGAACGCCCAGGCGGATACCTACCAGCCCGCGACACTTGCGTTCTCTCCTTTGCCCGCTCCCTCCACGTCGAGATACACCCCCCTCCCCCCGCCCACTATCTCTTTCCCTTCTCCCCGCACGCACGCCTCGTCTGTACGCCCCGCTGTCTCCTCGTCTCTATATACCACCGCCGTCTCCTCTTTACATCCCTCGTCTCAACCCCCCATCTCTTCGTCTCTCCCCCCCGTTTCTTCCATTTCTTCGTCTCTCCCTACCGCAACAGGCCCCTACACCACCCTCCTCCAGCCGACGAAGCCCGACCCGCCTACGCCGCGCACGAGAGCAAGGGCGGAGGCGTGGGGGGTGTGGGGGAGTCCGTTTCCTGGGCGGGGGCCGGGGGAGGGAGAGGGGGATGGGAGTTTTCGGATGGATGGGAGGAGGAGGGTTGTTGTGGGTATTTCGAGCGAGGTTGGGGTGGGTGCGGAGCAGGACCGAGCCCAAGGAACAAAGGAGGGGGAAGATATACAGGAAGGAGGAGCAGTGGATGTGCAGGAAGAACAAGGGGAAGAACAACAGGAAGAACAGGAGCAAGAGGACGAGGAAGAAGACGACTCGATGGACGAGGGGGTGAGCTTTTTGCGCGCGCTGAGGGAGGAGGATGCGCGGTTGAGGGCGGAGAGGGAGGCTGTGTCGTCTTCTCGCTCGAGAGGTGGTTCGTATGCATCTGATCGACGGCAAGAGGAACGCGTCCGGGAGCGGGATGGGGAAGAGGAAGAGCGAAGTGGGGAAGAAGAGGAGGAGGAGGAAGAGGTGCGCGCGATGAGCGTCGACCCGGAGCTCGAGGACGAGACGGTGGAGGACCAACAGGACGAGGAGATGCCCGCCGCGTCTTCTCACTCGCGCCCCACGTCGACAAGATCGCACTCGAGGGAAGAGGAACCGCGCCGATTTGTCGTCCAGACGCCCGTCCGTGTGGTTTCGGCCCATGCAGCACATGCACACGCCCAAGCAGCTCACGCACAGACGCACGCACAGGCGCAAGCAGCACAGACGCCCCCGACGAGACGCGCGCCGGTCGTGCCTGTACGGTCTGAGCTCTCGCATCAATCAACAGAGCGGAATGGGGGTGCGTTCGACTTCGGGGCCCCAGGGCCTTCGCACGCCAACCAAGACGAAGACGCGCACCGGGATGGAGACGCAGACCGGAGTGCAGAAGCGGACTCGAGCGTCGAGCACGACTCAAACTCGAGTCTCGAAGAACACCACGATGCGGAACACCAAGACTCAGAGCGCCGGACCCCGCCCATCCTCCGCGCACGCGGGACGCGCGTGTCGGCGCCTAATACGCCTACCCGGCGGAGCGGTGCTGGTGGGGAGGAGGTCGTACACCGCGGACAGGGGCAGGGGAACGCGAGCTTCGTGCGGGTTGGGGAGGTCGACGACGACATGGACACGGATCAAGCGCGAGTCGACACCTCCGGCGAAGTGGATGTGGATGTGGATGTGGATGTGGATGCGGACGACGACGACGACGACGACGACGCGGACGCGGAGGCACAGGCGGCGCTGCTGGGCCTTGTCAAGATTACGAGCGCGGACCCGCGCGCGGCGGCGAGGGCGGCGGCGATTTTGAAGCAGGTGCGTAGGGTGCTTTCTTTCCTTTACTTCCACTTTCTTTTTTTTCGATTGTGGTCTTCTGCCCACCTTTCATTTTCTATTGCACCACAATATAACATAAACACTAACCCACACTTCTCCTGCAGCACGACTACGACTGCTTCACGCGCCTGCGTCTGCGGAACGGGAGCGACAAGGAGAAGCGGAGGAGGCACTCGTATGCGGGCGTGAGTAAGGCGTCTTCGCCGGCTCGGTCGTTCGCTCCTTCGCCCCTCGCCTCCGGGTCCCGTTCTTTCGCTACTTCACCTCGCAAGACGGGTGGACGGATGCAAGATATCGCGGAGCTGCAGGCGAACGCTGCCAAGACACAGAAGCAGAAGGAGCGGGAGAGGGAGCACAAGAAACGCCGCGAATCGACCCCGACCCCGGCGCGCGTGGTGGGCGAGCGGGTGTATTTCCCTGGGAGCCCGAAGCCGGTGACGACCGCGGAGCTGTTGGCGGAGGCGGAGAGGGAGGTGGGCGGGAGTGTGGTGTCGCCGTCTCGCGCGTCCGCGTCGGTCTCTGTTCGGCACGGGGACTCGATTTCCACCAAGCATGGGGACTCGATCTCCGCGCGGCGTACCTCTGCGCGTGGGGTGCCGCTCCCCGAGTCCGACTCGGAGGAGGAGCAGGAGGAGAACGAGAAGGGAGAGGGCGGGCGCGCGTGGTGCAAGGCGGACTGGAAGGCGCTCGACGCGTGCTTTACGGACGAGCGGATCGCGGTCGCTGCCAAGTTGGGGATGGTGCTCAACCTGTCGCCGGCGCCGATGCCTGGGGTGCCGAGTACGCCTGTGCGGCATCAGCCACACAAGGACGCGGGGTGGGTGTGGGCAATAACGGCGCGGCGGTGATGATGGCGTCGGCGGACGCGGTGGACCTTGGTGCGGTCGTCGCAGGTTTGTCGAGTTTGTGGGCGGGGAGAGAGTTGTGAAGGGGTGGGGCGAGTCGTGGGATGTGTGAGTCGTTTTTCTTTCCTTTTGTGAAAGACAGTGCGCTGAGATTGAGGTATACTACAGGGAAAGCCTGACACAGCGCGCAAGGGCCCTGCAGAACAAGCAGCGCGCGGGGCATGTGGCGCCGCCTACGCCTTCTGCGCACAACAACGACTCCACCTCCACGACACACGACGACAACGTGTTTGGCGCGCGCCGTCGCGCGTCGATGGTCGTGCCGGACTTTACGCCGCTTGGGAAGCGCGCGATGCCGCCTCGTGTGAGCAGCGCGCGTGTGCCTCCGCCTGTCAGCAGCGTACGCATGCCGCCCGCCGTGAGTAGCGCCAACCGCGCGCGCCTGCCGCCGCCCGTGGGCAGCGGGGCGCCGTTCAGCACGCTGCCGCCGACGCCCGAGCCCGCACGAAGGCGGCGCGTGCCCGGGTCGCTGCTCGCGCCGCGGTACTCGCATTTGCTGGATGAGGCTGTTTCCGTGAGTCGGGGTGTACTCGCACCGCCACCGCAAGAGGAGCCCGAGGAGAGTGGAGGGGATGAGGACGTAAGCTTTGCGGAGGAGCAGGAGGAGGGTGACAGCATCGCGACAGATGAGCAGGACTCGAGCTTCGCGTCGGAGTCGGCGGACGGGGACGCGGACGCGGAGATGGTGCCGGCAACGCCGCTACGGGAGCGCGAGGCGCTCCTCCAGCACCCCGCCACCACGCAGCCTGCGCAGCCCGCGACCATTGGCAAGCGCGTCAAGGGCTTCCTCTTCTCGTACCTTCCCACACTCGCCAAGACCGCCCCGCCTGCGCCGCTGCGCACGGGCCTCCCCCAGCGCCCCCGTCTTCCCCTCCCGCCGCTCGAGCTCCTCCAGAAGGAGCGCGGGCCGGTGACGACGCCCGTGCGCCCACCGCTGCCCAAGACGCGCGCGCCGAAGGAGCTCGTGAACCTGCAGCCCGCGCCGCCGCCGCCGCCCAAGTCGCTCCTGCCCAAACGCGTGCCGCCGAAGCGCCTGGTGGATCTGCACCACGTGTCCCCGCCGCCCGAGGAGGCGCCGCGCGTGCCGCATGTGCGCCCGAGGACGAGCAGCGGGGGGAGCGTGAAGGATTTGGTGAAGAATTTCGAGGCGCTGGATGGGGTGCGCAAGGGTGCCCAGGGGGCGGAGGTGAAGCGCGTACGGAGCGTCGGGGACTTTGGGGGTGCCAATAATAATAAGAGGACCGGGGCGGGCGGGGGCGCAGGGCGCCCGATGTGGCGGCCGTGATCGGATGTACAGTATGATTTGTTTGGATATCTATGCGTATGATTTATAGACCCATGTGTGTACTTTTCTCGAACTATGCGTGTATAGTGTTTCAGTTGGAAGGCAACATTTACGAAGTCAATAAAACTCGATCCTTCTTGCTCCATGCGTGTGACCCCATGCGTGTAACTCTTTGTTGAGGCTTCATGATTGTGGCAATTATTAGCAGCTATGAGCTATCGTTGGACTGCGCTGGACAAGACTAGTACTGGACTGTGCTGGACAAGTGTTGGAACATGCCATTCTTAGTCGACGCATCTTGTTTCATGCATCTATATTTGCACGCGTCTATTTTGGTCGCGCTGCGAATGCGGGACTTTTTAATTGACAGAAAGTTTCTTGTCAGAAGTAAACAGGTAGAACTTTTCTCTGCCTCACTTTCGACCCCCTAACCCAGCCAAGTTGGAGCGCAAATTGGGCGCAAATTGGAGCTTTATTCGTGAAACACCTGTATTTAAACGCCTCCTCTTTCGAAGTTTTGCATCACATCTTTTTGTGATCTTCGCTGAGCGGAGCCGACGTTTTCTTTGCGGGACCGCGCCAGAATTACCTGGCTATTTCGGGTCTCGGGCATCAAGCGTCAAGTTGGACAAAGCAGCGATGTCAAGGACGCCTGGCACGCCCCTAACTTGACGGAAGTTAGGGAAGGCACATGGTAGACAAAGATCTTAATTCCGAAGCACCCCCACCCTACTTGATGTGTCTCCATGCTTTGCTCCATGCGATGAAGTCCGGGGTCTCAGTTGGGAAGCGCGACAGTTGGTAAGTATTTTATACACAGGTACAGTCCACTTCGACATGATTTCCCACGGTTGCTTTTCTGTTAGCCGAGGTACTTATAGTTAGGATCAATAATTCAATATCTGGTGTCCATCATTCGATCACTTCGGTTCGGAGATCTTCGAGGCTCTTGTCCTCTTCCTCCTCTCCCTTCTCACTTATTCTCTGTATAATCCCTCATCCGTCATTTAATTGACTGCACATACACTTTTTTTTATCATGCTCTCCTTCCTCTATGGCATCATCCTGACGAGCATCGTTTATGGGCTCGTTGGAGTCTGTCGGCCTGGGATCGCCTTGTATCGGAACTTACAAGCAGCTCAAAGAACGGTACGTTTTCACGGTTATCTGCCAACTGTGGCTCGTCCTCATAAAGTCTGTAAGGGTCTACCTTTCAAAGTGACCCCATTCCCGCCGGGCCTCTTCTCGTTCTTCGCTTTTCAGGTCCTGAAAAGGCTCGGTTTCTTGGAACCTGGGACCAAGTTGCACAAGTTGTTGACTATGGGCAGACCGGATGGGTACGAGCTCCACGAGGAGATGGGCGACGTGTTTTTGACCGTCTCGCCCATGGGACTGACCATGATTGTTGCGGATCCCAAGGTGGCCATGACGGTCAATGGAAAGCGAGCGGCGTTTTCGAAACCGCCTAACACGGGAGGTGAGTGCGTTTGGTCGAGGCTGTGGCAGAGAAGCTCACCAGGGTATCGTAGCGATTATCAACATCTATGGTCGAAATGTGATCAATACAGATGGTGACATTTGGCGATTGCATCGACGAGTCACAGGACCGGTGTTCAGCGAACGCATTCACTCGGACGTGTGGCGGGAGGGGATGCGCCAAGCCAAGTTCATGTTGCAGTCCTGGAACCCTGCCTCGCCTGCTTCGCTTCGGGCCAATACCATCGGAGACGATCTGTTAAGGCTCGGATTGAATGTCATCACTGGATCGGCGTACGGGACACCTTTAACGTGGACCTCGAACCCCCCGTGCACTGTCAAGACCTCGCTTTCGTACCGACAATCCATGGAACAACTCACCGCGCATCTCATGCCGATTTTCTTGACCCCTCACTGGGCACTGCGATTCGGTCGCAAGAATTCAGCGTGGGGAAGAGCTTGGGAAGCCTACACGGCCTTCGGAGGGTACATGAAAGGCATGCTCGATCAGAACCCTGTTTCATTCGCGGAAGAAAACCTGATCACCGTTCTTCGCCGCGCTCAGGCAGAAAACGACGAGAAACTCGGTCGAGCGATGAGCGAATCCGAGGTGATGGGCAACATGTTCATCATGCTGTTCGCAGGGCATGAGACGACCGCAAATACGCTGCACTACGCCCTCCTGTGCCTGGCCCTTCATCAAGACGCTCAGGAAACGCTCTTAGAGGAAATTGATTCGATTTACGAGAGTGCCCTCAAGGAAGGCAGGACTGAGCTCGAATACGAAAAAGACTTTTCGCAGGCGAGATGGGCGTTTGCGACCATGGTGAGTAACATACCCCCTCTCACGATTCGTGTCTCATAAATTTGCCAGTACGAAACGACGCGTGTCTATACACCGACAGGCATGACAAACAAGTGGACAGCCTCCGATCAAACCATCTCTTTCGACGGACAATCCCATGTGATTCCCCAGGGCACCCGAATCTCCATCAATGGCTGTGGTATTCATTTCAATCCCAAAGTGTGGGGAGAAAATGCCAAAGTATGGGACCCTTCGCGATGGATGGTCTCGAGCCCTGGCTTTACGCCTCCAGAGAGTCGATCTAATTCGCCACTACCCACTTCATATGGCTGGGATACGCCCCATCCACCATCTTCCCCGAGCCGCTCTCGGTTTAATAACGAAAAACAGCCCTCCCCAGACAAGCTCGCAGCGCCTCAGCCTACCCCTCACTTCCTTCTTGGCCAGCGGCCACCCTCGCCTGCGTTGTCCTTCTCATCCGAAGGGTCGACATCACATGGCATTCTCAAACCCGCCCCGGGCACATTCCTGCCCTTCTCAGAAGGCTCGCGTGCCTGCTCGGGCAAGAAATTTGCCACTGTCGAGTTTGTGGTCGTTGTCTTTACTCTCCTGCGAACCATCGCGTTGAACTGGCTGAAGGGTGCACCGCAGAGTGGGCGAGGAAAGTTATGAGCGGACGTAAGCCCGGCGGCATCACACTCCAGCCCCCGGAAGACATTCCTTTACTCTTCACGGCTCGGTAATTCTCGGAAACACGGACCCGGCGACATTACACTAAGCCCTCCCGGACATTCTTTTGCTACTCTGGAATTTATTGTTGGAACCACGGACATCTCTAAGCGAGGACCTCTGTAATACGTTATGTTATGTACATCGCCTTTGGCTACTAGTAATGACAGACTCTGTTTTTGGATGACCAGCGACGCTCAAGACGCCAACCGGCCGTAAGTGCTCGACTTTTCATCAAAAACAGGGCTGCGCACCTTCTGCGATTCCGCGATTTATGGAATGCCAAGAGATCAGTGTAATATTTTCGCTTTTCTATGAGCTTGGATAACGCTTCCCTCAAATCCTCGGAATGCAACCGTGGGAGGTTGCGGTGATAGTGCGCAATTAGTGACTAATCTTATTGCAACCGTCCATGGTCGAACTATGAATATTGTGTAACGTTCGAGCAGCAGAACGCCTTCCGACGGGATAATTGTCTGAAATTTAGCTCCAGTTGCGAGTCAGGCTCAATGAGCGAGGCGGGAGGTTGGGATGGAAAGCGATATATTTATTTCGAGTCCAGCAATTTTTATTTTCGATTTTAGAAGTCACAAACTTTCCTTAAACCAAGGGCTACAAAGGACCTGGGAGCGAGCGCCCACCGTGCCGTGCCCTTCATTGACATTTTTTTTTTCCTTTTTGCAGTACTGCTCAAGTAAGGAATCGAACACAAAAGTCGGTCACGGCATGTATGAATGAGCCTGCCACAACAAATGGATATTCACATCGGTTGTGTACGTTCTGCGAAAAGAGGTTGAGACATCGGAACATGCTCTAATCACCTGTGAGTCCTCAGACGCACTTGTTCATTTACGGGCAACTCTCCTGGCCGAAGTCTTCACTGACCTTCCAAACCTAGGCAACCAGATGGCGGAAATCTCAATCACTGAGTTTCTGAACCATCATTTATTCAAGGTCGACGATCGCAAGAGCTCAATCCTTGATTTTGCTCGGCGAAAATCAGACAAAATATTTTCAGCCAACTCGGATGAGTCGCGTCAACGTAACCTGCTTACATCCTAGTTCCTGTTCCTGGAAACCGGCGGTCGTGATTCGGATCTTGCACTATAACGCTACCTACGTACCTACCATACGTTACTCACCAACTCACGTATTTTCCTGTGCGAGAGTATGGCACCGGGTTTCCCACGGTTCCAACTTGGACCGAAATCTCAAGTGCTCCACAAGGCCGAACGGAATCGTGGGCGTCGGGGGTCACTTCCCCGTCGTTCTGAAACGCTGATTAGTGCCGTTGATAATCAGGTAACCTCACCTGTACATGTGCTCCAAGCCCGTCATGCTGTTCGTACAGGTTCATCTCCAACCCACGTTGTTCGTTTCGTTATCCTCATTATCTTCTACTTCGACGCAACATTCCATAGAACAAGACAAGAACCAGATCCTCGCGCAGATTGTACGGCGCGGAAGAATCAAGTTGCAAACGGTTTTCAAGAGTCTGGACCGTAGGTCTAGGACACATTGACATTGAAGGGTTGATTTTTGAACTGTCAGGATTCTCCGAGTTGGGGGTCTGAATCATCCTTCTAGAGGCGGGTTTTTAAGAGGGTATGCTATGCACACAAACGTACACGTCACAAATTTCTCGTCCGGCAGGATAAATATACCGGGCTTTACGTGAATAAACAATGTTTTGCAGACCGTTTCTGCTCATTTTCACGTCGTGTTCAAGGCTTCGGCCGATGCGGTTCCAAATTTCCTGTTGGGTAGTTGAAATATCTACTCATAGCTTCGCACGCCCACTCGTTTTCATCCGGTCCGAGTCATTTTTGCCATTCTCCAGCTTTTCTGCCAACCATTAAGTCGCTGTAAATGGGCCTCCTATCTTCTGCTTTCTCAATTAAACACCGCTCTCTTCGGGTTTATAATCCCTTGATTCATCATCACGACCTCCCTGCCTTCCAAGGAAGAACCCAAGACAGGACTCGAGTCGCAGCAGCGACGCAGCCTAGATGAACTATATATTCTGGTGCCCGAGATTTATTCAAGCCATTCAACCCTCAGTTTCCTCTGAGTCCAGAACCCATCGGAATTATCTGTACCCTTATGCTTTTATATTTCACAGTCTCACGGTGACAAAATTGCAGTAGTTATTTCTGCCGAAAATCCGTACGAAATTCGGACAACTGTGAAAGGACGAATTTCATAGAGGCCAATTCACCGTAAGTCGCGACAGAAGTTCAACCTAACACTCCACGAGGCACATATCTGTGGTATGCTCCCTATTATCATCCAGCTCTACACCTCCACTTCCGATCAATTCCGCGAAATCGTTTACGGATACAGCAAGGACCAGCTTATCCATTTGGCTGCAGATCACACCCATTTCGTTCGACAGCTTGCCAACTCCACTGCTGCTCATAGAGCATGTTTTCGACTCGTCTATGGGGTCGAGGGGCTCTCCCAGTCCGACATTAACTTCGTCATTCAAGTCTGTACAAAGGTTAAAAACGCTTGGGAATCGCTGGGGACTCTCCGGACAAGGTGGTGTTCAATCTCGCTAGCACTGTTAAAGTCAGTGCACTAAATGCAGACCAAGTAATTGAACCAATTGCTTCATGTGCCAATATTTACCTGGTAGATTGAATTTTTCTGTCGCAATATGCCCCACCGCGATGAAATTATTGTTCGGTTCATACTCACAACGATCGCGGTTCGTCAGGAACACATGTAATCAAGAAGAGTGTATTAAACGTTTGGACAGGGACAGCTGTCGCAGCAACCGAGCTTGCCCTGCTTGCCGGCGCCCAACGTGTAGACGGCTGCCTCTTTGGAAACGGAGAAAGCACAGGGAACGTTGATCTTGTTGCCTTGGCTCTCAATATGTATTCCCAAGGCATCCCTCCCGGATTGGACTTCAGTTGCCTTCGTGAATCTCTCAGCCTCATCACCAAGTTGACGAATATCCCAGTTCATCCCCGACATCCCTACGCCGGTGAATTGGTATACACAGCGTTTTCGGGAGGGCATAAAGATGGTTAACCAAAGGTTTTGCCGCCATGGAGAAACACCAGAAAAAGGCCAACGGATGCGCAAAGTCTAGGCTCTGGTCCATCCCGTATCTACCTGTCGATCCCACTGACTTCGGCTTCTTCAACACTCATATTTGGCTGAATTCACAGTCGGGAAAAGGCGGGGTCGCTTACCTCATTAACCAAGCTCTCAATCTCGATATCCCTCCCGCCATACAGAATGAATTCCATCGCTTCATCCAGGAATATCAGAGGAGACGAGATCACTTCGAGCGAGGTGACTTCCCGATTCCGCGATCGCTATCACTTCCGTGAGCCTGGGGCGGATTTATCTGAACGTATCTTCCTTCAGAGCTTTCTATTAGAAAGCCCTGAAGTAGAAGAAACACCAGCATTCAGTGGAAGCGTCGTGATGGACGGAATTTCCGATATCTTAGTTGCAGGTCCAGGCGATCCGCTCCAGGCACTGCTGGATGTCATCTCGCGCCATTTTGCCCCGCCTTTTACGATATCGGAGCAGGAAAATCAAACGATAATGCTCGGGGTTTCCAGTTACATCAGTGATCGTGGTGGGGTGTCGGAGTAGCCAGGGACCCGATTGAAGCCAAGTTCAGGGCCATCATCAGTGCGCTAATCGTGCGAGCGGCGCAGTTCTAATTCCTACGTAGGCAAATAATATTAGGAGTTGTATCAAATCTAGTTAAATCGCAAATTCCCACGGTTGAAACTAGTTGCTTGAATTTGGCCTGGATACCCAATTCAGCAGATTATAGTCCATCTGGTATTTCTCGTTCTCATCTTGCATTTTTAGAGTCATAAGTTTAATTCCACAATGCCGAACGTTGTTAAGTCAGCGGGCGTCAGTGGACACTTCCGTTGTCACCGAATACATCCTTCGCAGTTTTTTACTGTTGTTCTCTTATACTAATATTTTGACGTTCATGTAATATAACGACCGCCGTTGATGATTATGTCCACACCTTCATGCCCACCGTAACCGTACTTTTCATCTGGGCGCTCGGTGCTCTGGGCCTCTGGCTCGCGGTCTCCCGGGGCCGCTTTCAATGTGCATCACTTCCGCACCTAGGTCTCTTTCTCCTTGGGAACATATTCGACGATCTTGGCTTCCGTAAAAATTGGAAGTACAAGGCCAGGGGCGAAAAAAATGGCTTGTTGAACGTCGCTGTCTTCATTTGACGGCTAAATTAGTTGGATGGAGAGCTTCGAAAAAATTCTGGTGATAGCTATTAGCTAGATGCGAGAGCAAAAACTCTATTCTCTACATATAAAGATTTCCTCTGGCCGAAGCCTTTAATTATAAATTCCGCTCGGGCATCTTCGAAGGCTCTCGAGGCTCCGCTGCACGACCCGCGGGTTAACTCAAGTTAACACACTGGCAGGCGAAGCTTCTTGTGACAATCATAGTCTAGAGGTTGACACCTTCACCTCAAGGGTTTCCCATGGCAAGCCACTCGAAGCTTAAGCAACTGACATTGACAGCTTTGGCTCAGAGCCTGAGGGAGACTCGCTGCGATTTTAAGCCGACTTGGTCTTGACTGGAAACGGTGCCGACAGCGGCGCCGAAAGACTCGGAGGAGTGAAGAAACGCCGGGCCGAAACTGCCGAGCATTCAAGGATTCAAACTCCGCTGTACCTCTCTCTTCGCGCCAGTATCACACGACTCGACCTACGGCCCGACTCCTTGACATGAGCGCTTCCTTTTTGCTTCCCGCTTCTACCAATCAGTCCACCGATTCTTCCTCTGGTCTGATGACGCCCTCACGAGCTGAACGGCCCGCCCTATGGTCTCCTTATTAACCGCACTTTCTATTCAAGTGCGGCAGAGACACGAGTATGCTCTTCTCAGCAATCTTACTTGCGCTTGTGCCGGTCAGAGTTTTTGCAGTCACAACCGTCAGCGTCAGCGCATCGGCCAGTCATGCTATTCCAACTTCTTTATGTATGACAACATTTATTGGGCACGCCTGGTGCTAACAGTTCTCAAGATGGTCAAATGTTTGAGGATATCAGTGTAAGCATTGTCTTCCACGGCAACTCTAGACTTCTTCGTCTGATATAGCGAATTGGTAGCATGTAAATATTACTGCTTTAAACGACCCTTCAGTCTGAGTCGATTTGATTCGTCCAGAGTGGAGACGGCGGGCTCTACGCGGAATGTAACCCAAATTTCGTTCCTTCGTTCCGTTAGCTGATCGGGATATTAGTGCTCCAAAATCGTGCCTTTCAGCAAGTTACTCCGAGTAAAGTAACTGGGAGTACCCCACTTTCTGTGAAAACTAATGCCATACTAGACACCACCGCGGCACTGAACGCTTGGACACTCGTTGGCAACAATGCATCCATAACTGTGATCGCAGATCCCTCCCCTCTTTCATCCGCTCTCCCCAACTCACTTTTGCTGTCCATCCCTCCCGACACCTCAGGAGAAGTCGGCTTTGCCAACGGGGGCTACTGGGGTATGTGTGGTCCTCTTTTCCACCCAACCTCCCTCAATTTCCGCAAGGTATCAACGTCGTCGCGCACACAAAATATACCGCGTCCCTCTACTATCGACTCCCCGCTATGCTTTCCGCCCGCGCTTCGCCACCGATCCTGACGCTGGCGCTCCAGGCAGCAGACGGCACCCGCCTCGCAGCGCACTCGACCCCACTTCGTGCGAATGCCACCGGGGGATGGACCCATATCAGTGCGGTGCTAACCTCAAAGCAAACTCCATCGTCTACTGCGAACAGCTTTATCGTCACGGTGGAATGTGATACGGACTCTTCTGCTCCGGCCGGCCTAGAAGTGCATTTCGCCCTCCTTTCGTTGTTTCCGCCAACCTTCAAGGGTCGTGCGAATGGCATGCGGGCAGACATCGCCGAGGTACGTCTTTCCTTACCTTGCGACTTCTACTGATGTTCCTTGCAGACACTTGCGGAGATGCGCCCCGCGTTCTTCCGTTTCCCTGGCGGTAATAACCTCGAGGTGCGGCTCCCATTACTTATTTTTCATACAGCGACAAATCCTAGACCCTAGGGCCAAACGACCGCAACCCGTTGGCAGTGGAGAAATACTGTTGGTCCACTCAACGAGCGTCCGGGTATGATTCCCGCAGCTTTCATGCATAATTGCTCATCGTAGAGGCAGGTCGGGTCGGTGACTGGGGCTACATCAATACCGAGTACGTGGATATTCATGGTTAATTTCACATAAATGAAATTGTGGGGGTTTAGTGGAATCGGACTCCTTGAATACCTTCTCTGGTGTGAGGATTTGGAGATGGAACCATTCATGGCCGTATGGGACGGTGCATATCTTTTGTTTACTCCCACTTCTGGCCATCTGACACTTGTACGGAGGATATTCGCTGGGCGGGACGAGTGTCACAGGCGCTGCCTTACAGCCCTTCATTGCGGAAGCCATCGATCAGGTAGCGTTGACATGAATCATACTCCTTGCTAAATTTTACGCAGATCAACTTCGTCATCGGTGACCCTGCGACGAGCGAACCTGGTAATTCCCTCCACATTCACCCGGATTAGAGTTGATTTCTTGCGGCCCTGCAGCTGCTTTACGTGCCTCTCTCGGCCGTCCAGAACCCTTCGCTCTAACCTACGTGGAAATCGGAAATGAGGTTCGTTGATCATAATTGTTGCTTTTCTTACAACTCGAGTAACTCGGGTTCAGGACTTTGTTGGTCAGGCCCCTGGAACGTACGCTGCGTTTTACTTGAGAGATGCGATTTTCCTAATTTTTTTTTTCCAGATACGCGAGCCGCTGGAACTCAATAGTCACCAACCTGACCGCAACGTTCCCACAATTGCGTAATACATCCAAGTACTCCGCGCGAGTGTCCGTTAATCTGGCCGGTAGATTTCATGGCCACGTCTCACACAACGTCTCCGGTTCTGACTCCAACACCTCAACACTACGACCTTCACCAGTATCAGACGCCTAGTATGTCCAGTCCTGCTTATTCAAACCTCATACTGATATTAACCTCGTTCTCAGAATTCTTCTCTACAGACTCGTTCTCCTATGACTCTTTCCCGGTGCGTACCGCGCCTCATTGCTCTCAATGTCTTACACGGAATGCTACAGCGCAATGGAATGACCTTCTTTGAGGTCCGTGCGTCTCCCACATGCTACAGATCCCTCTCACTCTCTGCGACTCATAGGGAGAATACGCTGCGACTTCTACTAACTCCAGCAACTTGTTTGGAACACCCGATCAGGGTCGGTTGGTTTGGCCCTCTGTGGCCGGTGCAGTTGGCGAGGCCGCCTTTATGACGGGGCTTGAGCGTTCGTCTGCAATCAAAACATATCATATCAAAGTCCCCATGCCATTGCAGGAAACGCGGACATTGTCTTTGCTGCATCATATGCACCACTGCTGGGACACGTCAATGGATCACAGTGGACCCCCAACCTTGTTGGTTTCGAGTCTGTTAAATTAACTGCTGGTACTCTCAATGATGTTAATCAGCACCTTTAGCGCCGGAAATATTTACAGATCGACGAGTTTCTACGTTCAGAAGGTTCGTTCCCACTTGGTCTTTTGCATGGCGCGCGACTAAGTATTCCGGGCCGGCTTAGCTTTTCAGCCTCAACAAAGGCGATGAATACCTACCGAGCACCCTTCCGGTTTCCAGTGGCACTCTTTTCTGGAGTGTGACACGGTGGAGCAGCACCGGCGAGCTCATAATTAAAGTGTGTATTTAGCCTTTTCAACTGGACTGATTTTCATCTGACTTTCTCTAGATCTCGAATAACGCCGCCACCACAGCCGATATGACTTTCGTGCTTCCATTTGACACTGTGTCGGATATAGGAACAGTGCAGGTGATATCCGGGGCTGGGAACGCAAGCAACACGCCTGAGGCGCCGGATCTCATCTCGCCAGTGACCACACAGCTTCCAACGGGTGCAACATTCAACTACACGGCGCCTGCGATCAGCGTTAGCGTTATTACTTTGAGTGCGCAATGAGGGAAGTTCGATAGATTTTCCTGGAATAATGCGGTCGCTTTTAACTCTCCTTGTCTCCAAGTTCAATCCCATTTTATTTGTTGAACTTGGCGGTTTTCAACCTGTTTAGCACGTGCTACAAGACATATGAGTGGTTCAACCGGTTTCGGTAACACGTTCCTCACCAGAGTCGCCACGTTGCACAAACCTTCCTCGTTGGTAGCTGACTTTTCCACGTCAACTAGAAGGCGCGGGAAATGACGATGTTCTGCACACATCCCTCTCATCACAAGGTTCAAGCCTTGATCAGCCATTGGGGAGTATTTTCTTTCTGGCATTCTCACTCCTTCTCGCAGTGTAGTAGCGGGCCGATGTCGAATATAAGACGCAAGAGAACCACTTGAAGTGCACATCTTCAAAAATGCATCGTACCACCTTATGGATCTTAACGGCCCTTCTGCCCGCTGTTGCTGTTACTGGGGCCGTTACGGTGGTCACAGTGAGCGCAACGGCGAGCCATCCTATTCCAACCACTCTGTGTCTGTGTTTCCTCTCCTCTCCGACACCCAGTACCACATTAATGAAATGAGCAGGGGTCAAATGTTCGAAGACATTAGCGTGAGTGCTCTACCATTGCTATTGGGCAGAACGGTTCAACCATTTTGCAACTGAAACAGCATGTATGACCTGAGTCTCGAACCTTTCTCCAACGTTAATAAATGAATCAATCTCATAGAGCGGAGACGGCGGTCTTTACGCAGAAAGTTCGTGTTCGTTTCCGGAACAAAATAGCCAAGTCTCTGAGAACCTTGAATTCCAGTGCTTCAGAATCGGGCGTTCCAACAGGTCACTCCGAACACGGCTGCAGCCTTGAATGCTTGGCACTCCATAAATGGAGCCGCTCTCAGTGTCGTGGCGGATACGGTCCCGGTGTCCTCCGCCCTCCCCAATTCCTTACAGGTCATAGTTCCAGCTGGGAAGACAGGTCCAGTCGGCGTCGGGAATGAGGGTTACTGGGGTAGTTAAACTTTCTATCTTTCCAAATCTAGAACTAATCTGAAACCTAGGAATCAAGGTTACTGCCGGCTCAATCTATACAGCTTCGTTCCATTATAGGTTTCCGACGGCCTCTGCATTCAAAGGTAGCGTTACAGTCAGTCTTCAAACAGTAACCGGAAAATCGCTTGCATCTACTACCGTTCCCATCACTGCTGCAAGGACAGCGTGGACGCAAGTCAATGTCACTCTTCGACCAACGGCTTCCGCACCCACCACTGCAAATAATTTCACTGTAACCCTGG
Source organism: Mycena leptocephala (assembly GCA_029378395.1). NCBI lineage: Eukaryota > Fungi > Basidiomycota > Agaricomycetes > Agaricales > Mycenaceae > Mycena > Mycena leptocephala. The sequence goes on from JARJLF010000425.1 coordinate 67,819, forward strand.
ATGGTGCCGCAGCATCTGGCCAAACTGTGCACTTTGCACTCTTCTCTTTGTTCCCCCCAACGTTCAAAAACAGGCCGAACGGAATGCGGGTTGATATCGCAACGGTAACAGCTATAATTCCTGCCACATAAAGTATATGCATGACCGCAAATTCAGACATTAGCCGAGATGGGCCCTTCATTTTTCCGTGAGTTGTATAGCACTGTTTCAGGGTTTTTTCTCGCTGAATGAAATACAGGTTTACCTGGTACGTGAAAATCTGCTGCAGCCGTTCTGTAAATTAATCATGGGCCGACGTAGGCGGAAACAATCTTGTGAGTGCCACATTTTATGATGGAAATGGAATCGTAAACTTTCTTTCAGGAGGTCGGTTCATCCCAGTTTGGTCGTTTTTGATTTTAATATAATCGAGCAGGGACAAACAGTTGCTCAGCGATGGCAATGGAATGCAACGGTATGTGTTCACATTTATCCTTGGATCGACTGTGACCGCTACTCTCTTCCCAGGTTGGACCACTCCTCAGTCGCCCAGGTATTGAGAAATATTGTGTGGATTTTGCAAAACTTACGCATTGCCATTGCCAGGCCGTGTCGGCGACTGGGGTTATGTCAACACTGAGTGGGTTACATTGGCCGTCAAATTTTCACGATTGACAAATTGTGTATTGCAGTGGATTGGGCCTGATGGACTACCTCAACTGGTGCGAGGATGTCGGGATGGAGGCTATAATGGCAGTCTGGTCCGGTTTCGCACTCGGTGGGACGAGTGTAGCGGAAGCTAGCCTTGGGCCGTATATTCAACAGGCTATTGACCAGGTGAGGCAGATGCAACAGTTCGTTTACCCAACTCGTCTTCTTTCCAGATAAATTTCGTCATTGGGGATCCAGCTAAGAGCTCTGCGGGCAAGTGTTCTTTTTTAACGAGAATGAATTGGAGAACCGAGATCTTTGGGGAAACAGCCGCTTTGCGAGCATCTCTAGGCCATCCTGCCCATACCCACTTACATATGTTGAAATTGGAAACGAGGCAGGTAGTTTTTTCAGGAGGTAAATCCTACTGCATCTCCTTCGCAGGATTTCTTCGCTCCATCGACATACACATACCGCTGGCACGACATTGTGACCGCTCTTCAAGCGGAATTTCCCAATTTGCGTAGGTCTCGCCGATTGTTACAAGGGCGCCGGTATAACTGATATCACGCAGATTTCATGGCAACGACGGACACATTCAACCCAATTTTATCCCCAAGTATATCTCCGCTCGATGCTAATTATACAAGTCGATGTTCAACCTTGTTCTCAGATCCACTCCAATATGATGTCCATGTGTATCAAACACCCAGTATGTTTCGCATTTAGTTCTTTTCAAAGATATTGAATTTCGCTAGCCTGGTTCGCCCAGAACTCGTTTTTCTATGATGGATTCGAAGTAATTCTGCCAGTGGTCCCGGGTTGAATTTCAGGCTTTGCTGATCAAAACTTTAGCGCAACGCTACAACATACTTCGAGGTAATTTCTTATATCGGTACCTCAACTCTGACGCTGTTTTCTTCTTAACCCCAAACTCCAGGGAGAATATGCTGCTATCTCTACGAACTCGAGCGACATTTTTGGTACGCCGGCGACCGGCAGACTCACCTTCCCGACAATGCAGAGTGAGTTTGCTTCACAAGAAAAGTGGATTTTTTTCTAATGGATTATATTTCAGGCTCCGCAGGAGAGGCTGCCTTCATGACCGGCTTGGAGAGGAACGCGGACATCGGTATGAACCGGCACGTGATAGCATGTTCGATTTGGATTAACCAGAAAACAGTTTTCAGTGCCTCTTATGCTCCTCTGCTGAACGTAGGACCCATCACAACCTTTACCTTGGTGATATGGCTAAGTTTTTTATCAGCATGTCGCGAATTCCCAGTGGGTAAGTGATGTTGATGTTTCAACTCAATCTAGACCTATGTTGAACATGGTTCTGGGCAGACTCCGAACCTTGTCAGTTTCGAGTACGTGTATTCGTCGCAGTTTGTGAGATAAAATTGACCCCCAGGAAGTGCTGGAGGTGTCTATCCTTCCACCAGCTATTATGTGCAGAAGGTATCCTTTCTTGGCTGTGTCCTGAATAATTTGTCATGAACTTCGTTCCGTTTTTGTAGCTCTTCAGCCTCAACAGAGGTGATGCGTACATCCCCAGCACGCTTCCGAGTCCGACAGGCACACTCTTTTGGAGTGTCGTCCGCAAGACCTTAACTCAACAAATCATAATCAAGGCAAGCGATGTCGTATTTCATACCTTTGTTTCCTCACAGCGCCAGCAGATCTCCAATACCGTCGGCACCGCTGCTCCGCTGACCTTTGTTCTTCCATTCGGAACTGTCGCAAGGACCGGCACTGCTCAAGTTCGTTTCTTATTTACAACTAGTACATCATCTCCATGCAGAATTTTCAACAGGTCCTGACCGGTGCGGCGACTGCGAGTAACACGCCTACAGCACCGAACCTCGTCGTCCCAAAAAACAGCACTATCACTACCGGCAAGAGATTCTCTTACACCGCCCCCGCGTTTAGCGTCAGCGTTCTGACTCTGGTCGCGCACTGAACGAAGCTGTCTGTTAGCAAAAACGTATTCAAAAGATCTTCAGGCTATCTGTGTAGTTCGATCCGAAATGGAGTTAGTTTGAGTTACTTAGCCATCCGTTCAGCTATTGTGGCCACTACGCCATCAAAGGCTTCATCCACCGTGCAGAGGTAATCGTCGGAGTTCTGGTCTTGCATATTTCCGGCGGGTACGTCGAGCAAAAATGACGGTGCATACAAGGGGAAGTGCGCATGGTCTGGGATCTCCGTGTCAAGGGAGAGCGTATGACCGAGCTGCGTCATATTCAACACAAGGAATCCGAGGAAGCCAATAGAACGCACTGCTACAGAGGTAAGATATGCCCACGCGCGGGCAGCGTTGGGCGAATCATATCCGCCTGAACAACACAAAAATATTCAGTGAGATGAACACACGGAGCTGCAGAAAGGAACAAACCACCACCGAGTAGCACTTTCTTGCCGCGCCACTCGTTTACGACGCGTCCCACGCACCAGCCGAGCGAGCCTTCGTCCGGCCCAAGGGACCAGTTGAAGATTGCACACGGATCGCCAGCCAGGCCGTCCACACCGCACTGGACCACGACATAGTCCGGATCGAACGCGGCACGAACACGCTCGACGCACTGCCATACGCGCGCGAAAGTGCGGTTGGAGGCGCCTGGTTTAAGCGGCAGGGACAAAGTGAATGGGTCGCTTTCTGGAGACGGCAGAGCTGCAAGAGATGATGCGGGAAAGAATCCCGGCGCAGCGTGGTGGATACTGAAGGTCTGCGTACCCATGAGTATGTACGACAGATACATGATGCCACAACTAACCAACAAATGTGGTGAATTGGTGGATGTTTGATGAAAAGCATGCGAGACACCATCGGAAAAATGGAGGTCGAGATCGAGATACATTGTGCGCATTTTTCTGGTCGGCCCGGCACTAGGGTTCGGTTGCGTGAGGCGACGGAGAGCCATGAGGGCCAGAGTACAATCCGCCACATAGCAGAAACCCGCGGCCTGTGATTTTTGTGCATGGTGCCGTCCCCCATCCCAGCAGATCGCAAGCTCGCATCGCGGCTGACGCAGCATTTTTACGGCTGTGAGAGATGCGCCACCAACAAGCCGAACATAATCTGGCATGCCTTCAAACGGTGGACAATCCTGGTTATGCACTTGATTCAGGGCTGGGTAGATGTAGATGTACTTCTGGTTCTGCTTACATCCTCCAAACCAAACTCCGTCTTGGTCACATCGTCGCCATTCTCCACGTTTTTAGGGTCAAGAACAAAGTCGAGATATTCTTTTGTGTGATAGCTATTAAGTTCGGCGAATCCGGCGCTTTGCGGGGGGACAAGAGCGATAGTTCTCGTCGAAGAAAAGTCACGGGAAAAGAGGCCAAGGGCCCGAGCGAGGGTATGAACCAAAGCGGACCGATTTTTGTTAGAAGGAAGAAGCGATGATACCTATGAAGAATATAAGCGCAGTCAGAGAGTTCTGAGGTTGAACGACCTTCATGAGGTCGAGAGATGCGACATACGCAACTATCGGTCGCGTGTCGGGCTCAGTACTGGTGGCCATGATTCAGCCTCCTATAAAATAAAGAATGCCTCAAGAAATTCCCAAGAATTGAGCTGCAAGGTACAGCGGTGAGATGACTCGGAGAAGATGAACCAGGAGATGGACGTCGGGACGACAAAGACAACTAGCGTGACGATAGGCGCGCATGGAATCACGTTGTCTGTGACATCTGGCGCTGGTCAATTTACCTATTTCGGTAGTGCCCCTATTCTCTTCCTGGGACGACTGAACACCATTAATGCACCATTGCTTGTTGTTTCTAAAATGCTAAAGGTATAAATTCTGACAAGAATCATTGTAAGTCGCTCCTAAGAGAAGGGGAGTGTCAAAATTCAATTTAGCGCTTGCGTGAAAGTACTAGGCGTTGCGGAGCGCCGAACGTCCCATAACACATACGGAACAAGCTTAAGGCCCAAAATAACAAGTTCCTCCTTTCTCTAATTTTTCCAGAAGAGAAGGACAACGTTACAGTATAAACGCGACGGTGCAAGAACATGCGGGTGGAGGAATTTCACCCATGAGCTCCTCGAGAAGGAATTAGCCTCTCTAAGTACTTGAATTATATTCACAGCGCCACGACGGCTGGCCTGTATCATTCCTGTATCATCCAGATGGTCTTAGTACTGACGGTCATGAATCACCGACATCCAATTGAACAGCTCGAACTTGTGATATGAGATTCTTAAACGCAATCTAGAATGCCTCCCTAATTTTACTGTGGCCAATTTTCAATCACTTTCTCCTTGAAGTTACATTATTTGCGATTGTTACACATCTGTTGTCGCGGATAGCGGATCACGTTACTCGCCTTAACCACAGCTTAAGCTGTCGACAATGTCTCTCTACTAGACTCTAGGTTCTAGGACTCTACACTCGGAAGCCATGTCGCTCATAAGTGATACTGAGTAAGGGCCGTTTCCATCATCCGTATAACGTCCCTCTTACCTGGAATCTGCGCAGTTTCTTAATTCATAGTCTGCGTTTGTCGTATCTACGAGACGTAGACGACCCATATGGCGCTCGGCTCATTACTCTGGCCCCAGCCTACAACTCCAATTCATACATTATCGCCGCATCTTTGAACGATATTGACCGATGGCCCGAACTCGCCATCCCATCTAGTCCTCAGCTCAGTGACGACGAGCGGCCCTCCGGGTTCCCTGGAGCACGGGGCCTCAAATACACTAACACCATCATGGGTGGTCGAACAGGCGGCCTTGGTCTCCGCGTGAATGGAAAGCGCGCATCCACCTCGAAACGCATGTCTATAGGTACTCCGCGGCAGGAAAAGGACTTCCTGGTGCAGGGTGCCCCCAGCAGCGCTATTCCCGTGTCCGACTCGCTGGGGGAGAAACCAGACAACTGGGCCAAGGCACCGGAAGTCGATATCTCTTCAGGTTCAGCGCCAGAAGTGAAAATTCAGGAACCCAGCGTCGCTGAGGAGGCACCCGTCGCAAAAGCCGTGCAATTTATCCCCAAGTTCAAGGGTGCTGCGGAGATGGAGGCACGGCGGCGGGTGCGCATGGCTGCGCGGCGTGGCCCCGGTGCTGCAGCACCTGCCCCACCTCCTGTTCTCGATTTCTCATCCTCGGACGAGGAAGAAAACATCGCCGACGACTCATCTGATTCTGACTTTGGGCAGGCGAACGCTGCAGATGCCATGGATGATGGAGATGAATTCGACCCGTGGGTGGTTCTGCACATATCTCGGGTCAATTGCTAACATGCATTCCAGTGATTTTGCAGCCAGCCGTACTCCCGGACTCACCTCCGATAGTGTTTCAGATGTTGTCTCGGTGCTGTCCGCAACTACCAACTCCGCGTCCACGTCGTCCCTCCCCATCTCTCCTCCACAAAGCGGCGCAAGCCTCACCCTCCCCCGTCCCCGTGCACGTCTGAGTCCCGTCTCAGAGGGCCCGACCCCTGATCGTTCTGGTCCTTACTTTGAGATGCTTACTCCAGGTTCTGGCAGCGCCAGGCCCGAGGATGCCTCGCCACAGTTCATGTCCCGAAAGCCTGATGTCCCACCTCGTAACCCTTCGCGGGCCCATGCGAATCACGGCGTCTCTTCGTCTGTCACTTCCGTCTCGATGCCCGAGATGATCTTCGCACGCAAGACAGTCACGCCGCTGCCCAGCAGACCACTGCGCTCCGCACTCACCGCAATGCTTGTCTCCTCCGGCGAGAGCACAAATCCGTTCGCGGAGCTCTATGCGGCGGTGTCGGGTCGCGGGGAAGGCGCGTCCACCAACGTGCAGGTCTACTTCCCTTTGGCGCGCGCACCAAAAGGGCAGGCGATGGATCTCAATGTGCGCAAGGACGCCACGGTGGAAGAGGTAATTGGCTTTGCGCTGTGGACGTATTGGGAAGAAGGTTGGTTACCGAAGCTTGACGAGGGGATGGAGAACGCAGAAGAGGAGAAGTTGGCGGTGCGACTTTCTGCGGTTGGGTGGATCATGCGCATTGCAGAGGAGGATGGCGAGGTCGACGACGATTTCCCTCGTATGCTTATTTCGTCCTTGGTTTGATGCCCTGTACTGATGGCCATTCGCTGTAGCACCGGATCGGATCGGGAAAGTAGCCAAGTTCAACGCTGATGCGTATGCCGTACTGGAGGCCACTCCTGCTCAAAGTCAGTTCTTTCATTGTATCCGAGCACATCGTCTTATCGCCACCACAGTCCAACAAAACCAGCTGATTGAAACTAAGATCCAGCGGCATCCCTCTCGGCTTACAGCGGCCAAAAAGCAAGAGAAACCTTCCGCCGCGACCTTGGCCGTCGCTGGCAGCGCCCTTCCGGGCAGTGGAATATTTGGGTCTGCGCTCGGTGGCTCTGTCCCTTTCTCGACGTCTCTTGGTCCCCTATCTGGCCATGGTCCGCAGATATTCCTGCGCATCAAGGTTGAGGATAGGGAGGATACGGTCCACATCGGAACCACGATCCCAGTGTAAGTTGTTTTTGCGGTGCCTCCGCTGCCATTTTCACACGTTTCCCAGGTCGGCGGGCATGTATATGCAAGAGGTACTAGAGCGCGTTTGCCAAAAGACGAGGCTCGACCACCCCGAAGCCTACGCCCTTCTGGTCGACAACGACAACACGCGTATTCTGATCCCGCTCGACCGCACCGTCGCGAGTCTGCAGGGCAAGCGTGAGCTGGTGCTCATTCGGCGCACAATGATTCCCGACAACGTGGTCAGAGGAACGGGCAAGACCACGGACCCGAATGGTGAGCTGCATTATTTCTGCTCGTAGGCATGACCTTATAGAGACATCTCCCAGCCTCGATCCTGAAACGTATGTCGGATACGCCCGAGGTGAAGTACTCGTCCGCAATCGACTACAGCAACGTGTACAAGCAATACACGATCTACCGCAAGATGCCCATGCTTGTCGCGAAACAGGAGCGCACGCTGGCGTTCGACGGGCTCTACATCCACGTCCATGTTCCGTTTTCTTTCACCGCATATTTGTCTGATGCTCAACACAGATCCTGCCAACGGCGAATAAGGCGACAAAGGCGGTCTTTGACAGCGGGAAGCACGTCTCATACAATATCCGGAGCATCGCGGACTGCCAGCAGTCGACGAAGAGCTCTGCGATCTTCAAGCTCGTGATTGGGCGCGCAAGTGGGAAGAAGCGCTACGACTACGAGGCCGAGAGCGCTAAACATGCTGGTGGGTTCTACCTTCTTCTTTCATGCCGTTGCCGTACTTCTCGACGAATTCTGCGCGCCTGCGTTGTTTTCCGCTGTCCGTTGTCCTCCGCTGAAATGATGCTGATTGACCTGCAGGCGAGATTGTGGCCCAGATATGGACGCTTAAGAACTCGGTGGACAAGTCGGCGACGCTGAAGTCGCGTCGTAGTCGGCATGTGGGCTGAGGTTGTCGGCGTCTGCGGACCTTTGTTTGTGTTTTGAGGTTTACTCTCTGATGGTGTATTCTATGAACCGTGTATCATTTACGTTTGTATGTTGCGGCGAGTGATGTCGATTTTCAGATGCCAGTGCAAATGCTAGATCCCAGGAATGATCCAAGGAGAAATGTAAGGCGGAGTGCTGAAAAATTCACTAATAAGGAGAGCATGCACATGGACTAAGTGATTAATGAAGCAGAACATCGGTCGTCGCGGACGAAGGCTGAGGGGATGGTGGCTTGACGATGAACATAACGTGAGAACGGGCGCATTACTCCCCTCGATAAGTAAGATAATATACGTACCAATGTCCGCAGGCAATCGCAAGTGACCCTGGGCCATACCTGGCCATTCGAACAAAGGTAAATTTATAGTACGGCAGGAGCACGGTGACTCGGTCAGATATCTGAAGGGTTGGTCAATAGCCGACAAACCGAAAAAAGGCGGCTGGCAATGCAAAAATTAATGGTGTTGGTAGTTTTTTATTAGCAGAAGCTACAACAATATCTGTGCTCGTACCTCGCATTATTATAGGATGTTGGTGGATGGGATATAGCTGGGCTGGGCATTCCTGAGATCCCTGTTCGGTCGGAGACTTGAATATGCAAAGGGGATGCCTATTGTTACACCGAGTAAGAATCTAGATGGCCGTGACATTTAATTTTGGTTTCCATGGCGCGAAAAGGAATGGGGAAAGAGGTTAACGTGGTTTGAGAGCGGAGAACAAAGGACTCGCCGCAACTTATGGTCGATTCTTCTTGGACTGGAAATTCTCTTCCCCCCCAAACTCCCGATTTCGGCGGTGCACCTATTAGGATCGGGGAATCTGTGTGGAGAAAAATAAGTTCCGTCCGTAACTTTCCCTTACAACCCGTATACCTGACGCATCTCGGGCCTCGGTGGAGTCCAGGTCGGTCCTCCGCTGAATATCCATACTTGGGAACGCCCACCGTAGGGATGTGGGCGTCATTCAATTGAACTTCAAGTTTAGCGTTTAACGTTCAACCGACTGTTGCCAACTTGCCATTTGAATGTGCAGCCATGTGTGAATATGTTTGTGCCGCGCATCTTCAAGTTTCAAAGCATTCTGGACTAGTCTGGACTTCAGGACGTCCTTACTTGCCGCATCTCTTGATCAGGTCGACCATCAGATCGGCAAGTAAAGTATACTTATGCAGCCAGAGCAGGAGCGGTATTGAAACTGAATCTGTGATGTTCGGAAGTGTGAGATCGGGTTTAGAGGCCCGTAAATGTTATTCACCTGCTAGTATCGCAGTATGCTAAGCTGGAAGGGGACCACGAGTATCCTTCTGCTAAGGAGATTGCATCAATGGGCGGGACGTACGTTGGGCGACTGCACAATCTAGAATGGCGGACAATGCGGGACAGCGAAGGATTTTACCCCATCTAGTTGTTGTCGAGAAGTACTTCAAGTTGCTTGATACTTGCAAGACAAAATCGCGGATCTGCATATGACGCAAATGACGATGATGATCAGCATTGTCTCGCGTACTTATAGCGCGTACTAAAGGAATTTTGAGAGATCTTGTCAGAACCTAATTTTCCATCCTTCAAGTTCAGGCCCGCCAATCACCGCCAAGCATCAGATGTCAATGATGAATCATTTTCTTGGCACACAAAAAACATCCGAAAGGCTTGCGAAAGGCAGGAAATATGGCGGAGAAGTGACCCGGAAGTGAACAAGGAGAGTCGACTTGTTTTGTTCCTCGAGAAATTGAGACTATGGAGTGGAGAAATTACTGTAACTTGTGTGCCTGAGAAGGAACGCTAGAACCCCAAAAAGGCAAGAGGGGCACGTGGATCCAAAGATCACGATTTAGCTCCGTTCGGATCTAGAGCAACCACTGACGTTTCCAGAACAGGAAGGCGGTTTAAAAAAAGTACAAAAGTCGAACATGTATTTGTTTGGTTGTTATCTCTTTCTTCTCTCCCTCTTCTTTCCCTCCTGTTGGTTTTGTGCTCTGCGAGCAGTCCCTACGATCTTTAACCCTCCAAGGCTCCAACCCACACTATGTTGGCTTCCACTCTTTTCACTGTCCTTGCCGCTGGTCTCGCCGCCGCGGCTCCCTTCGACCGTCGCGATGTGTCTCTCAACGCTGCGGCCACCGCTGAAGCTCAAAAGTTTGATGCTACAGCTACCCGCGCATTCACCGCGACTACGATCACTGTATGTGCTATGGATTTTCGTTTAATTTGTGTCTCTCAAAACTATGGCAGACTTCCGATGGCAAATGCCTTTCAGTCGACCCCTTCTCGGGTGATTTCCGCGAGAATCTCACTCCTATCAACGTTGCTACCTGCGATGGCAGCAAAAACCAAACCTGGGATGTTATAACCGCTGGAGTCCACAACAACGTCGCGGGCCAAGCACTTATCGTTAGCAGTTTGGTACGTCGGCGTAACGCCGCTCTGATGTTGTGAATGCACGCTAAACCCTTCCTTGTCTTTATTAAGACAAATGCTTGCCTGAACTTTGATGATCGTAGAGCGCCAGGTAACCAAGTTCTCTTGTTCTCTTGCGGCGGACGTGCGGACGGTGGTACGCAATATTCATTTTGTTTAAATCTTTCTCGCAACTAAACGTGAGTTGATAGGCGGACAAGTGGCCAACTCCCAACTCTTTGCTTTCACTGGCGGTGCTGGACCTCTGGCTCTCGTCCCTCAAAGCGGAAAGAATGCTATATGTCTCACTGTCAAAGGGACCGTTGTTGACCAGACGAGGTTCTTGTTTCCTCTCTTCCCCTTTTTCCTCCGTTTGTTTATCTCTGCATAGCTGTTCAGCTTCGGCGGCAAACCAGGTTTGTTACGTTCCTCTCTTTGACTTGTTCCGCGGCTTATTTATCTCTGCATAGCTGTTCACCTTCGGCGGTAAGCCTGACACAGCGACCCCCGCGAAAGTAACCACCGCGACCGCTGTTGCGACCACGTTGGCCCCAGACTGCGTCGCTTCCACAGTTACAGTCACAGTTACCAAGACCATCGACCCCGCTGCCTCTACGAACGTTGCTATCGTCAAAACCACGTCTTCCACCGCTGCTGTCGCCACTGCGGCCAAAGTCACCACTACGACCAAGGCCGCCACTACGACCGCTGCGATCGCGACCACCCCGATCAAGGTTTCCGGTGCCGGAGGTTCGACTCTTTTTCTTTCTGAAGAATATTTCAATGATCAGATTCCGCTTTGCAGGCAACCTTAACCCCACCGCCGTTGCTGAGGCCCAGGTCAAGGACCTTACTGCTACTCGTGCTGCCACTGGCGTTGAGATCAAGGCAAGCTTGATCACTGATGCCTTTTCATGTGACTCATCCCCTTCTCCCCAAGGACTCTACTGGCGCCTGTCTCTCCATCGACGAGACTGCCGGTGACTTCCGTGAGAATCTGATCCCCGTGGCTGTCAAGGCCTGCGACGGCAGCGAAGGCCAGAAGTTCGACCTCATCACCAAGGGTGTCCACAACGACCAGGCCGGCAAAACCCTTATCGTCAGCAGCCTTGTAAGTGCTCGGTCGGCATCTCATATTCTCATCTCATTCATTCTGTGCACAGACGAACGGATGCCTCAGCTTCGACTCCCGTCGCGACCTAAGCTTGCAGGTCCACATCTTCTCTTGCGGAGGCCGTGCTGACGGATGTTTGTGCCATTCTACACTTGCGGCAAGATGCTAATTTGCTTTTTCAAACTAGCTGGCCAGGTGACCAGCTCCCAGCTCTTCCCCTTCAGTGCGGCCACCCTCACTACCGCGGGCCCTATTGCGCCCTCGAATGCCAATGGCGTCTGCTTCGTCAACACCAACGGCTTCCTCCGGCCCTCTGACTGCACCGTCACGAGCCCAGCTGCTAACCAAGTAGGCTTTGATCCTTCTTTTTCATTTCCTTTTGCTCAAAAGCTGTTTGCTTTTATAGCTCTTCACCATTGGATCTGCTTCCAGTGCTGGTGCGACCAGCGTCTCTGCAGCGACTGCAATCAGCACCATCGCCGCCGCCGCCACCACCACTTCTAGTCTTGCAGCCACCACCACCGCCAAAGCAGCCACTACGACTGCTGCGACCGCGACCGCGCCCATCAAGGTCTCCGGTGCCGGAGGTTTGTTGTTTCTTTCCTTGTCGAAATAAACTCTTTTGTCTGAACAGCCTCCGCTCCGCAGGTACGCTCAACCCCACCGCTGTTGCTGAGGCCCAGGCCAAGGACCTTACTGCCACCCGTGCTGCTACTGGTGTCCAGATCAAGAGCTCCGACGGCCAGTGTCTCTCCGTCGACGCCACCGCTGGTGACTTCCGTGAGAACCTGATTCCCATCGCCGTCAAGGCTTGCGACGGCAGCGAGGGTCAGAAGTTCGACTTTATCACCAAAGGCGTGCACAACGACCAGGCGGGTCAGACCCTTATCGTCAGCAGCCTGACCAACGGATGCCTCAACTTCGACGACCGCCGCGCCGCTGGTGACCAAGTCATCATGTTCTCTTGCGGAGGCCGTGGCGACGGATGTTTGTACTTTACTTGCTTCAAAAGTCCACCGATACTGATTTTGCCTCTCGAAATTAGCCGGCAAGGTCAACAACTCGCAGCTCTTCCCCTTCGTCGCCGCGGATCTCACCGCCCCGTACGCTCTGACTCCGTCAAACGCCAAAGGCGTTTGCTTCGTCAACAACAATGGCCGCCTGAGCAACGTCGCGTGCGACACCACGAAGCCCAGCGCTAATGAGGTACGTTTCTCGTGAATAATTCCTTTCTGTCCTGCTCGCTGACGGACTCTTGCCAGCTCTTCACGATTGTTGCTTAAGTTTCATTTCATGTATCTTTACGACTAGGTCGGGCGCTTTGTCCTGCGGACTCAGCGCTCGCTATTTATTAAGGTCTGGACGGCGCGTGCGCTGCAGGAAATCAATAGGAATTGACAAACGGATTGCTTTGGTCTGAGTGAGACATTTTAAGTGGACGGTCAAGTAAGACATGAAGGATGTCGGTGCGACATCGAAACAGCCACCTCTACTTATCTTTTACTTCTCACTCTATCGGCAACTGGGCAAGTCACGCCTTGCCGGACCTTCGAAAGCGGTCCTAGCGCTCTACGGTGACGATACGCAGTCTCTTATAAACAGACGCTACAACAATATCTGTGCTCGCTTTAGACAATACATCGCTTTGGCCATGTAATGTCTTTCAGAGTCAGCGGCATGATGAGTGCGATGGAGCAAATTGGAGCTTGCGCGCCTCGTCGGCCGCTTCCATGACGCAGATCACAGGCGATGTTCTTTCCGGCCATTCAATTTGACCTCCTTGCCCTTGAAGCTTGAAGACGGGGACGAAGGGGTAAGCTGGGCAGACATCTCCATCGGCCTTGATTTGACGGATCGGGTGGGCGAAATGAAGAAGGCATAGAGGAAAAGCCCCACATGAGATGAGTACTCAATCACGAATGCGAGTGGGGTGAGTTTCATGTCTTGGAAAGAAAATAATACGAAGGCATGGTAGGCGAAAGGCGAGAAAGCGAGAATTTATATTCTGACCTTGAAGCGCCGCGCAAAACACGATTCAGCTGAGGGCGTCGCAAGAGTAAATGTTCGTCTCTTGCAAGGCAATGTTTCAGCTATGTTTCCGATAAGCAAGAGAGTTCAATGGTCATAGAGAATTCTTTGAAGAGTAACTCCGAATAAAACAGACAGCGCGCAGAAGGCGTCTGTTGGCATGGACCATGTGTATGTTGATCAGAAATGGCCGAGGTGCTTCTTTGAGTATACATAGTACCCTGGTGCAAAAGAATATATTCCATCGGCGCACGTTGCAGTACGCCATCTGCTCGATAACAAATGCAGCTGCTTCGCTTTCCAGCGCTTTCCGCGACGTGATTCGACCACAGTGGTGGTGAGCGCCAAAGAACAAGTCCGCGAGCCTCCATCTCGTATTATCCGGGCCATCCCAAGACTCTGGGCAAAAGACGCGTGCAGACGTAGGTTCGAGTGGCAATTTCGTGGCTTGATCACCATTTTCTCCCCATCTACAAGGAACACGGAGAAATTGAGTTCAAAAGAAAAGCACGAAAAGACACGCTATGACATACGGCTTCACGCAGGCACTTTGCAAACCTTGCAAACTCATCTCTGCACACGTCCTTCGTCACATCGGTGTAGGTTGCAAGAACACATTTGCCGTATGCCGTGGCCTGGACTGAACAGGTGGCCGTCGAGTGGAGAGCCAGACGACCCAGTGGTGTTTTTGCCGTCGTCGCAGGCGCGTTCATGGCGGCTAAGGACAAGAGAGTCTCGGATCAATGAGCCGAAGGTTTGCTTGTTAGTCGCCAATAAATAGTATTAGGTCAGTACCAGTTCCACCGCACCCTACATATTGTAAGTTAACACTATCCTACATCACCGTCTACATATACTATTATTGCCATAGATCAATCCATTCTCCCCGACTTGCTATATCCGTACTCCCTATCGTGTACCGAATCATCCGCCAAGCAGCGTCGCAGGCCCAGATACCCTACCACGAGTGCAAGGCCAATCATGAACACCATGAACATGGGGTTCTCCATCACATACGCCTCAACCGCGGTCATCTTCGCGTTGAGATACTGCAGCAGATCAGTGGCGTGGAGGGAATATAAAACGAGAGAACAAACCCTCGCCATCCGCTCGGCAAAGTTCTCCGAATTCTTCGGTGTTATCGTCCCGTTCGCAGCGCCTTCAAGCGCGGAGAAGATACTGGGCGACGTCAGCTTAATCGGCACCCCCGACTGCTCCGTGTCGAAGTATTTCAGTATCTATCGTTTGATCGCTTCAGCCGAGTCGCAGGTAGAAAAGAGAGGAACAGGACCCGTACTTGGTGGTCAGCAATGACAATGCCCACATCCTCGATGTCAGTTGCCTTGCTGCCTTTGCGCAGCCCGTACATGCTCTTCATCCAGCTCTCCCACTTTTCTGCGTCCATCCAAGTGAACACCACCGACCGCCCTGCAAAAATCCCCGTCCCGCCTGTGTGCACGCGCCACTTCAGCGCAATGTCGCGGAAGCGCTCCGCGACCTTATCCCGCGTGTCCTTCCCAACCGCGGCGATAACGACAAGCGGCTTATGCGGTGCGTTCATGACGCTCTGGAAGGTGTCCTGCATGAGCTCCAGCGAAGTTGGGAGGCGGTTCGCAAGTAGCCATTTGGGGAAGTCGGTATCAGTGCTCTCGAGCGTCGTGCCGCCGATGTACATCGCGGATGCCGTGTGTGGGTTACGGTCCTTGAGCGAGATGATGGCCCATGGCGCAGACTCGGGGACGGCGTAGCGCTTGAAGAGTACTGGTGACGCGGAAGTATAGATAAGAGGAGAGCCGAGAAGCGGGGCCGCGAGGCGTGAGACGGTTTTCTGTGAACCATAAGAAACAAAAGGTAATCAGAAACAACTGAGACATACTAGGAGGCGTGTATCGTCTGCAGGATGGAGAAGGAGGTATACCACGGGGCTGTCAGTCACGTAAGCTTCGATCTCTTCCGGTTGGATGGGCTGCGTCGCGCTACGGAATACAGATTGAATAAGAATCCGGCTAAGATGCTGCAGCAACGTACGGTGCGCTGGCCTTCTCTGCAAATGATTTGAGCTGTTCAAGCTTGCGGCCGCTCGTGTATTCCGACTTGGCGCCGCCGGGTGGGTAATACATCAACGTAGGGAAGCCACCGACGTCCTGCGACTTGCAGAACTTTTCATGTGCATCGCAATCCATCTCCGCGATGGTGACTTTGCCCTGCATGATTTTGGCTAGTTGCTTCCAAATCGGGGCGAGTTTCTTGCAGTGGCCACACCATGGCGCATAAAATTTGATGAAGGTGGGGCCCCGCTCGACAGAGGCGTGGAAATTGTCAGGGTTCAGGATGGCGACCTCTCCCAAGGGATTCAGATCGGCGGCAGGCGGCGGCGGTGGTGGCGGTGGTGGTGACGGCGGAGACGCCGCCTTGGGAGGCAGAGCATTCTTATTGAGGTATGCGGTGAGAAGGTCAAAGTCGCGGTTGCCTTTGTACTTTTCCACGAACTCGCCGTCACGGTATAGGTTCATCTGTGGGTATCCCCCGATGCCATTGGCGTCGCACAGGTCTGTGCCGATCATTAATAATCGTTCGGTGCTTTGCCGAGGTACGCACCTCCATTAACGGAACAATCTACCTGGGCAAGCTGCACGCCCGCAGAGTTTTCACTGTACTCTACGAGTTTTTCCCATGTCGGAGCGAACGCGCGGCAATGGCCGCAATACGGCGAAAAGTGCTCGATGAACCAGACTCCTTTAGCGATAGTGGACTTGAAATTGTCCGGTGTCAGTGGGGGTTTGAGGGACGCTGTCTGGGCCGGCAGAGCAGCGGACGCAAGCGCAAACGACGTTAGAAGAAGAGAGACAGGCAGCTCGCGCAGAGCGGCCAGTATTGCGATGACCATCATCTTGGATACAACGATGAGCACCTAGAAGAGCAACGAGTGTAGGAATATGTCAAGAGGCCAAAGAACAGCCAAGTAGTGTGTTTCAGAGGAATGAAAGACGGAGAACAGCTCTCCAGCGAAACTTGAAGGAGGCAACGTCAGGCTGATGTTTGGATCCAAACGGTTTGACAAACTTTAGTGAGACTCCGGAACGTCGGTCCGCGGCGCCGAAATTCAACTTCAACACAAAATAAATAGAGATGAACTAACGATATGTAGGAGATGTATTTATTTCCGGGGAATAAGAACGTTTTAGGCCTGAAAAATTTGCATACTCGTTGAACGACGTAAAGAGTGCGAGTGAGTGGACAGTAGGCAGAATCTGAAATAAGTATGCCGACCTTAAGTTATACTACCAATCCATCGTCCCTGCGCCAGAAGACATGATTTCAAATTTCTGCCCATTCGTGTACCCATTTCCATCCAACCATGGCCACATCGCCGTCCTTCGTTGCTCGAACGCCGCAATAGCCTCAACACTGCGCATCGTCGCGGCAATATCATCGAACCCATCCAGCAGACAGGCTCGTCTGAACGGATCCGTTGTGAACCGAATCGGCTGGTGCCCTGCGTGCATGATTTCCTCCCGCTCAAGGTCCACCACGAGTTCAATCCCCGCCTCTGCATCACGGGCTAACGCGCGGCATTCCTCGACACCGAGCTCAATCGGAAGCATGCAGTTTTGCAAACAGTTGGTCCGGAATATCTCGCCGAAACTGGGTGCGATAATGCACCGAATGCCGAAATCATCCCTTGCAAAGCAAAGATCAGTTAGCTATACCACCTAGTTTCAGATAATCATACTTACAAACTCCATGCGGCATGCTCCCGTGAACTTCCGCACCCAAAATTCTTGCCAACGGAGACGATAATTACGGCCTTGTCGTAAGGCGGTCGATCGAGGATAAAATCGCGAGCCGCCCCAGTTTTCATTTCAGTCCTGAGGTTGTAGAATAGCCCACTCGCCAGTCCAGTCCGCACAATCGTCTTGAGGAATTGTTTTGGCAGAATCATGTCAGTGTCCAGGTTCTCGATATACATCGGCGCCGCGATACCCCTTAGAACGCGGAAGACTTTGCCTGGAGCGCTGGAAGGCGGCGGCCTAGCCGGCGGTTGGATGGCGCTCGGTGCAACCTCCGCAACCAAAGCTGCAGGAACCGGATCGGATACAACCTGAGTCGCAGGAACATCGAGTCCAATTACTGATAGCGATGGTTTGTAGTGGAATTGTCTGACGTCCGTGAGGGTTCCACGCAAGGCAGCGGCGGCAGCCATCGCAGGACTCAATAAATGCGTCCTCCCACCGGCGCCCTGGCGGCCTTCGAAGTTCCGGTTGCTCGTGCTGGCGCACCGCTTCCCGGGCCGCAACTGGTCGTCATTCATCCCAATACACATCGAACACCCGGCCTCACGCCATTCGAAGCCCGCGTGCTTGAACACAGCGTCTAGTCCCTCTGCCTCTGCTTGGCGTTTAACGAGACTCGAGCCAGGAACAACCATCGCGCGAACGTTTGGGGCGACAGACGCGTTGGTACCGGCCGCACGTACAATATTTGCGGCAGAGCGGAGGTCTTCAATGCGCCCATTAGTGCACGAACCAATGAAGACGTTGTCCACTTTGATACTCGACATCGGGGTTCCCGGAACGAGGCCCATATACTCCAAGGATCGTTCGGCGGCTTTGCGCCTGTCTGGGTTAGAAAACATGGCAGGGTCTGGCACTGTTCCAGTGATTGGAACGACGTCTTGCGGAGACGTCCCCCAAGTCACAGACGGAATAATTTCCGAGGCCGATATGGTGACTTCGATATCGAATTTAGCACCCTCGTCGGATTGAAGTGTGCGCCAATAAGCCTCTGCGCGATCCCAAGCTTCTCCCTGAGGTGCAAGTGGGCGGTTCTTCAGATACGCGAAGGTGACCTCGTCCGGTGCGATCATCCCTGCACGAGACCCCGCCTCGATGCTCATGTTGCAAACGCTCATGCGCGCCTCCATGCTGAGCCTTCGGATGACGGACCCGCTGTATTCGATGACACAACCATTTCCACCAGATACACCGATGACCCCGATGATATGCAGGATAACGTCCTTGGAATTCACTCCTTCGAGGAGTTCTCCTTCAACATTGATGCGCATATTCTTGCTCTTCTTCTGCAGAATCGTTTGTGTTGCCAGGACGTGTTCAACTTCAGAGGTGCCGATACCGAATGCGAGTGCTCCGAAGGCACCATGAGCTACAAGTCGTGAGTTACCCGGGAAAAAAAGATAACTTTTGAATGATTACTGGACGTGTGGGAGTCCCCGCAAACGCATGTAATTCCCGGAAGCTGAGTAGAATTAGTTTAATTCACTAAAACACTCGATGCAACCTACTGTAAATCCCTGCTCAGGACCGATAACATGTACGATTCCTGGGAGATGTCAAAATGTGCAGCGAGTGGTCCCAGATATACAAACCCTGCCGCTTGTCTTGGAGCCCAAAGTACGACAGTCCAAAGTCTTTGACGTTTGCCTCCAACGCCGCGCATTGTGCGCGCGACTCTGGATCAACAACCAAGGCCCCAAGGCTTCGCACTCCCTTCGGTCTTGGCCCCGTCCTAATAATAAAAAAGGTAAATTTCGGCACATTCTCTTTCAATCGAGGCAGTACGCACGGAACATTATGGTCCACCGTCGCCAGCGTGCAATCTGGTCGCCTTACCCGACGTCCCGCAGCGCGGCTACAGTTTGGAGTTTATTTCAAAGAGCCAGATATTTGTAGTTTTACTTACAGCCCATCGAACGCCTGCGGACTGGAGACTTCGTGGACAAGATGGCTAATAGCGCGATGATGTGAGTGTAAATTTCAATCCGACATGCGCATGTTACATGCCGGTCGACGTAGATGAGGTCGAGTCCATTTTGTTGGGATATACTGTGGCGCAGCTGAGTTCAAAGCAGCATCATGTAGTCACTGACGTGCTTACACGACATGGTCGTTCCAGATTTTGTCATATAGGGTTTGTGCAGGCTGGCTCATGGCGGAAGTTGCAAAGATACTCGATGGCTGCCATTGGCAGTCAGCCTGGGATGCATACGATTCTCACCGGTGGTCACAAGCGTCAGAACTAAAAGTGGACATCATGGTTCGCTGAAAGGCGGCCGATGGAGTTCAAACTCCGCCGGCAACAGCCATGAAGTTCAAAATTTCAACCCGATTCACGGTCAAATACGACTTGTCTTCCCCTTCTGCGCACAGATGAACTAGTTATAAATCAGTCTGCCGGGAGCCGTCTTGCACAAGGTTTGACGCGAAATGTCGGGGAAAAAGAACAGCACTCTCGACGCGTTGGGCTCCTTGCGAGGATATGTTCGTTTTATGTCAGGGGCGCATCAGAGTGCGGGGCAATCCGACACAAGGCGACTCATGACGGGGCTTTCGTTGTCACCGTCGGCCAGATAAGTCGAGAACCCGGTTGGTTTAACATGCGGGGACGGACAGCTAATTCAGTAGTTCAAACATTCAAAGTCAAAACCGAGAGGTGCATTATACAATCACCAGGCATTCAGAGAATGGTACGGAACGGACGCGACGAACCCGCTAATCCTGCAACTCCTTAGGCTTCAGCGCGGTCCGGGGGTTGCGGTGGGTGGTCCATCGAACCGGTAACTTGTACCAGCGAAGCGTGTGTTCGTCTCCGGATTTAATATCGAGGGTGTGCCGCCAAGCTGCAATAAAACCATCGTCGTTCGCGGCCAGATCGATCGTGTTTTGGTCATAGTTGTAGGCGAAGAGATAATAGATGTGCAATTCTGGACCAGGTCCAAGAAAAGCATCGGGATTGAAAATGAACCTATCCAAGAATGAGGACAAAAAAACAGGAGTGGATGTGGGCGAACCCGGGATAACATGAAGAATATCCACTTTCCGCCCACCGAGGTTCAAAAACAGTGAATTGAATTGTGGATAGATCGCGCTTGGGGTGTTCTCCTTGAACCTCGAACGGGTGGCGCACCCAGGCGAGCGCGTATCGGGGAGTAACTTCTCCTTCCACAATGGTGCCTCGCACGGGAGGCGGGCGGTCTCGAGGAAGATAGGCAGGGAATCGGGAGCTTCAAAGGTAATTAGTAACCTTAACGAGAACCCGGCAGATAGACACTCACGTCTTTTGAGTTGTGGTCATTATGATTTAGGGGCAAAGGCAGCTCTGTCACATGTGACATGTTCAACTCTCGCCAACACCAAGAGGTCTAGTATCGCGTTATCCAAGAGGTCTAGTATCGCGTTATCGCACACACTGATCAACTAACGTAAAGGGACCCTCCCCCCCCCAAATGCGGAAGTTCCATCAATTGCCGTTCGCTCACCAGGACTCCTCTCCTCTCCTCTCTCATTTCAGTAGGGTTCCATTCTAATGCATTCTAAGTCACACACCTTCAGGTGCTCAAACTGAGGCCTTGTTCCCCCCGAATGTCCTGAGTTGGTTGACCATTCCTGCTGACGAACGGCCAGAACGTGACTTATTACGAAAGTTGATCAGTGTGCCGAATCCAACGATCAACGACCCCTTGGCCAACACCATGACGACTCGCTCGAATCTCGACGACTCGGAGTTCGCTAGCTTCAGAGTATTTCTCTGTCGCTAGTGTTCGTTCTCTTACCATAACCCCGCCGACTTGAACATCTACTTGTCGTATCCGCGGAGAGGTGCATTGCATGTAACGAAGATCTCCTCCGGGGGTCGTCCCCCCACTTTCCCAATCTGTCTCGCCGCTCGTCTAGAATCCAGACCCATGCCCTCGGACTCGTCTGCCTAGAACGTTTGCCCTAATTTTGCCACGCTACTCTATCACAGTTCACCCCGAAGGTCAATATTAATCCTTTGTCCCTTCGGCCAAGTCGCTCTACCAGTACCTCTGGGAATTGTCACAAACCCAGGCTTACGACTCCGAGTCCCGAGTCCTGCTCTGTCTAGCGTCGCGGCGTCCGACCAACCGTCATTCATTCGCATCGCAACTCGCACACGTAACCGTTCTCGACTTTTTATTTTCTGCGGTACAATCCTATAATACAATCCGGTCCCGGAATGTCCGTTACGCTAACCAACCCAATGACCGATGGCTGTTGAATCTTGAGTCTTTTTTAAATCCTCGATGCCCACAGGCTTTGTCTGGCTGGACACGTCCACGGGGAGCGACCAGTTCATCCCGAAAGTAGACGCGTTAGTCTCCTTCAAGTTGCGAGGACATGTTCGTTTTATGTCAAAGGCGCATCGGAGTGTGGTGCAATCCGATACAAGGAAGTTGAATAGTTTGTGTTGAGTTTGTGCTACAAATAGTGTCTACAGGATAGATAGTTCGTGCTACAATAGTAATATGTACAAGATAGTTTGAAGTACAGGGAATGATGATGATACACGGGTAGGTAATGTGCTCTAGTGTTGGATAATGTAGGAATAGTTTAAATAATAATAAAGCTCCCCGCTCTTTGCCCTTCATGTTCGCAGTGGGAGACGCAGTTGATCTCTGAAGCTCAATCCGAGCCTCCAAATAGCGGCGGACGAGACCCACTTCGACAGCGCGCGGCCCGCCGGGGTGCTTGGACATCACCATGATCTGCGCGGCCAGCTCTTTGCTTCGACGATCCGTGCGCTCGGGTTCATCGTCGGCCTCGCCGTCAGCCTGCGGCTTCTCCACCGTGGGCTGGCGGTTCGTGGGACCCGGACACGCTCCTGCTCCGCCCCGCACACGAGAGTCCAGCGGCCCCTTCACCAGCGTCGGCCGCACCGGTCGCATCGCCAACGTGCCGCGCTTCGCCTGCGGCTCCTCCACTGCGGTTCGGCGGCTCGCGAGACTCAACCGCCCGGCCACTTCGCCCGTCGACCGCCTGTGAGAGAGCGCGGGTCTTCCCTGCACCACCGCTGGCCGCACGCCCGAAGCCTCGCGCCTCGCCTTGGCTTCCTCACAGCGGGTCGGTGACTCGGGCGACCCGACCGTGCTCCTTCACCACCTGTTGACCGCTTATGAACGAGCAGTCTCCATTGCGACGGCGCCGCCAACACCGGGCGCACGTTCTCCCGGCCTGGACGCACCCCCGATGCGTTACTCCTCGTCTGCGGCGGCACGGCAAGTTCGCGGATATCCTGCTTCGACCCCCCGTCGGTAGGTAACTTTAATTGAGCGCCTGCTGGCCCTGGATATCCAAGGATGATCACGACTGGCGACATGGAAGAACCTGAACAGACCTGAACGTGGTGAAGTCGGCGGATCGCCTGCGGTCGCAGTGCGGGGCTTTCCTTTTACACGAAGAAATCGTACGCGTTGAACGTTCAAACCGCACCAGGCTGTACTCGTCGGATTTTGGGCCGTTCTGGTCCTGCATTTGCTTATGGACGCATTAACGCATTCGAATATGATTATGCAAGTTTTACACGGCTGTTTCTTCCATGCCGACTCGGAAACATTGCTGCTTGTTTTCGTTGCCATCCAGATTCCAAAAGCAATCTTTCTTGCCCTGAATACTTGCCTGGTACAACAAACGTCTGCTCGTACCTCGCATTGTCGCATCGGACCAGGCCCTGGCCAAATTTCCTCCATGATATGCGATTGCTCCTACGGCTAAAAATTCTAATCCGCGCTTGGATTGGCTCGACCGCACACCCTCTCCTTCCGCTTCTGAAATTCCGCCCCATTTGAGGTAGACTCAAGACCAGCTGTGGTCTTGAGACCCGCCGTTCCGCTGGTAAAACAATTCGCAACCCCTTCCACCGTCGGCCGTCCGCTCACAGTCTATTTTGTACGTCGTACTCGCACCGCGTCAAGTTCTCTGTACTGCCGATGCATTGCGCCGGCCAGCCTGGCGATTAAACCCCGAACTGTCTCAACCGCGCACTCTTCCGCTATATTTCGGCCCATGGCAATCTCCGACGTTAACTTCACGGACCTACGCTATCCAGGTCCTCCACGCCGTTCTGTACGCTTACG
Organism: Mycena leptocephala; assembly: GCA_029378395.1. Classification (NCBI taxonomy): domain Eukaryota; kingdom Fungi; phylum Basidiomycota; class Agaricomycetes; order Agaricales; family Mycenaceae; genus Mycena; species Mycena leptocephala. The sequence goes on from JARJLF010000425.1 coordinate 91,326, forward strand.
TGGTCCTGAAAAGCGTTGCCCGACGTCCTTGGGCGCTCCCAGTCGAGCGGCTCGTAGTCTTTCGCAGTGCCGTCGCGTGCATCCTGGTCGTGATGCATACTCGAGCCGTCGTGCGCCCTCACTAGTACTCGTACTCCCAAAATGAATATAAACTTGCGAAATTCTGGATAGGCGGTACGCGCCTGGCAGCCAGTCCCTCCCCTTAGATTTATCCTACGGTTCGCGCTCCGTTCAGCAGATGCCACAATGCCCCCGGTTGGCATCCGTGGAGTTCTATAACTGAAAGCTGGCGCGACGTACTGCGCAACGGTCTTCTTGCGAGGGCATCCTAAATGTGGACCATACCGCATCGATTCCGTTTGGATGGCGTATTCAAGTATAGTGTGGTAATCCGATACAATGCATAGTTTGTTCTACATGAGAAGGAATAGTATGTGCTACAGGGTTTTTCCACGGTGATGGAGATAGTAATGTGCTACAGAGGTGGATGGTACAAGATAATACAAAATGTGGAATGATACAATAACAGAAACGGACTGCGGGAATAGTATAGTAATAAATATGTCGGTCTCCTCGCCAGTCTACGCGGCCCGCTCTTTGCCCTTCCCCTTCGCCGTTGCCGCCGCGTTCGTGGAAGTTTTAAGCTCGACCTGTGTTTTCAAGTGACGCCGGATGAGTGCCCTCTCTGCAGCGCGCGGCCCGCCTGGGTTGTGGCAGATCGCGCGTACTTGCGCCGCCAGCTTCTGGGAGGTGCCCGCGGGTACTTGCGCCGCCAACTTCTGGGAGGTGCCATGCTCGCGCTCGTCCCCCTCGCCGTCAGCCTGCGGCTCCTCCACTGCGGTTCGGTGGCTCGCGAGACCCAACCGCCCGGCCACTTCCCCCGTCGACCGCCTGTGAGAGAGCGCGGGTCTTCCCTGCACCACCGCTGGTCGCACGCCCGAAGCGTCGCGCCTCGCCTTGGTTTCCTCCACGGTGGGTCGGTGACTCGGGCGACCCGACCGTACGCCTTCCTCCGCTGTCGACCGCTTATGAGCGAGCGCTCTCCCTTGCGACGGCGCCGCCAGCACAGGCCTCACGTTTTCGCGACCTGGACGCACCCCCGATGGCGCAGACGGCGCGGCCGGTCGCTGAATGGGCAGTTTCGACTTGGAGGGGTCGAGACGCGGCGGCTGCGGGGTAATCTCAGACAGAGCCATACGCGATGTCTCTGCCTCCAGAGCGGCGGCAAGCGGGGGGAGTGGGCGAGAGGAGGAAGAAGGGCCGGGAGAGGCATTTCGTGGACGGTGTGCAGGGGAAGGAGCGCGAGTCTCAGCGCGAGGCGGGGAAGGAGACTCGACCTCTCCCTCTGGGACGCCAGCCACGGCAGTCGCAAGGTGTCCTCCATCCAGGATTTGTAGAACACGGTTAGGACGCTCCTGCAGCCGCTCCTCTGTCGGTAGAGGTTGACCGCGAAGAGTCGGTGTAACCGGCAGGCGTGCAGGGGAAGGAGCCGAGGGAGGCGAGGGAGGAGCAACTAAATTTTGCGCACTCGTGGGCTGCGGTGGAATAACCTGGGTGGAGGAAACAGGAACGTCATCGACCTCGATGCCGGACTCGTCGTCTTGATGCGGCGGAGAAGCAGGAGCATCGTCGGCACCGGCTGTCGCCAGGGAAGGAGACGACGCTGGAAGGAGACCTGTCACAAGAACCAAGTTGGCCATAGGATCCAGTGTACGCGGGGCTTCAAGTGGGAGTCCGATGAACTTGCGTCTCCTGGGGACTTTGGCTTTCTTCGCGCCTGGACCAAGAGCCTCCGGCCGCGCAGACCCCAAGCCCGCCCCGAAGACGGTGCCACACGAGAATCCGACCACAAGCAGACCTGCCATTTAAAAAAAATTTCCCAAGTCATCGGCCATGGGGAGACGGTATGACCAGTCGATGCAGGCTCGTAATCTGGGGCTTTTGGTGTCGCCGAGGGTTCCATCCAGGATGCGGAAGACAATGGTGCGCCCGTAGTGATCCCTGTTGGCATCACATGCGAGGAGGGAGGTCGGCGGGAGACGGGGATAGGCTCGAGGTAGCTCGTAATTATTTGAGGGAATATAGTTGGCCCAAATACGGGGAGAATACGGGTGCAGTTATAATCTAGTCAGGACAATCAGCACTAGAAAGGCGAGCAACCCTGAAACCCACGAAGATCGAGAGCCCGCTTTCGTGGGGCTCGACGAGGTTTTCGGACTGGGGAGTGGATGTGACGGATTACGGTAACAACGTCTTCACCCCAAGACGTGATGTATATGCCAGACTTGAAAAGAGACTCGCCCGGGTCCGTGACCGCGGCGAGGAATGTGGAGATAGCCGTCAAAAGAAGAAGAAAAAGCTGTAACATAGCTGAGAACAGTCAATATTGAGCGAGATATACAAGAATTGAACTGGGCGGGAACGTACTTGAACTGCTACTTGCGGGGGAGATGATGGTGGAGGAGGAAAGAAAGTAGCACGATCATGTGATCGCACGACGCGTTTGTTTATTTGCTTGTTTGTTTAGTTGTCTGGATGTTTGGCAATCGAGTGGCTGACACAACAACTCACTCTTGATTCCGTACCACGACATGCTCCAAATCCCCACCTCCGCTCTCAGCCTCTTCTCCTTCTCGTCCAAGGGCCTCGTTGGTCTCTTCGGTGGTTTCTTCATCGGCGCTCAAGTTACGCTGAATATCGTCCTTTCTGGCCTGTCCGTTCCCAAGACCAGCCTTTATGCGACTCGAACCACCGAAATCGTCCTTATGCCTACCAAATGTGTCCCTTCAAACGGCACTATTCATCTCCCATACGTTGCCGCAATGGGCTACGCTATTGTCATTTTTGCCAGCCTCTTCTCTATCCTTCGTGCAAAAGGCTGCGGTCACAGCCAAGCTCTACCTGATGGACGTCCTCCGAGCCCCGAAGATCCTATCCCTTATGACTCATCGGTATACAACCGCGCTATTCCACAATGTAATCCTATCGGCATGGGCACCCAGCCACCATCGCCTCCGCCCGACCCAGGTTCAAGTTCAAGCTCGGCCAAAGCCCCGCGCTGGAATCGGTGGATATGGGTCTTACTGATTCTCGTTTTGCTCGCGCTCGTCGTCGTACTCGAGGGTTACTTCATCCATTTCGCCTACCCTGATTCGCCCGCAGCAGCTTCGGTATCCAGGATCGTATCTTTTGCCAAACAGACTTTATCGGCGATCGAGAGATTTTTCCATGACCGGTGGATTGCAGCTGGGTCGTGGATTTCAGGCGTCAAGATCTACATCTCTCAAAATGGCCGGCAAATATCCAAGATCCTCCTTGTTGCCCTTGCAAGTCATTCTGCCTGTCTCCTCGTCTTCGGCGTCCTCCGTCGTCTGCGTGCATACGTCATGGGTTTTCCTCTCCGCCACTACGTGGTCCTTTGGGCCTGCATCATAGCCATCGGTGTGATAGCCTCCTTCCGGCAGCTCAATTGGGCCATTTGGATAGTATTATACTCTTTTTGGCTCGAGAGCAATTTCTTTTCCGTTCAGGGGATTAACTGGGTTATTCTCCACTTCTCAACCCACTCGTCATCGCTGGCAGCATCCCACTTTGTCGAGATTTCGGTCAGTCTCTCTTCGACCGTCTTGATATTCGCTCGACTGACCTGCCTTGGTTTTAGACGATTTTTGGCGTCATCACCATTCACACTTTCGCTATATGCATCCGGACTGTATTTCTCATCGTCTTCGGCTTCCCTTCCACAGCCATGGCTCTATTCGAAGAGGTAGATCCGCTCAGGTTCTTCTTCTGCATTATTTTCGAGATAGTGTACTTCTGTGTCTCGATTCCGGTGCCAAACCTGTTATATCGGTACTCTCGCCTAGATTCGGGCTGGAAGCAGCTCTTGTGGCGGTCGTTCTTCTGCCACCAGTCAAGGGACACATTGCGGGCCGCTTTCTGGAATTTAGTGGAGCAACTACAGTCCTGGCAATCCATCCAAATTCATGACTTTCACGAGTTCACTTCCGGATTACCGATCACGCTCGTGGCGACGCTGGAGTCCTCTTTGCAGACATGGCGCACCTTGCCCTTGATCCAGCGATTCGTGAGTGGTCGTATTTTCTCCCTTCGGGCTCCCTGCTGATGGTCTCTTTGCAGCTTATCATAGCGCCCGCAGTTATATTTTACAGCTATGTCTACATCGTGAGTCGCTTATGTTCTTCGAGTTGCGACTCCAGCTCATCCCCTCAACAGGTCCCCACGGCGCGCCGCCTTCAGCTTCGGGTCTGCATCCGGAACTGGCTTGGCCGATGGTACGTCCATCTACCCGTGCTCTCTCGTTCTCATCATTTTGTTCTGCAGATACCCCCCTCTTTCTTTCACCTGACGGACTCGGTTGAGAATCGACTCGCGGCGCGACGGACGACGACATGACGGCCAGAAGAAGCGGGCGACGCACGCCGACAGCAGACACCTGCATAATCGACCGAGGACGCGTGAGACCATGAAGACCGTCGGGGACGCCTAACCCTCTTCAAGGACCCGCACGCTAGAGGGGAAACACCCGCAAGACCATGAAGATTGTTGGGGACGCCCGGCCCTCTTCACGGACAAGCGCAAAGCGGCCGGTGCGGCCATGAAGACCGTCGGGGACGCCTAACTCTCTTCAAGATCGCCACCAGCCAACGCTCTCACCTCCGCCAGGTCTTCCTGCCGACGTGTGCGTCCTTCTTCCTTCGTACGTCCTTATTTCTGACACCTCGCCATATCTGCAGGGCAGGTCTCGCTTGGGCCGTCGAATTCGCTTGTCCCCGCCCGCTTTCCGACCGCCGCGTCGCAGGTTATACCCGCCGCTCCACACCTTGTGTTTGCTTGCACCGAACCGAACTTTTTAGATACCCACAGCGTCACACCTTGTGTTTACGTGCACCGAACCGAATCTAGATACCCGTTTCTTTCCTCGAATACTCTCCTGTACTTTAGTCTGGATACAAACGCGGTCGTACAGTTTGAATGAACCCGGTCTTTCACCTGCCTTGAATGCTAAAATCGTGCCCTGTTCTGCTTGTTGTGCGCCCAGATGTTGTGCGCCCAGATAAGGCAGTTCGCAAAGGAGATATCTCGCACAAACTTTGGGATGTCGATGCATCGCTCCCTGTTACGACGGTACTATAATACAATGCGGTCCGGACTATGTTGAATGTCCGTTATGTCTAACCAACCCAATGACCGATGACTGTTGAATCTTCTTCCCTCAACTACGTTTTTTTAATCCTCGATGCCCGCGGGCTTCGTCAGGCTGGACACGTCCACACCGGGGAGCGGCCACTTCATTGCGAAAGTGCTGACCTCTTCACGCAGCTCGCGCACCTTGGCGAAGCCGGTCTTGCCCTCCTCCTGCACGGTCGCAACGCGCACAAAGTCCTTGAGCATCTTGCTGCCCGCCTCCTTCTGCAGTAGCAACGAGAGCTGCACAGCGCGGTGTAGGAAGTCCCCGACGACCTTGACATCGGCCTGGAGCATGTTGCGCGACGTGATCGCAGACGTCCCGAGCCGGATGCCGCCGGGCACCTGCGCGGACGCGTCGCCAGAAACGGCGTTTTCTGCCCAGAGATTTCCCGTCAACAAGAGATTATCAGACCAAGATAGAAACAACGCACTGTTGATGGTGATACCCATGAGATCGCAGACCTTCTCGACCTTGCTGCCAGTGAGGCCGATGGGCCGCAGGTCCCAGAGCACGAGGTGGTTGTCGGTGCCGCCGGTCTGGAGCTTGTAGCCGTGACCGACGAGCGTCTCAGCGAGCGTCTGCGCGTTAGCGATGACCTGCTTCGCGTACTCGCGGAACGAGGGCTGCGCAGCCTGCAAGAGCGCCGTCGCGATCGCGGCAATGGTGTTGTTGTGCGGGCCGCCCTGGCACGCGGGGAACACTGCGTCGTTAACGCGCTTTTCGAGGTCTGCTGCGTCCTTGAGGTCCTTGCGGAAGAAGATGAGGCCGGCACGCGGACCGCGGAGGGTCTTGTGCGTGGTAGTCGTCACGACGTCGCAGTACTCGAAAGGGCTGTTGAGCGTCTGTGCGGCGACGAGACCGCTGGTGTGCGCGATATCAGCCATGAGCCATGCGCCCTCCTTCTCCGCCGTCTTCTTGAGGGCGGCGTAGTCCCAATCACGCGGGTATGCGGAGGCGCCGCAGATGATAAGCTTCGGCTTGAAGATTTTGGCTTGCGCAGCTAGACCGTCGTAGTCAATCAAGTTGCTCTCCGGCGCGAGACCGTAAGGCAGGGACTGGAAATAGATGGACGATGCGGTCATTTTCTTTTTGGCAGTCTAGACAGCGATGAAGGTCGTCAGACACAAATATACCGGGGTATGCCGCAGAACGTACGTAGTAACCGTGAGTCAGATGCCCCCCGTCGGGGAGGCCAAGACCCATGAGACGGTCCTGAGGTTGAATCAGGGCCGTAAACGCCGCGAAGCTGGATAAGTAGAGACAATCATCAATTCGCCGCTTTCGCATAATTGCGGAGGTGCCTTACTTGGCCGTCTGCAGGGATGACTATCAGATCGAGGTCACCTCGAGGCCAAGGGAAAGCTCACGCTGCCAGAATAGGGCTGGACGTTGACGCCCCACTTTGCAGGGTCAAGGTTGAAGGCTTGTAGGGCACGCTTGCGGCACAGAATCTCGAGTTCGTCGATGTACTCGTTCCCACCGTAATAACGAGCGTTGGGGAGACCCTCAGAGTACTTGTTGGTCAAAATGGAGCCATTCGCCTCCATTGCCGCCAAACTTGTCAGATTCTGGACAGCGGTCAGACAACGCATCCATTGGGCAAAAAGAAATTCAAAAACCTCAGACGCGATGAGCTCGAGTCCAGTGAACTGCCTCCATGTCTCCTTGTCAATGATGTTCTTGACCTCGGGGTCCAACTCCGCCAACGGTGTGTAGAGTGGCTTGTTCTGGAGCGAAAAACCGACGAAAAACCGCGAAAATTGAGAAAATAGGAGCAAATAGGAGACAGAAAAACGAACGAAATCAGGGGTGGATGCTGTAGCCATAGTTCTGAGACGGAGACGCAAATGAGAGGACAAACGGGGGGCAGAGGTGGGGAAGGAAGATACGCGAAGGGGTCGAGTCAATGTAAAACGAAGCATCCCCTGGCGTGACCTTTTAAGTTTGTCTCGTGTTTTTTTCAAAGGATTCGGCATCCACACATAGATCCGCATCAAGTCCGATTTCACTCAAATCAATATTTCTCTTCGTTTTCAGCCTCGTCTGACCTCGGGACATTTTGCAGCAGATCACTAGCGTTAAATCGAGGCTCATATCAATTTTTTTGGGGCCGATTTAATTTTAACAAAAGCCGGGGGCGAAAGGTTACAAATGAACACCACCTGCATGAATAATAGCGAGCCGTGCGGAATGGAGTTCAAGTGGGTCAGAAAGTGCTAACGGTTAACTCCATTCGCGGGAGCAACTGTGTCCACTGGCCATCCCGAACCTTAATATCCACCGACCTTCTCAGTGTTATGGAGGCATTCCTTCACTCTAGGCTTGTGGTTGCATTGAAATCGATGGAATATTGGACGACACTACATGAATCTTGTCCAAGCCAAACGAAGAACAAAATAAATAAAAAGAACCATTTACGCCGCAGGATCCACAAACGCCTTGTACAACTCGAGCCACGCTTGCTTCGCGCCGGTCTCGATGACGGGGCCGTGGCAGGGTATTATACGGGTGAAATCCCAATCTGCAACGGTCTTCACGTCGCGCTTCATTGCTCTGGAAAAAATATAACCGATGAAATACAATGACGGGATCGAATTGCAACGTACGCCTTATCCTCAACCATACCGCCGACGATCTTTTTGTGAAGCCAAGAAGAAGGCCCAAAGTTAGGGAGATTGAATAACAGGTCCGCCTCGATCTGCAGGTAATTGTGAGCTCCGATTCAAGTTGACTATAGTGTAAGCACCATCGTCTTCGACGCTGGATGGAAGAATGCGAGATCCTTGTTCCTCCATCCCGAGAAGAAGCTTTGGGTCGTCAGAAACGTCGCACAAGTGTCCCTCACTTTAATACTGACCATGCTTCTATCTGTAAATTATAGCGCAAATGTAAGCAGTAGACTCAACGCATCATGTGAAAAAATACGCACGTCCTCCTCGAACCCATACTTGGTATCCGGCGGGTCCCGACCCCACACGCCGTCGAAGGTGAGACTTTTTTGCCGCGCGGCAGCAGTGATGGGGGCGAGGAGCTTGGCTGTCGGGTAGGCCTTCTTAAATTCCGCTGCACATAAGGTATAATTAAAACCACCGTCGCAACGCAGTCAACCATGGCGCACCGAGAAATAAGTGATGTCCAGCGTCGGCGCTGAGAATATATCTTGTGATATTACTGTCAGCATCAACCGCACTGAGAAATAGAATGAACACGCACTGCACGGGTCCGAGCTCGTCGATCTTGGCTTTGGTCTCGGTGTCCAGTGGTGTAGACGCGAGCACCCAAACACCGCCGTTCGTTAACTTGACAGCGGTTGACCGACCGCCAACGGGAAGGATTCCAAATCGCGCGAAGGAACTACAAGATACTCAGCAGGCGAACCCTCCTATCTGTGAAAGTGCAAACCGGGAAAAAGTCCAGACATTGGGCGCGACCTGGCCATTGGAATTTCAGTCCTGCAAGACAGGCGAATCCAGGGGAAGTTTACCTCGTTGATAACTGTGGCCATTCGAGCTCAGGCTGGAGGTGGAATGGAATGGCGCAACCAATCAACCGGATTTTCTCACAGACATGATGCCTCGTAGACATGGCGACTCTCGGCGACTTCACTTCAGCCTCGGTTTTGGTCAAAATATTAGACTACTTTGTAAAAACTACAATAAAATAAGAATTTACCTTAACTCATAAGCCGAGGTGGAATCGAGCCGAAACACGCCCGCACGGTCCCCGCCGCAGTGGTTCCGGTCTTTCCGACTGATGTTGGGGTTACGAATCCTTATGTAATGAGGATCGTTCTTTCCCAATCCCAATGCAGGATTACTCTATAGACCAACTATAGACTCTACTTTTGCCCTGCCTTAACTCATGGAACACTTGATCCAGGGCTAGCAACGACATTGGTACAATCTGGACTTGCACTGCGATGCCGCATCCGAGTCGGGACTATGAGGTCGCTGTGTAACTACTACTAAGTAGTCGTGACTCGTTGTATTCCAGTGTGTTCCCGCTTTTCGTCCGTGAACCATTCACATCTTGGAGGATCTTAGATCAGGCCATAGTAGGCATATCTGTGGGTCTTTTCCCGCCATCTTGACGGGATAGATTCCCGCCACCCGCTCCAGCCGAGCGCCGCCTCCTTATTTGCTCCTTATGCACCGGCTCTGAATCCTGAATTGAAGGGATACCATTCTTGCGCGAGATTTCTTCTTTGAATTCCATCGAAAGGTTTTTCGAAATCTTTCCTCTCACCGAAATGAAAGGGGCCTCACGTCAAGTGGGTTGGTTGGTGAAGTTGTCCTCTGCTCACGACCATCTACCGCAAATGATGATCACGGCAGATGCACCGTATATCGGTGATCGTGCCTGTGAAAGCTCAGTAAAAGCGCCCTGGCGCGGCCTCCGAATGCTCTCGACGGTGCTCTCAACCCGCGTCCTGGGGCCTAGGGTTCCGTGAGTAACTAGGGTGTTACTAACATAGGTTACTAACACCCTGTTAATAACTGTTAATAACTGTTATTAACCAGGCCCACCGAAATGGCCCTTAAAATGCTGTTAATAACTGTGAATAACCTACGATGTTGGAAGGCATACACCCAGTCTCAGTTGGACCTGGCGGCCTTTGATGCTTTGGTTGAGCACTAGTACGTACAGATCAATTGAATAAGCATCACAGCTGCGCGCGGGACCCGTAAAACAACTCCGGTACCGTCAACAACGCGTCAAAAATATTTGTCACATAGTAATAAATCCCCCTCAGCCTTCCCGTATCTTATCAGGCTGCAAACGAGAAGGCATAAAAGAATAGCAAAGACACAAATCGACCGATTTCCGAGTTATTTACAGCCCTCGAGTAATTTACAATGTAAATAACTATTATTTACAGGTTAATAACTGTTATTAACTGTTTTGTTACTAACACCTGTGAATAACCCCTGGAGAGGCTCGATGTTACTAACAGCTGTGAGGAACTCCCGGGGAGTTACTTACGGAACCCTACTGGGGCCAGTAGAGTTGGTTCTATCAGGAACGTGAGGTTTTCTCCACTTGAAGATTCTGGAATCTGATATTGGCTTCAGATATCATATCCGTTGCAGCAACCTATGAGGCGCGCGGAGCACGCACACGACCCCAGTCGCGAAGCTGCTGACGTCTGGATGGCCGCTGACCATTTATCTCAGAAGGTAACAACAACCAGCGCCACCTCAGGTGGGTCCACGGTGAAACGTGTTCCCTCGTTCCGTCAGTTGCCGTTACATTCATTAGATCGCTCTAAAAGTTTTATCGTCTACCGATGCTTACAGTGCGTTAATTCTTCTTCTTCCGTGTCTCTCGGGATCCGACGAAACCTCGGAATCTTTCCTGGTCCCTGGCACACGACACACGAGCAGCCGAATACAATGCGGGGCGGCTTTACCTTATATGGCGGTAAATCGCTATTAATACCACCATTCATTCCATCCAGACCAAGTCGCCGTCACGGCAATGGAATTGATCATCCGGAATTTGACAGGATCCAGGAGCGTGGACGACAAAGACGGCATTTGGCTGAAGTGTCTCCCACTGGCCTCTTTTTCCTCTCTCTCACCTGCGGTGAAGGCTAGTCTACAGCTTCACGTTCCTTTTCTCTAACTGGTTAATTCGTCATGTCTGGAATCTTTTCTGGATGTAGAAAATCATTCCTCTTTTCCGTATCTCAATCGCTGATATTTATGTAGTCGAGCCGGCCTCGAGTATCAATATTCTCCCCATCGTAATTTTCGATACGGTGGCCATAACTGCGACTATCTCGCTCGCGCTAACCCTGGCCCCGGCGGTGTTTTGTTCGAATGTGCATCGAAGCAAAGCATGGTTCAGCATGATCACGACAATGACGATATTCCCCTTGCTATATCTGCTCAATATAGGCTCGCAGTTTCATGCTGAGGAATCACCACCCATCGGCCTTTGTATTCTGCAAGCAGGATTCGTTTACGCCGGTGTGTTCTTTGATGTATTGTAGAGATTTTTATTAAATATTGTCGTTTCCTCCTCTTCCAGGGCCTCCAGCGTAGTGTGATCCTTTACTAAATCTTTACAATGCCTAATTTTTTTCTAGATGCACTACCGCAGTTCTCTGCTTTATCACCGATGTCAGTTTCATTCCCTTTTTTCTCTCTTGTGTTTGAATATACATATTCGCAGATGACTCTTGGGCTGCGAGCTATGCTCTTCAAGAAAAAAAGGAACCAATTTTTCACGTCTACGGTAAGTCACCCATGTAGTTCAACATTAGATCCTCACGACTCGGATTTAGCTCATAGTAATGCCTTCGATAATTTTTGCTTGTATCTTTTTCGAAGCCATTGCAGTAGGTCCTTTACCTTTGAAATTGATGTCTTTTTCCAAACTCTACCCAGCTCGTGAATGGAAAAAGAGGCGTACACTTCGATTTCCCACATATGTTTTGCGAGAGCGACGATAAGGGCCCCCAGTTAGGCTTTTGGTTTTACCAGAACGATACGCTTTGACTAACTAGAAGTTCTAAATAGAGTCAAAATATCTGCAATTCTTACGTTGATCTGCCTGGCCCTCACAATTTGCATGGAAGGTAGGAACATAGTTATTGCCACAACACAGTAACCACATTATCCGCAGTCTGGACCATTGTGCTGCTCTATCGGAACTGGGCGGCTGTTCGATCCTTCAGGCGCACCAGAACCGATCTTCAACTCGGGGTCATGATTCGGTTTGGAGTGTTCACTCTTGTGGCAGGATTTGCGGCAGTGTGCGTTCTAGTCATGTTTCGAATTCCGTGATTCTTATTAGATCGCCGTATCACACACAGACTGGGGGCTGTGGCCTTGCCGAACAATTTGCAGGGAGGAGCCGTCTGGAATATTTTCATCGTTACGGGCAAGTAATTTATATTTTCGGTTTCAGCGAGTTCTAACATATATATTTGCCAGTACCCTTACTGGCGGCCCTGGCGTTTGGTACACGGCGCGTGAGTCTTGGCCGCTGTACATCAAGCTCGGTGCATCTTAACCCTGCTGTCCGCAGGATATTATGTCCGTATACGCCTTCTGGAGGAAGGACAGATTTCAGGCAGGTCCGAGTGAGGTTAAACCTCACAGCACGGCAGTGTAATGTTTCGGTTTCTGATCAGACATTTTTGGACACGGATCCGCGGACTTTATGTACGGCCACGGTTGACCCGTAGTGGGGATTTTCCTGCGATTTGTTGTAATAATAACTGGCTAGGGTCTTGTTACATTGTTATGATTTTGAACACCACCTATTCGACATACATCAATGAGGATAGGGCAAAGCCTGTCCACGGTGGGCCGTAAATAAAATAATTTCATTGTTTATTAGCCTCGTTTATAAACCGGTTTATAAACAGCGGAGCGCTCCGGTGTCTTTACCTACACTCCCATTTTCGCTATCCAGCTTCCCGATTCCGATTTTTCCGGACTTTTTCGTGCGCGATATCGCTCGAAACCTCAAAATTACCCCGTTCCTCACCCAATTTTAAGTAAGAAAAAAAAAAAAGGATTTTAGATTCGGATTCAGCGCCCCAAAAAACTTAAAGACCGAGGCTGAGGTATTTTTCAATATTCCCGCGTGCCTCTTGTGAGCCGAGGTGGAATCGAGCCGAAACACGCCCGCACGGTCCCAGCCACAATGGTTCCGATCTTTCCCGACTGATGTTGGGTTACGAATCCTTATGTAATAAGGATCGTTCTTCCCAATCCCAATGCAGGATCTACTCTATAGATCCAACTATAGACTCTACTTTTGCCCTGCCTTAACTCATGGAACACTTGATCCAGGGCTAGCAACGACATTGGTACAATCTGGACTTGCACTGCGATGCCGCATCCGAGTCGGGACTATGAGGTCGCTGTGTAACTACCACTATAGTCGTTGTGTTCCAGTGTGTTCCCGCTTTTCGTCCGTGAACTATTCACATCTTGGAGGATCTTAGATCAGGCCATAGTAGGCTTATCTGTGGATGTTTTCCCGCCATCTTGACGGATAGATTCCCGACACCCGCTCTAGCGGAGCGCCCGCTCCTTATTTGCTCCTTATGCACCGATGCTCTGAATCCTGAATTGAAGGGATACCATTCTTGCGCGAGATTTCTTCTTTGAATTCCATCGAGAGGTTTTTCGAAATCTTTCCTCTCACCGAAATGAAAGGGGCCTCACGTCAAGTGGGTTGGTTGGTGAAGTTGTCCTCTGCTCACGACCATCTACCGCAAATGATGATCATGGCAGATGCACCGTATATCGGTGATCGTGCCTGTGAAAGCTCAGTAAAAGCGCCCTGGCACGGCCTCCGAATACTCTCAACGGTGGTCATTGAGCGTCCTGGGGCCAGTAGAGTTGGTTCTATCAGGAATATGAGGTCTTCTCCACTTGAAGATTCTGAATCTGATATTGGCTTTGGATATCACATCTGTCGCAGCAACCTATGAGGCGCGCGGAGCACACGACCCCAGTCGCGAAGCTGCCGACGTCTGGATGGCCGCTGACGATTTTATCTCAGAAGGTAACAACAACCAGCGCCACCTCAGGATGGATGCAGATCAAATGGATCGGACCGTTCACTCGTTCTGTCAGTTGCCATTACATTCATTAGATCGCTTTCATCGTATACCGATGCTTACAGTGAGTTGATTCTTCTCATTCCGTGTCTCGCTATCCGACGAAACCTCGGGATCTTTCCTGGCACACGACACACGAGCAGCCGAATACAATGTGGGGCGGCTTTACCTTATATGGCGGCAAATCGCTATTAATAAGACCATTCATTCCTAGCTTCTGATGGGTTTGTTGCAAAGATCCCGGCAATGATGGCTACGACTTGGCTACGGAACTCCGGTTAACATCTTCATGACCATCAGGATGTTCCATTTCGCGGAATCTATGAGCCTTCTGACTTGCATTGCCCTGCGGCTCGACAGAGGCCGTGACAGATGTGATTCATTTATTGGCCTCTCTTTCTGCTTGTCAAGAGTTTTGCCTCATTTGTTCTCAGTTTCCTCAACCTCATGTCTTACTATGTTGCCCTATTAGTTCTTGTCGGCGCTTGGAGTCTGTTAGTCTCGGTGCTGGGTCGGAAACACCTTCAACCCCAGGTCAACTTTATCTGGCATTCCTTCGTGTACCCATTGCGTGGCACAGCGAGCGGTCAGAAGGCGCGCCTCGAAGTGGTCGGTGATCATTTTCACTGCGCTCGCATACTCTGCGTCATCTTCTTTCTGCAGTTCTACAATGACCAAGCTGGGATCTACGATCACACGCGAAATAAACCCGTCCACGGTCGAGAATCCATGCTCAGCCTGTGTGCTTCACATCTTCGTGTTCTCCGTGCTGCCTCGCCCAAAAGGCACCTCATATGGGTAGATATTGGTGGAGGAACTGGTACTTCGAAGTTATCCGATTTCCGCTAGTCTCTGACGAGTTTGTAGGACACAACATCGAAGTCATGGATGAATATTTCCCGATATCGTGCTTCGATGCCGTTTATATTATCGACCTATCCGTGTCCGTCTTGGAAGCAGCTCGCGAACGCATTGCCAGAAATGGATGGACAAATGTCACAATATTATGCCAAGATGCCCATTATTTTAAACTTCCAGAATGGCCTAATGGGATGCAATTGGAGGGAAGTGTCAGCCTCGCAACCCTGAGCTACTCTCTCTCGATGGTGAGTGATCAGCTATGGCTCCTCACTCAGGCTGGGCATTAACGCTAGCCAGATGGATGGTTTTCATCGTGTGGTGGACCGCGTTCACCGGTCGCTTTGTCCACAAGACGGTCTTGTCGGCGTCGTCGACTTTTATACAGATGGGAAACAGTACACTCGCTCGTATAAAGCAGGGGAGGGCTCTAAGCGAAAATTGAACTCGCTCTCCAGTTGGTTCTGGCAGATTGTCTTTGATTTCGACCGCGTAAGTGCAGTTCATAATCTCTTCATCCTGTTTTTAGCCCATGCCTGCCTTCAGGTGTGTTTGAGTCCCCATCGTCGAGCCTACCTCGAACACAAGTTCGGAAGAGTGAGAGATTTTGGCTTGGCTATATTCTTCGTTGATAAATAATCAGGTAAAATCCTATGAAGCGCGAAATCGTTACATTCCGTTTATTTTGGAAATGTAGGCTGCCCTGATCATTCACGACTCAAAATTTTGATTTTAATAGACCTTATTACATCTGGGTCGGCCGTCCACGTTCATGTGGTGTTTCGAAATATCGCGAGCTTGATCATATAAAACACACTAAATTTGCCGCTCTTGCTCCTTCTCTGAATGCCTTCCATTATCATGCCGGAACAGTATGTTCGATGTTGTTCTTTGTCCACTTAGCTTTGATGCTCCCACTCCTAGCCCTGGCGTATGCCGTACTATGAAAGTCCGGTGCACCAACAGTTTCGCACATACATCTATGCCTTTACCTGGGTAGCTTTAATTTCATATCCATTGGCGTCCACTGATGGATTGCCTAGGAAGATCCGGAAGAAGACATGCGGCACCTAGAGCTAACTCCGGATGACTCGGTGTTGGCTATTACCAGCGGCGGAGACCATGCTATCCACTATGCAATCGCTGCGAGCCCTAGACGAGTAAAGACAAACAGCCGCTTCAATAAATTGAAAGTTAATTTCATCTCAGATCCACTGTGTTGATATAAATCCTTGGTCGGTGCAATATTTGCCTTCAGTAACGTCTACCAATCGTCCCCTCTAGCCAAGGTCATCTTCTCGAGCTGAAACTAGCCTCAATTCATGCCCTGGATTACGCTGATTTCTTTGCCATGTTCGGCGAAGGCCGACACCCTGGCTTCGGTCATCTTTTGGATTCGAAAATCGCGCCATACATCTCCTCCGCTGCTTACGAGTTTTGGCGCGCAAACGAGGATGCATTTTCGTCTGCGTTTTATCTGCGAGGATATAGCGGCTGGGCCATTTACTTGATGCGCATTATTTTCAAATGTGCTGGAGTCTCTGGATACGTGAAGGACTTTTGTAATGCAGAGACCCTTCAAGAACAAGACAGAATCTGGTGGGCACATCTGAGGCCTGTCATGTTGAACCCCATCGTCGTTGCGTTAATGAAAAGCCCTGTTTTTTGCTGGAATGCCCTCGGGGTTCCTCTTAATCAACGTGAAATGCTTTTGAACGACGGTGCGCCAAGAGTGTTCTCAACTTCTTTTTTGTCTTGATCTGTTCCGACAGGTGGTGTCTATGAGTATATAAGGGATACACTAGATCCACTTCCATCGTCCTACCTTCTCAAAACCGGTGCATATTTTTATCTCCTTGTCAGTAACCTATTCACCCAACTCCTCCTTCTGATTTATATATTTTGTAGGCTCTTCTTGGCCACTATACTCCAGAATCATGTCCTGCCTATCTCACTCGCGCCGGGTTTGAAAAGTTGAAGACCGATTCCTCCAAAGCAATTAACGCCTTTCAACTGCACACTGATTCAGTTCTCAAGTGTGTTCAACAATTAATTGATCAAACACAATTTGAAATCTAGTCTCTAGCGTCCTGCGCGGCCTCCCCGACAATTCACTTACACGCGTCTTGTTAATGGATCATCTTGATTGGTTCCCACAGGAATCACCAGATGTCGATGCAGAAATTGAAAACCTTTCTCGTTTGCTAGACATCGGCGGTTTAGTTTTCTGGAGATCAGCTGCACGAAAACCGTGGTATAACGTGAATTTCGAGGCGTTGGGATTCCAGGTCACAGCCTTGGGTGTGAGGACAGGACCAAAAATTGCAATCGACAGAGTCAACATGTTTGCTCCCTTTTGGTGATTTATTTACAGTTGCTGATGAGAAAGTCAGGTATTCCTCATTCTTCAAGGCAACAAAACTGGCTTAGGCCGCTTTGTGGAAATTTTGATCGGATAATTTAGATGTGGGCATTGTCTCAGTGGTACTTTATCCCAGTGTTCGATATCGCAGTTGCTTCCCAGGTACTTATGATAGGTTTATGTTCGCCCCAATTCGGAAATTGTAGAGACCGCTGGATTTTGGTTGGATTGAAAAATGAGTTCTCGATTAGTTCTGCGACCACCCAGGTGTTGCCTCAAATACTGTATTCAGATTTTTATGTTATGTTTCTAAGGTATCAAATCTCCGAGAGTGCAATTTTGAGGAAGGAAGGAAGGAAGGATGTATTACTGCGGAGGTCCCAATAAGGAACAAGCAGGTACTGTACCGACGTACAACGCGTCCAGATTATACGCTACAGTCATCAACGGCCCAATCGCTGTGGAAGCCTAGCGCACTGTCCCTAGACACCTCACGAGAAAGCTTGGCTGACGGGTGGGCAGATCCCTATCCGGGAACGGGAAAATATGGGAAGTGACAAAGTGTGGTTTGGAACAGTTGAAATAGTGCTCCACCTTTGACCCCTTGAAACTATTTGTTTCCCAGAGCTCCAGACTGCTTTATTGAGGACGCCGGAGGGTGGTATTGTTGGGCAGACTGAAGTTTCCGTGAATAGGACTGCAAGATAGATGCCAATCCCGCCCGAGGACGCCGGAGGGCGGTATTGTTGGGCAGACTGAATTCCGTGAATAGGACTGCAAGATAGATGCCAATCCCGCCCGAGTGACCCGCGAGGAAGCGGTGTTGAATCCTTTTGTTTCAACATTCCGGATCCTCTGCTTGGTTCAAGAGCGAGTTCGCATTACGTAGACAAGAGGTAGCGGTGATTTTGAACCGCCTGAAGTGTTCTGTCGGATATTTTCGCCCAACGTAATTGCCAAGAGACAAGGCTGACAAGCCTAAGACAAAATAGCCGCATTGGGTAACCATGGATTGGCCGGGGCCGGCCATCACGACATTTTGTCACTGATCGGCGTTCATGCTGCTGTGCTGAGGCAGTCCACCCTTCGACGATCTATCTTTCACCGGATTTGATTCATGCCACGACATCAAACCGGGCAGTGTTTACGTGGGCGTAATGATAATGTCGGCTTTCGTTCCCCAGCCTGTCCCCAGCACTCATCTTCCTAAGATGTTCCCCGAGTCTTTCAGGTTCGCTATTCTCCAGCGGATGTTCATGAACTCATCTCCCACTAGCAACGATCTTGCCACCGTACCTCTTTTGATCACGATAGCCCTCGGGATTTGGTCTCTATCTCACAAATTACGGCCCCAGTTGAAATTCATCTACCACTGTTTTCTTCGACCCTTCGAACCTGCCAAGGGTGATCAGAAGTTAAGACTTGAGCAGGTAAGCTTTATTTTCATGAAATTGGACGTCTTTTTCAGCGTGTACCAGTTTTACGACGGCCAGGCCGATGTCTACGATGCTACACGCGGTGGACTGCTTCGCGGACGCGACACAATGCTCGCCCTTGCTGCATCTCATCTTCGTGTCCTCCGGGATAGTGGGGCAAATAAACGTCTAGTGTGGGTAGACATTGGAGGCGGAACAGGTTAAATATATCTGCTCGGCCCGTTCCAATTTTTTATTTCCCATTGATAGGCCGCAACATCGAAGTCATGGATAGCCACTTTCCCATTTCCAAATTCGACACTATTTATCTCATAGACCTCTGCGGGCCCTTACTTCAAATTGCTCGTGACAGATTTGCGAAGAAAGGGTGGACCAATATTGTTGTTCTGTGCCAAGACGCTGCCGAGTTCTCGCTTCCGGAGTGGTCAGATGGAAGGGACCCTCGAGGAAGTGTTGATTTAGTTACCATGAGTTACTCACTGACCATGGTATGCCAATACTAATACATTACACATGTCCTAACATTTTGTTTCCAGATACCAAGGTTTTATACAGCTTTGGATCGTGTTGATTATGTTCTCTGTCCTGAAAGTGGTTTATTCGGTATAGCGGACTTTTACACCGCAGGAAAACAAGAATCACTCCTTGACAAAAGCATTGGTGGGCTCGGGAAAGAATGTGGATGGTTTACCCGATGGTTTTGGCAGATATTCTTTGAATTTGATCATGTGGGTCACTCCCTATCCCTCGAGCTTGTTCTACAATTGAGTTCGCAGCTATACCTGGGTTCAGCTCAACGCACATACCTCGAATACCGGTTTGGTACGGTGGGTTTTATATCTGCAGGGTGTTGTATCAACCTTGAACGGGGCTACTCAGATCAAGAGCTTCAACGGGCGAAACAATTTTGCTGTTCCTTATATTGTTCAAATGTGAAGGGTCGTTTTGGAATGTCCAGGCCTCCACTAACCAAAACCCTTAGTCCGTATTTTGTTTGGCTGGGTAGATCTCGTTTTCCCAACAATTTTCCCTTGGATCGCAGCCTTGAAGTGGAATACGTCTTGAACGAAAATCCGGGGATAAAAATCGACGATGTACCACTCACACCATTCCACTATTCGATTACAAAAGTAAAATCATAGCCTCTGCAAATTTTCCCGCATACACCTCTTACTCATTTTGTTACTCAGAGTTGGCGACTTCCGTACCTCGATGATCCAATGCACAAAAACTTCTCCCCTTTTGTCTCGGCATTTACACTGGTGCGTGATTGACCTACTCATCGAATAACCGCCGAGTTCGTCCAAATCAGGAAGATCCACTGGAGACCATGCGATATCTCCAAGTGTCCCATAACGATTCGGTTCTGTTTATCACTAGTGCTAGTGACTGCGCCCTTCAACTTGCCATAACCTCCCGCCCGCGACGCGTAAGTCTGCTCCATTGTTCCCCACACCACAGAATATATATATATATATCAGATTCACTGCGTCGACGTGAATCCTTGGTACGCTCTCTTTAGTTTTACGATTATACTCGGTCTCACCGTCCCAATCAGCCAGAATCATTTACTGGAATTAAAGCTGGCTGCCATTCAAAGCTTGGAATACGAAGATTTCTTTGCTCTGTTCGGAGTTGGGAAGCACCCTGCCTTCCGTTCGTTGCTGGACTCCAAGATTGCGCCATATCTATCCTCTGCTGCCTATCAATTTTGGAAGCGCCATAGCAACACGTTTGCTTCCTCGTTCTACATCAATGGATTCGGACGACGGGCACTATCTGGGATGCGGATTCTCCTCAGTTTCGCCGGGCCGTCGAAGGGTGTAATAGCTCCTTGCAACTCTGATACCCTTGTTGAACAAGAGTCAATTTGGCGAGCGAAGCTCAGATCGGCGGTGCTGGGCCCTGCTCTTCTGTTTTTCCTCCGGAGCCCGTTTTTCTATTGGACTTGGAACGCGCTCGGCATTCCACTCAGCCAGCGGAAAATGTTGCTGAAGGACGGTAAGTCTGTTTAGGTTTCACTTTTCCCTAACTTGAATGATGAGAAATCCAGATGGCGTTTTGGAGTATGTTCGAGGCAGGCTGGTTTCTCTGCTATCAACCTACCTCTTGAAGAGCGGAAATTGTTCCTGCAATCAAGTTTGCGGAATTTCTTTCGGAAATTTTAACTCCCCTAACGAACTTTCAAGGCTCTAATGGGACACCACATGCCTCAGTGTTGCCCAGAATACTTAACGCGCGCAGGTTTCGATCGTTTGAAAGCTGGTCATGGTGAAGCGCTGCACCCGTTCCGTCTCCATACCAGATCAATGCTCAGGTGAGTCGTCGTTGTTCTCGGGGCCTTAGATGCCCGCTATAACACTCTGTGCAGCGCCTTGCGGAGTCTACCTGCATCATCCCTGACACACGTCATTCTTGTGGATCATCTCGACTCGTTTTCCGAGACATCGAGCGAGGTCGATGATGAGATAGCAGAAATCCACCGAGTCCTAGATCATGGTGGGTCCGTTTTCTGGCGATCCGTCGCACGGACCCCCTGGTACCACAAAAACTTCGAGCGGGTAGGATTTGAGGTAACTGCTCTGTACGTGAGGAACGGTTCCAACATGCCACCGGATAGGGTGACCATGTAAGCCGTCATTTTTTTCGCTTTGTTGAATGATGGACTAATGAAAAAGCTTCGACAGGTACGCGTCTTTCTTCAAGGCAACCAAATCATCCACGCTGGTTACTTCTGAAGATATCCAGTTGCCCATCGCATGACAGTTAATCGACGTTGTGGTCAGCGGTAGTTAGACATCATGATAAACGTGCAATTTAGAACTCGCATCCTTTTAAATTGCTGTGTGTTGATCAAGTTAGGTAGGTAGGTACTTAGGTATATTCCAGCGCGGTCCCGTTAAGAAACAGCCGGACTACATACATCGCGTCAAATGCATACCATCAGTGTTGGGCGTAATTAAACATTCCACAGCTATGAGAACGATCACGGTGAATTGTTTAATTGGAACTCGTCTCTCGTAGACAGACGCTACAACAAACTGATCCTCGTACGTCGCACATAATTGGGAAGTTCGCTCAACCACTCGTTTCAAATCGACGAAAAATTAGGCAGCACTGAACTTCTACACGAAACTTGTCCAAGGTAAACGAAAAATTGGAATGGAATGGCATGCGTCATACCAATCACTCCGCAGGATCCAAGTACACCTTGTACGCACCGAGCCACGCCTGTTTTCCACCAGTCTCAACGACATCGCCGTGGCAGGGTATTATACGGGTGAAGTCCCATTCTGCAACAGTCTTCACGTCGCGCTTCATTGCTCTGGATAACGTGTAACCGACTATAATCAATAACAATGACGGCGACTTACGCCTTGTCATCACCCATGGCGGCGGCGAATTTTTGGTGCAGCCATGAAGTGGGGCCAAAACGCCCTATCAGCGGGATTGAGCCGGAGGACTTGGTCTTCGAATACTGGGACAGCTTGTTTGTGACAGTATGTACGAATCCAACAAATACACAAACCTGTTCGGTACACGGGAGGTTGGATATAAGGTCCGCTTCAATCTATGGTAGGTACTGTGAGTTCTTGGACGCGGATTCAATATTCAATATCATAGACACCATTGTCTTCGACGCCGGGTGGAAGAAAGCGACATCCTTGCTCCTGAATCCCGAGAAGTAGCTGTGGATCGTCAGATAGGTCGTATAAGTCTCTCAGGTAATACTGACCATGCTTGTATCTGTGAATTGTAGCGCAAGTGTGAGCAGTGAAACTCGGTGCGTCATGTAAAAACAGGCGCACGTCTTCCTCGAACCCATATTTTGTATCCGGCGGGTCCCGACCCCAGACGCCATCAAAGACAAGAGATTTGTCGGCCCGCGCGACGGCGTCGGCAGGCGCCATCAGCTTGGCTGTCGGGTAGGCCTTCTTAAATTCCCCTGAACACAAGGTATAATAAAATCACCGTTGCAACGCATCCAACCATTGCCGCACCGAGAAATAAGTGATGTCCAGCATCGGCGCCAATAATATATCTTGTGATACGTAGGTTCAACATCAACCGCAGTGAGAAAAAGACGCACTGCACGGGTCCGAGCTCGTCGATCTTGGCTTTGGTCTCCGGGTTCAGCGGTGTAGACGCGAGCACCCAAACACCGCCGTTCGTCAATTTGACAGCGGTTGATCGACCGCCAACGGGGAGTATTCCAAATCGGGCAAAGGGCCTATGTATAAGACATTCAGCGGGAAACCTTCGTACCAGTAGAGAATCGGCAAACCGGGAAAAAATCCAGACGTTGGGTGCGACCTGACCATTAGTTTCAGCCCTGCAAGAAAGGCAAATACAGGAGATGTTTACTTCGCGGATAACAGTGAACTTGTCCGCCATTCTCGAGCTGGGGTGGAGGATGTAAGGGTCAGAATCGAGAATCGGAAGCGAAGCATTTTCCCACAGATCACAGCCGCGTCCGGCAACTTCACTTCAGCCTCAGTTTTGATCAAAATATTGGACTACTTCATAAAAACCCTAAGAATATATGGACGTACAATATATTAAAAGCCGAGATGGAATCGAGACGAAATGCCTACATAGTAGTTGCAAACGAAACAAGCTTTTCGAAACTGATGGAATCAAATGACGGCGCGATGGTGCACGTGCTCACAAGTTGAAAGCAGTTAATAACATTCAACCGGAGACCACCACGGAATACGGGCAAGCCCTCGTTAATGGGGAATCTTCGGGACGCTTCTGCTTGTGAAACCAGATACCTTCTCGAGTACCTCCGCCGCCGTCCGGCTCCAAGTCCGCGTTGGTGAGTCCAAACTAGTACTTGCACCAACGAGGGGATCGGGACAACGTGCGCCCCTAGCTCTACTAATACATAGCTGACGGAATATACGCAACTTCATCTCGCTTCCACTGAAAAACAAATACAATATCGGGTACGTTGTGGTTCTTTGTGTTTTTCCCGCCGCCCCAACTCCGCCGTTTGATTTTCGCCACTCACATATATGGGCCCACAATAGATTGGATCCGCTTCTCAATGGTTTCTTTGTGGAGCAAGCGATTTTCTCAGCAGATTTTCGCGTTGATGAAGATCCTTTCTACTTTTCGTTTTTGGAAATTTGTCACGCTGCGGGACTCCGCGTCTTCTGTATCTCTCCGCTCGCCCCCTCCCCCCTTCATCTCGTGAGATTTTAACGAACGAGCTGAATCCTCTGAATTTTCAGGACTTTGGAGTCTGGACCACATGTAGGAGGCTCGTCAGGCAAGGTACATTTTTCCCAATGACGAGAGACCAGTAGGCGGCCCATAAATTTTCAAGAGTCAGTGGAAAGGAACATTGTTATGACGACAGTTTTCTCGTTTGGGACCCCGACCTCTTCGACGATCGACCCTTGCATCAACTTGCCTCGAGGCACTCCATCAAAATTAATATTTTGATCTTCTGCTTCTCCCATCTTGCTCGAATATATCGAACACCGTATGAAACATTGGTGTTTCCGCCGGCACAATCCCAGGATGGGCACATAAATAAAGCGTCCCTTGGGGCAATTTCCTTCGTCCCTGACCATGCCTTTCAAGTGCCGCCAGTGTCCCCATCGCGAGTTTAATTCTCGTACCGCCCTGTTTCAACATTACCGACAATCTATCGGACACCCGTTCTGTCTCGAATGCGATAAGTACTACAGCACTACTGAGGCGTTCGAAGCCGTTCGTATTTTTTTTGCTTATCTGATCCTTTGTGCCTCTCCGCTGACGCAGAGCCCGACTCAGCACAAGACCAGCGACCACCCAGATTTTACCTGTACAACCTGCAAAGTTGGGTTTCTCACCCAGTCGTCCCTCGAGGATCACTACCGCGGGAAGGCATCCTCCATCCACCCCAACTGCTCGCGCTGCGGGAAAGGTTTTCTCAATGCGCAGGCCGTAACCGAGGCAAATCCAAGCCCTCATCCACCGTGCGATATATGTATATTAACCATCCTCACAGCATTTCAGGATCGCCCACCCGATCACAAAATGTTCCTGCAACCTCCAGATTTACGAAGAAGAGCTTCCGCATCACTATATCGAGTCGGCGCAACACCCCAGCTGCGCGCAATGTATTGTTGGCTTCAAAGACGATGTTGCGTATAATGCGGTGAGCACCGCCCTGGCGACGACTTGAGTTGCTTGGATTAATCTGAACCCTCCAGCACGGCGCCGCAGAGCACGCAGACCGTCGGTGCACCGAGTGCCAACGCCAGTTCAACACCAAGGACGAGCTGAAGGACCACTTCAACAAATCAGTGGCCCACCCCAAGTGTACGAAATGCAAGGTGGGATTTTTGGATGACACCGCTCTCGACAAGGTTGGCCAAGTTTATTCCTCCCAAAGATAATGGTGCTCATAATCCACGCAGCACTTTATGGCGGAACATCCCTTGCCGCTGCCTATGGAGATTGCCCACGCTCCGCCGCACAAGGTAATTTTTGCTGTTGAATCCTGCCAATCCCTGCCGTACATCTTACAGTCGGTCCAGGAATTTCTCGCTATTGAGGGTGTTCCGGCGGGCTCCCGCCCCGCCCAGCCGGCGGCGCTCCTCCCTCGCCCCGGAAAAGAAGTCAGCGAACTGTGGAAATCTACCAAGGTGCCTTTCCAAGCCGACCGATCCAAACCATCCGTTCATGGCCCTCCGCAGAATCAAGTCGTTCCTCCGGCCCCGGCCCTGATCGAGTCTGGAATATCCTCGAAGCTCATATGTTCGGGCCAATCCTACATGGTTGGTGTCTTTTTCAACCTATGTTGTTTTTATGTTTAATCAATCTGATCCAGTCGTCGACGGGAGTGTCTTCGATGCCGTGGGGCCGGGATACTGGTGGCGGCGAGGTAATGCTACCATGTTGTTTCTTAACATCCACTCATTATCCATGTAGCCCCTCAATCCTCGTCTGCTCCAGTGGTCGAGAGGGACGCCGGAAAATGACCTCGTTTCCCGCCGGCAGGTTTGTGATTTGAACTTGAACCTGCAACGCAACATTTTCACTGATGCTTCGATCTCAGATTACCCTGGGCGAAACGCCTATCAAAGCCGTCGAGCAGTCCGAGTCTTGGATGAGGTATAAATTCCTGTACATTCCTTCCCGGAAATGCATTTGCTCACGAATCATCCGGTAGGTTGTCGAACAGGAACGCTTGCAGGAACGTGGTTGAATCGGCTGCCACTGCTGCCGCGGCCAACCCATTTACTTCCGACGATAGCGTTAGCGCTAGTAGCAAGACGATCTCACCCCAGTCTTCGATATCGTCCTTGCACTCTGGTTCTTTTGCACAGTCGTCGGGCTCCTCCGGCGCGGAGTGTGGTGGTATGTGCTTGCTTACCCGTCCCGTCCCGGCCATCTCATCTGATCGTGTGTGTGTTCATTCCCAACAGACCGCGCGCGAAGCCGGCCGGGGGCGGATACGTCGACGTCGCACAGAACGATCGTCGTCCCTGCGGTGCGCTTGCGCTGCATGGTCTGCAGCGGCGCGTGTATTCATCCGACCGCGACCATGTGTGGACATGTTTTTTGCAAAGAGTGCGTTCTCTCTTCCTGTTCAATCTGTTTCTGTTCCTCGTTTTCCGGTTCTAAAGTCGCTTCACCCTCACCTGCCATTTTATCTGCTTCTGTTCTGTCCTCGCGATCGCCCTCCTTGCTGACTGGCCACCTCCCCACCACAGGTGCATCACCAAGCGCATCGTGCAGGCCTCTGCGTGCCCGAAATGCGCCACGCCAACCCTGCTGTACTCCCTCTTCCGCTTGCGTCTCGACGACTGAAGTGCGTGGGTGGACGGCGTCAAGAATCAAGATATAAGTAATAAATAAATAAAATAAGCCGCTGCCGGTTAATTAATCGCGCAGTCGAGTACAAGTTCACATACGTTATGGTCCTGGATCCTCCTCTGCTTGCTTGCTTGCTCTTTAAGCCTCCCAGCCTAGCCCTGCTGTAGCACGTATCTCTTTTTCTCTTTATCTAGTCGCTATCGTGTTATCGCTCTGAATCTGCTATCTCAGCCTCAGTCTGCCTTGCCACCATTCCTTTTTGTACGAGTATTTACTCACACGGATGCAATCGATAGTTGGTTTTTCCGAATACCGAGGAGATGATGTGCTTGGCCTTGAAGTCTGCGAAGCTCAAGCCAAGCTTTGGCCGTTGCACGAAACCCCCTAAATTTAACGGTGCACGACTCTGGACTCTGGGAATGTCACTACTAGAATTTCCCATAACATGAATTTTTACGCCCATCCAACTTGAACCAAGAGCTCGCCGCGGCGGACATCAAATAAAAATTTGATCTCTGTCAATGACCGCAGGAGGTTTCGAATTCTATCGACATTGCGGGCTCCTCAGGTGTTTCGACTTGGTTCCGACTAGTACTGTTGTCTACTGAGCTAAATGTAAGTATTTACGTATTTATGGCGGCCTATTGAAAAAAATATTCAAAGCCCTGGCTTGAGAATGATAAGCCAGAGCCTGCCACCTGAGGCTGAGGCGCTGGACATCTTATCGTTATCATCTTATCAGACATTCTCATCTTATCAGATTCAGATTGTCCTTGGCACATTCTTCAGTTCAACGTGGTGCTGATTTTCGACCCAGAATTGCTCCATATGCCGAAAAATCAAGCGAGGTTTACTCGACGGCGCGCGTGAGGCTTCGCTTCTTGATACTGCATGTAGCAAGCACATGCATGAATCCCCGCGAGGCAAATTCCGACATGGTTTTCTGAGAAGGAAAAAAAAAGGATTTCGAGTGTGAGAGGGTTGAGAGAGAAGAAACAAAAAAAAATCATAATGCTCGAGTCGTTCACAGTCGTGCGTGCCTATGCCTACTTATCCCTATTTTTTTTGTTGTCGTTCAAAAACTACTTCACCTCCTCCACCTCCCCCGGCTGCGCCACCTGCTCCTGTGCCTTGATCTCGCGCGCCGTCCGCCTCCGGGTCCCCGCCGCGGACTCCATCCCAAACACCTTCGAGCGGCCCTCGCGGTACTTCATGACGACGAGCGTGACGATGACCGCGATCCAGTAGAATACGTATGAGAGGACCGAGCCCACTTTAAAAAAATTAACGCAGTTCAGGTTGAGGATAGAGGTGAAGGAAGGATAGAGAAAGAGAGAAGACAACTCACGCGTCGCGCTATTCGTCCACCCAAAAATCGCATTAAACACACTCCACCCACTCCCATCGAACGGATCCTCAGGGTTACAGCAATCCAAATGCCACACGCTCCCCTGCACCCTAAAGCTCCCCGGCCCATCCCCCCCGGCATCATCCGCGTCCGCACCAAGCAGTTTATTAAAGGCATTCGCCTCGAAGGCCCACACGGCGCGCGAGAAGAGGCCGGCGCCGATGAGCAGGAGGAGGTTCGTCATGACGATGAGGAAGACGGTGAGCGTGGTGCGCGAGGCGAAGGAGTAGATGATGAAGCCGACGACGAGCCCGCAGATGAGCCCGATGATGGTGGCGATGGGGATGGAGGTGGCGGGTTGGCCGAGGGCGACGCCGCCGATGAAGATGACTGCTTCCATGCCTGCCGTCCGAGTTTTTGTTAGTTAAAAAAATAAATATGAGAGGGAGGAGGAAAGAGGACCTTCACGGAGGACAGTGATGAGCGGCAGGATGAACAGCACCCATCTACCCGCCATGGTCCCCCCATCCGTGCGCGCGCCGGAGAACGCCTTCTCCAGCTTGATGCGCCATTTTGCTTTTGCTGCAGCCGGCAATCAGCACCGATTGTTGAAAGTCATGTACTAGCATGTAGCTCACCGCGGTCCATCTTGAGCATAGAGATACCCATGACGAAAATCATGATCGCTGCAATGAGTTCGAAGACACCTGGGTGCAGACAGCAAATAAGCCGAGTTTCTGCCACCAAAAAAAAAAGAAGAAGGATTCCAACCTTCCCAGAGGTTCTCTGATTTTGCCCAGAGGTTGGATGCCTGAGTGAACCATACCGCGATGAACCTGTGGTTCTTCAGTACGGTTTTTTGTGTGGGATAATAAAAAAAACATACGCGGCGCCGATGGCGAGAGCGAGGAAGAGCCCGAGGCCGGCACCGGCGAAGATCTGGGCACACAGAATTTTAGAATAAATTAAAAAAGAGATGTGGAACACTGCCAACCTGGATGCGCAACTTGCGGATGAGCATGCGACGGTGGGCGGTGTCGTCCTCGGGATCGCTCACGACCTCGTCCTTGCTGTTGTTCGAATCATCGCTGTGTGCGATGGGGTGTCTTTGGCCGAAGCGCGCGGGGTCTTCGTAAACGATCTGCTCTGCGAGGCCAAGGAGGACGGAGACGATGATGGAGGCCTCGAGGGTTTCGCGAAAGACGATGAAGAAAATGGGGACGGAAAAGATATTCTTGCCCATGGTGGATCCAAGACGGGGGACACCAGCGCACGGGAACCGGATGAAGTGGTTTATATGGTAGAACGTAAAGGTGCGATGGGTCGTATGTATCAGATTAGATCGATAAGACACTGAAACCACTTTTGTGGGAGACTATTGCTGTTTAAGGGTTTTTCCGTGGGAATGCACGCTCGCCGTTGCACGGCAGAGACATGTGCTCTTGACGTTGGCCAATCGCCTAGGTCGGGGTTATCAGATTCGATTAAGAAGAAATCAGATTAGCCGATAACGACTCGTTCTCTTTTCTTCAGCCTTAAACCGCGGAAATCGCTCGAGTCTGCAAAGCA
Organism: Mycena leptocephala; assembly: GCA_029378395.1. Taxonomy (NCBI): domain Eukaryota; kingdom Fungi; phylum Basidiomycota; class Agaricomycetes; order Agaricales; family Mycenaceae; genus Mycena; species Mycena leptocephala. The sequence goes on from JARJLF010000425.1 coordinate 120,510, forward strand.
CCCACCATGTGGCCGGTCTACCTTCTCTCGTCCCTCCTTGCAGCCCCCCATGCCCTCGCTGCTGTCCATGAAGTTTGGTGGAACCTAACCTACGTCCAGGACATCAACCCAGATGGTCTCTCTCCCCGTCGGGTCATCGGCGTCAATGGCACCTGGCCACCTCCGCCCATCGACGTACAACAGGCAGACACCCTCCTCGTCCACGCCACAAACTCTCTCGAAACCGTCTCCTCGCTCCACCACCACGGCATGTTCTTCAACTCGTCCTCGTGGAACGACGGCGCTGTCGGCGTAACAGAGTGGTAAGACCCTCCGATAATATTCCACCCTTACCGGGTTTAATCATAATCTATTTTAGTGGTATTCCCCCCGGCGGCGCATCGACCTACAGCATTGACATTAGCGGCTCGGGCCAGACAGGGACGTACTGGGTCCACGCACACGCATCCGGCCAATACGTCGACGGTCTGCGCGCCCCCCTCGTAATCCACGCGACAAAAGAGCCCCACGTCTACGACGAAGAGTTCACCGTCATCCTCGGCGACTGGTACCACGACGAACACGACGTCCTCATCAACCAATTCGTCAATATCGCCAACCCAGGCGGTGCCGAGCCCGTTCCCGGTTAGTTATTTATTTCTCTCCTTCCTTTCTTTTAGCTTACCACCACCTACCAGACTCCGGCCTCATCTACTTTGCCCAAAACGGCACCTACCTCGGACCAAAGTCGGGTACGTCGCCCACATCGGGCACGGCCGTCGGCTTCAACGAGAACGCCACGCTCCCCTTCGTGCCGGGAAAGACCTATCGGCTGCGCGTCGTCAACACCTCTGCCTTTGCCATGTTCTTCTTCTGGATCGACGGCCACTCCATGCGCGTGATCGAGGTCTGTTTTCTCGTCAGTGCACAAAATTTAGACTGACCTGGCTTCCTTCCAGGTCGACGGAACCGACGTCGAAGAGTACCCAATCGATCTCGTCACCCTGACCGTGGCGCAGCGCTACTCGATACTCGTCACCGCGCGCAACGACTCCACCGCCAACTGGGCCGTCCACGCCAACATGGACACGGACATGTTCGACACCGTGCCCGATACGCTCAACCCTAGTGCGTTCCTTTCTCTTGCTAATTTTTTCCGTGAAAGATGAAGGAGGACTGACCTGTATGTGGCAGACTCGACGGCCTCGATCACGTACGACGCCTCCGCGTCGGTCACCGACTCGGGCACGATCGCCGCCTACTCGGACGTCGACGACATAAGCCTCGTCCCGCTCGTCGCCGTCCCCGCGCTCTCACCTACCCGCACCATCGAGCTCGAGGTCCGTTCCTTTGTCTTGCGCCTTTTGACCCGTCAACGTTTATTCATGTCGCCCTTGTGCAGGTCTCCTTCGACACGATGGACGACGGCACGAACCACGCCATGTTCAACCTCGTCACCTACAACTCCCGCTCGTGCCCGCCATCCTCAGCGCCATGACCCTCGGGCAGGACGCCACGACCGCGTCCGCATACGGGCCACAGAGCTTCGTGCTGGAGCATATGGACGTCCTCGACATTATCGTCAAGAATGGAGACGCGGGAAGCATCCTTTGTGAGTGCTGTTTCTTCCTCCTGCTTGCGCATGATTTGCTAAAAAGGCGCGCAGCCACATCCACGGCCACAAATACCAGATCGTCGCGCGCTCCTCGGACTACACCTCAGACGACCCCTCCGTCATCACCATGGCGAACCAGACCAACCCGCTCCGCCGCGACACCATCCAGATCGAGAGCGGCGGCTCCGCGACGCTGCGGTGCGTTTCCCTTCCCCTTCCTCCTTCCTTCCTTCCCTCCTTTTTCCTCCTTCCTTTCTTCCCTCATTTTCTTCCGGTTTTCACATCAAATCCCGACTCCGTATTGACCCTCAACGCAGAGTCGTAATGGACAACCCAGGCGTCTGGTTCTTCCACTGCCACATCGAATGGCACCTCGAAGTCGGCCTCGCCATCCAGCTCATCGAGGCGCCCCTCCTCGCCCAATCCCAAGCACCCAACATCCCCAGCTATATCCAGGATAACTGCCACGCGCTGGGCAAACCCATAAGTGGGAACGCTGCGGGGCACGCGGGCGCGTCGGATTTGAGCGGCCTGCCGCTGGGGCCGTACCCGCAGAATAATGGATGGCACTCGAAGGGCATCGGCGCGATGGCGGGGTGTGTGCTTGCTGCTGTGCTGGGCATGCTGACGGTGGTGTGGTACGCGCTCGGCGGGCACATCACGGAGGAGGAGCAGGAGCACGAGGTGCGCGCGCAGCTGGAGGCGAAGGAGAAGCGCGGGAGGTTCTTTGGGCTGTTGAAGCGGAATTAGCGTTAGCTTCAAGTTGTGTTGGGGCGCTCGACCTCAACTCGACCTTTAAGTTGTGGCGCGAGAGAGACGACGCGATTAAAAAATGGAATGAAAGACTTACGAGCGGCTACGACGACTGTTTTTTTGATTTTATGCACTGTACTTACACATTCCAATGGAGAGAAGAGGCATTTAAAATCCAAGTGCGATAAGTCTGTGAGGCCGTGTGAACTTGAAGCTGATAAGACTCAGAGTGCTGCTAGCTGATAAGATCCCTTCGAGCGCCGAAAGTCTGGGGCTTGGCCATGGATGAGTGGCACTAGAAATAGGTAGGTAAACAGCCACGGCATTCCTACAAAAACGCAGAGGACGGGCGATGAATGCAAGAACGGAACATTGCAACAGAATGATGATTTGTGGAGATTCTCAATCAATGGATCACGAGCCGTGACATGACGCGCGTTTGGACGCGACGCGTCTCGCTAAAAGACAGCTTAAGGTTTATAGTAAGTCAGAAAGGCAAAATCTTTATGATTAATTAGGGAGGGAATCAAATACGATAGTGGGGGAAAAACTAAGGAAGAGAAGAACAAAACTGGGTGACTTTCCATAAGCATAAACAATTCTACGAGCATTATTTTCAAGCTTTCCGAGACGATGCCGAGACAGCTGTCGGGACCCCATCAATCGGGGAGAGACGATTTAATGCGAATTTATTATAATCTGGAGAGGGGGTAAAGACCCCCCTCCAGATTTTATTAAACGGAATAAACGGTTTTGGGCGACGAGGATGTGATGCTCGCCTCAAACATGTACTTCGAGCTCTCCATTGGGGGCCAAAAAAATGCATACCCTTACAGACGACCTCCGGCCCTCCCGACCTTCGTTTGGGCAGCAGCGTGAGGTTGATTACTTTATTGTTTTCTTATGGGAGCTCAAGCATGAAATCCTCGACTTGAATTTCTAGCCTTTGATCCCATCGCTGGCACTCAAAGAAGCTCAGAGAATAATCTATGCTTATGGAAAGTCACCCACTACAACCTATTAAACTACGGAAGAGAAGAACAAAACTACAACCTATTAAACCACGGAAGGAAAGAAAATTAAAAGAAATCCACTCTACAAGGCCCCCGCTTAGATCAAGAAAAAAAAAAGTTCAAGCCTGAGAGAGGTATTTGGTATAGGCCAAAGCCCAGGCCTTGGTTCCGTCCGTCTCAATAACGTCCTTGGTCGATGTAAGGTGAATGCAGTGGAAAACAAAGAAAGATTCAACTCACCCCGTGGCACATAATGATGCGCTCCGGCGCCCACCCGAGCACGGTCTTCGCGTCGCGCGTCATCGCCCTAAATATATAAAATTTCGAATCAATCGGCGGAAAAAAAGAGGGAGAAAACGAGCCACGTACGCCTTGTCACTGCCTTCGTTCCAAACCAAATGTTTGAGGATAGAGCCCCATGGATCAAGCTTCCCGAAGATGGGGACCTTCGCGCTGGATTTCGATTTCGAATACTGTGAAATGGAAGGAGTAAGATGGGAACCTTTCAGGTGAGAAAGCGCGCACCTGCTCTTTTCCGGGGAGATTGACCAGAAGATCCGCGACAATGAGTGTCTTCGACGAGGCGTGGAACCAGGCAACATCTTTCTTTTTCCAGCCGGAGAAATAGCTGGACCAATGAGTCTATAGTCAGTATGTTTGAGGACTTATGCCCTATCGGGACGCGCACCAGGCGGAGATCTGGATCCCAGCATGTTAGGGTGTGCCATAACGGTTGGAGCTCGAGAGTTCGTACCTCATCTTCGAAACCATATTTGGTATCGGGGGCATCAGTCCCATAGGCTGTCGTCCCCATGAGCAAACACGTTCCGAGGAGAGAGAAAAAAGGTAAGGCTCAGGTGCTTACCTCCGTCCAAAACGAGACCCTCGGCTTTCTTTTTCTCACTAAGCCCTTCCACGCCAATCACCTTAGCGTCGGGGTACTCCTTCTTGAATTGGCCTAAAATTGAAAAGATCTTGATCAGCGACCCCGAGTTCTCCAAGATAAGCTTCTCCCGCGAGACTTATTAACCTAAGAACGTATGGTGCGCCGCATCCCCCGCCATGATCCACCTGTCGTGAAAGGTGTCAACGAATATCAAAAGAATCGGACTGTGAGACCTACTTCACCGGGCCCAATTTGTCAATTGCGGCCTTGGTGTCGGGCGTCAGCGGCGTCGATGCGAGGACCCAGACGTCGCCCGTCGAGAGCCGGACAGCAGTAGAGCGTCCTCCGAGGGGCAGGATACCAAACCGCGTAAAAGGTCTGTGCGCAAATTAAATTGTCCTTTTCAGTATCTTCCGAGAAAGAAGCACGGCAAAGACCGACTTGGAAAATATCGTGATGTCTGGCGTCACCTAACACGAAATTAATCAATTTGCAAATGGAAGGCGAGAAGGGGGCATACCTCACGAATAACTAGTTCAGGAAGGTTTTCGGTCGTCATTAGTGGGGATAGGAAGAAGGGGAAGAGGGAAGGTATTGTAGCAAAGGAATGCCAAAAAGACTGCTTTATACTGCGGACTCGTTACACGCGTTTAGTTCAGTGCGTGTGTTCTGCTGAATGTTCAGACATGCTGACTTGACAAGGCTGTACATAGCGGCCAAGACCGTCATGATAACGGCCTCAAATGGCGATCACTACTGGTCTTCGGGGTGAACATTTGTCTTCTGGCCGATGATCGGTTGGATTTTGACTAGAGGAAGTAGGTGATAGGGAGGCTGGACTTGGCCGTGTGCTCTTGGTGTGCTCTAATTCAATAAGATTTACCGATCGCCATGAGAAAGATAAGCGAAAGCGGTGTCTCGGGTTCAACTCGACGATCTTGACCGAGCCGACCACGTGACCGACTAGTCTTTGTGAGCTCACAATCGTGACAATATTAGCAAGCAAGTTAGCAACCGCAGTCTGTTCAATTCTGCGGCCCGGTGCGTAATCTCGCAAGTATAATATCGAGGGCCCTTTTGATTAATTAACCATTTCGCCGTGGTAGCTCTCCACAGGTTGAAGTTGAACTTCAAGTTGAACCGGAGTTGAGGCTCTCAATTCAATTCTCCAGCAGATCTATCCCACCTTTTGGAGCTTGCAATTGAAGGAGCTCCGTATTCCTCAAAACCTACTTATTCTATTCTCCCGAGACTGAGCAAGGCCGCGAATTTGAACCACAATTGAACCGTGGTTGAAAATTATACAAATCTCACATCTGTGTTCTTGTCGATGATCTTCGGTAACTTCTGGAAGTTCTAATGATTGTGATTACTTCCGGAGGTCCTGGTGATTGTGATTCTCGACTCTGAGCGGGATACATCGATGGGGATTGGGCTGCCACGATACCAATCTTCTATCCGACTGCAACAGAAATTGCCCGCGCCGGTCATTCGAAAGTGTTAGCCATTATATAGTAAAGGATCGCGTGCGAGATACACACTTTAGAGTCTTGACCAGATGAGCTGGACTGCATTTCAGTGTGTTAGTTGTGCGAATCATGATCTTTGGCTGCAGTGCTTGGTCTGTCCTAAATTCACTGATGCCTGTACGGGTTCATCGTTCTTCGGCTCACCAGTGCGATTCGGGAAACGCCACGGTTGTATTTTCCCGCATCCGCCGTCCACCACTTCTTCGAGTACGAGGAGGGGCGGCGTTTGGGAGTAGATGCGTTGAGCGCTAGGATGAGCGCTTCGCAGAGAGTGTCCGTAGCCTCGTCGAGCTCCTCCTGCGTCGCGATGGCGAGGGCAGGAGGGAAATCCAGCAAGCTCCGAAGGACGGTGAGGAATTTGTTGATGTCCATCGCATCGGATTTGAAGCGGCTGGATTTCGCGCACTACCTTCCCCAGTTCCAGCTCATCACCGTTGATACATGTACACTCGGAATCGGATGCGGACTCGGGCTCAGAACTGGGATACAGAACTTTAGAGACAAAAGACAGCCCAGAGCTCGACGACTTCCCTCGGTTTCTTCTGCTCAATCCGTATGTCGCTGACGGTCAGTTGACGACTATTTCTCCCGAATTTCGCTCATCCGAGAATAAGTAGGTAATCTCTGCCAGATTATTATTCGAAGGATGTAATGATGAGCGTAGAGACAAGGTCCCGTCTTTGCTGACATCAAACCGCTGTCCAACCTTATCGTTCGCGACGCGATCTCCGTAGCAAGGTAACTTTATAGACAATTGGTTTCATATATGTATGTACATGAAAAATCATTATTCTGCTGTGCTAATCTAATTACCTTGTGCGTGTGTCTGTGGTTTTTAAAATCGACGACAAGACCCAGTATTGTTGTGGGAAATGGTGAAGTGCAGAAATTCAACTGTGGTTGAATTTGGCAATGACGTCATATCTTTGATCGCTCCTGTTTACATCTTTCTTTCTACCTTCATGTCGAGTCATGTCTTCCCCGCTTCTTCGTTATATCCGTCATGCTAACCAGCCTCCCTCTGACTCGGATCTCCTAATTTTCTTGGTGCCGAGGTCAGACGTGTTCAAGACAACGTCCCAAAGACTCGGAAAACAGCCCAGTGTCTATGTAGGAATTAAGGTACGCCTGTCCCCAAACTGCGAATCGATATATTCTGTGAATACTACAAATAACTTTCAAGGATCTTCCTTGATGGCCCATCACCTCACCACTGCGCAACTTGAAGCGCTCCTGGGCTGGCTCCTGTCGAATTACTCGCATTCACGGATGCCCGACTGATGCAAGCTCTCAGTCTCTCTCCGACATCACTCAGCAGTCCTAGCTCTGGTTCCCCACAGCTCATTTCTGGAGACTGTAGTGGGGATCGCTAACCTTATTCTTGTTCGAGCCATTGAACATTTATCTATGACTGCGACCTTTAGCACGAGTCCCTTCCGTAACATCAGTCCGAAACATTTGACAAACCCTGGACTCGATATATGTTATGTGAGCAGAGGACTAAACCATTAAGCTAAAGTACCGATGCAAGAGACAGGAAATGCTCAGTATATTACAGCTCCTTCGCTCACCCCTGGGGAATTTATCCGGACTTGGACCTGCCTACTGATCCTCATATTTTATCCGAATTCTGGGCCAGCCATTAGTGCCCCAAATCTGATTTTTTAGCCGACTTCGGCCTGATTTTGAGGCATTTTTAATCCAAATTCAAAATTTTGCGTATCAGGCATTTGGGTTGGTTGTCGGGGTCCTAGTTGAACTCGCTCCCAACTACTGTACATCCTACTTGTGAAGGGTCTGCATATGTTCCTCTGCAGCAGCTCTAGCTTCCTTAACTGTGCTTATCATCCCAAAAACAAACACATGCAGATCAAGGCAGCACACAAGAATTCTGTAACCTTGGTCGATACGTAACTTCACCATTTCGGGCCCCACTGCAACTGTGAACCGTTTAATTAGCTTTGAACATGGACAAGCCGGAACGTACCGCCGAGAAGAAGGGATTTTTGCATTCCTTGGATACTTTTGTGGCTTTCTCCACAGCCGCACGAATTCAGGCTCGTCACCTGTCAACCCAAGAGACAAACCCATCTTCCAACGAAGATCCCCAGCTGATTTCCACCCGCGCCGTCAGCGTCCTCCAGGGACGAGGCAATTTGAAACGTAATCAATCATAAATGCGGAAATTTCATCCATTTTGAGGATTGCCTCGAGATTCTTTATCCGAGGCAGGACTCGATTTGCGGAATGATCGCAACATGTTGGTTGGCGAGACTGAAGATGGTCTCGCCAGGTGGAACAGTATCAGTAACTCCCGGTATCTGAAATAATTTGAAGGTAAGTATATCCATATCCGAGCGGAGTTGGATAAAGAATTACATATGAGAACGGTGGGAACGACCGGTGACCGATAGACTGTTCGCAATCAATTTCAGGTGGGTAGCAAAGCAGATTTCTTGAGGCTCTCACGGGAAACGGCAAGCGGCGATGACTGCCTCATTTCTTCCACAGTCTCGAGGTGAGGTACAATAATCCGCCGGCACCCGCATCCAAACACCAGGCCTAAATTATTGAATGAGCTGTAATCTGAACTCGTGGCCGGGAACTCACCATATGGTCAACGCCGTCTTGCTGGGAACACGAACGACGGGGATCATCTTCCCAGCGCTTTCATGGATGATGATTTGAATGCATTCTATCAACATATCCGGGGCCCATGCAACGTGCTCTGCATCCTGGTGTCTAGCCGTTACGGTGGGTCTGCGTTGTAGAAAAAAATAAACCCACAATCCAACACCAATCCGCACCAGTGACCGCGACGCTTTTGGCCACGTGCCGACTGGGATAGCTTAGGCTGGTGCCAATGACGATTTTTCCCGACTTGAAGATGGCTTGAAGGTTACCCGACTGCTGAAGCGTCGGTGCCCGATGTTGGGCTTGGTTTGTTGAGTTAAACGTATAGCGTGAGGACTCTGAGGCGTGGCCGTTCATTTTTTGGGAGGGGAGAAATCTACAACCAAGGCGATTCGAACAAGGCGATTTTATAGGCACCCACTGGCATCCGCAATTCGAGTACGTAACCTCGGCGCGCCCACCCACCTCCAGCACCAATAGCGATATCCCACCTCATCATTATTCTCATTCTCAGTACCGTTAGCGGATTGGGGAATCCCATTTGGGGCAGGCACACAGTACGCCGTGACGGGGCGCCGGACAGGTCGGCGACGGCGGGGAGGTACATGTAGAGTAAGCGGAATATGAACCCAAGCATTGCCAAGGCCCAATAGCACCTCCGGATCCGTTTCTATCCGTTTCTACACGCGGCGATCTCTCCGTCGGTCATTTAAAGTTTTGCGGTGGCAGTCTTTTCCTTCACCTAAACTGTTCGGATTTATTAAACCCGGACCAATCAGTATTCTGTAGGATGATATAGAGACGCCCCAGGCTGCAGGCTTCTGACCCCAGAATCACGCAATCACGGATATGGGACCAAGTACCTTGAAACTCGTCGGATTTATTCAGAACGGACCATTCAATAAGTGGCAGGATGATGCAGGGACGCCGCCTCCAGAGCTTTGATAATTCTCCCGAAATCGCGGTCCACCTCCACGCGCCAAGTGCCCAAAGCAATTCTCGCGGCCGGTTTACCGTTCCACGGAAGCCCAGAGATGTGAAGATGTCTCGAGGCGTTGAGCAAAGAAACGAGTTGCACATTCAGAGCTTCCGAACGCGCGCGAAACAGAACCACCAAGTAGATCTTGTTGACGTCGTTGTTAGGCAGGAGCTCGTAGATGTTTGAGTCACAAATATACAATCCGTGCTGCTCAAATAGATTGCAGTGCCAGATGTGTTTGCCGAGGGCGCGGCAAACCCATATCGGGGAACGCTGCGGGGCACGCGGGCGCGTCAGACCTATCGGGTCTACCATTAGGCCCGTATCCGCAGAATAATGGATGGCATGGGAAGGGTATCGGCGCGATGGCGGGGTGTGTGCTTGCTGCTGTGCTGGGGATGCTGACGGTGGTGTGGTATGCGCTTGGGGGGCATATCACGGAGGAGGAGCAGGAGACCGAGGTGCGCGCGCAGCTGGAGGCGAAGGAGAAGCGCGGGAGGTTCTTTGGGCTGGTGAAGCGGAATTAGCGTTGGCTTCACGTTTATATTCAATGTGGCGAGAGTTGTGTTGGGCGAGAGATGGGAGATGGCGAGAGAGAGAGACGACGCGATTAAAAATGTAGTGAAAGACTTACGAGCGGCTACGACGATTGTTTTTTTGATTTTATGCACTGTACTTACACATTCCAATGAAGAGGCATTTAAAATCCAAAGCAGGGCGTTCCAAGGGCGATCATAAATCTGAGTGGAGGCGTATGAAGCTCTTGATAAGAGTGCTGATAAGATCGCCGAAAGTCTGCGGCTTGGCCATGGACGAGTGGCACTAGAAATAAAAGGGAAAGATGGGAAGGCAAACAGCCACGGCACTCCTACAAAAACGCAGAGGACGGGCGATGAACGCAAGAACAGAACATTGCAACAGAATGATGATTTGTGGAGATTCTCAGATCAATAGATCACGAGCCGTGACATGACGCGCGTTTGGACGCGACGCGTCTCGCTAGGATTCAAGCTTAAAGTTTACAGCAAGTCAGAAAGGCTAAATCTCTTTATGATTAGGGAGGGAATCAAATACAATATCGGGGAAAAACTACGGAAGAGGAGAAGAAAACTACAGCTATTAAACTACGGAAGGAAAGAAAACTAAAAGAAATCCACTCTAGATCTACAAGACCCCACTCAGAAAAAAAAAGCTCAAGAGAGGTATTTGGTATAGGCCAACGCCCAGGCTTGGTTCCCTCCGTCTCAATAACGTCCTTGGTCGATGTAAGGCGAATGCAGTCGAAAACAAAGAAAGATTCAACTCACCCCATGGCACATAATGATGCGCTCCGGCGCCCACCGAGCACGGTCTTCGCGTCGCGCGTCATCGCCCTGAATATATAAATTTTCGAATCAATCGGCGGAAAAAAATTAAAGAAGGAAGGAGAGACGAGCCACGCACGCCTTATCACTGCCTTCGTTCCAAACCAAATGTTTGAGGATAGAGCCCCATGGGTCGAGCTTCCCGAAGATGGGGACCTTCGCGCTGGATTTCGATTTCGAATACTGTGAATGGAAGGAGCCGCGTAATGGGACTGTCACCCGCGTGCAGGTGGGAAAGCGCGCACCTGCTCTTTTCCGGGGAGATTGAACAGAAGATCCGCGACAATGAGTGTCTTCGACGAGGCGTGGAACCAGGCAACATCTTTTTTTTCCAGCCGGAGAAATAGCTGGACCATAATCTATAGTCAGTATTTTAAGGAGGCCTATCGGGGACGCGCACCAGGCGGAGATCTGAATCCCAGCATGTTAGGGATGTGCCATAACGGTTGGAGCTCGAGAGTTCGTACCTCATCTTCGAAACCATATTGGTATCTGGGGTATCCGCCCCATAGGCTATCGTCCCCATGAGCAAACACGTTCCGAGGAGAGAAAAAAAAGGTAAGGCTTGGAACTTACCTCCGTCCAAAACGAGACCCTCGGCTTTCTTTTCTCACTAAGCCCTTCCACGCCAATCACCTTAGCGTCGGGGTACTCCTTCTTGAATTGGCCTAAAATTGAAAATATATTGATCAGCGACCCCGAGTTCTCCAAGCTTCTCCCGCGAGACATACTAACCTAAGAACATATGATGCACCGCATCCCCTGCCATGATCCACCTGCCGAAACGTGTCAATGAAGATCAAAAGAAGAATCGGACTACAAGACTTACTTCACCGGGCCCAATTTGTCGATTGCGGCCTTGGTGTCGGGCGTCAGCGGCGTCGATGCGAGGACCCAGACGTCGCCCGTCGAGAGCGGACAGCAGTAGATCGTCCTCCGAGGGGCAGGATACCAAACCGCGTAAAAGGTCTAGTGCGCAAATTGTCCTTTTAGTATTCTTCCGAGAAAGAAGCACGGCAAAGACCGACTTGGAAATATCGTGATGTCTGGCGTCACCTAACGCAACAATTTTAATCATCTTCAAATGGAAGACGAGAAGGCCCGGGGCATACCTCACGAATAACCAGTTCAGGAAGGTTTTCGGCCGTCATTAGTGTGGATAGGAAGAATGGGAAGAAGGAAGGTATTGTAGCAAAGGAACGACAGAAAGACTGCTTTATACTGATAGTCGGGCGCGCTGCACGCGTTTAGTTCTGTGCATGTGTTCTGCTGAATGTTCAGACATGCTGACTTGACAAGGCTGTACATAGCGCCAAGACCGTCATGATAACGGCCTCAAATGGCGATCACTGCTGGTCTTCGGGGTGAACATTGTCTTCTGGCCGATGACCGGTTGGATTTTGACTTGAAGAAGTAGGTGATACGGACCCGTCGTGGACGGAGCAGGGACTTCGCCGTGTGCTCTCGGTGTGCTCGAATTCAATAGGATTTGCCGATCGCCATGAGAAAGATAAGCGAAAGCGGTGTCTCGGGTTGGTCTCGGCGACTTGACCGAGCCGACCACGTGACCGACCTCTGCAATCGTGACAACATTAGCAAGCTCAACGTTATTAACCAGTCTGTTCAGTTCTGCGGCCCGGTGCGTAATCTCGCAAGTATAATATCGAGGACCCTTTTGATTAATTAATCATTTCGCCGTGGTAGCTCTCCACGCTGAGGTTGAAGTTGAACTTCAAGTTGAACCAGAGTTGAAGCTCTCAATTCAATTCTCCAGCAGATCTATCCCACCTTTTTGGAGCTTGCAATTGAAGGAGCTCCGTATTCTTCAAAACCTACTTATCCTGTTCTCCCGAGATTGAGCAAGGCCGCGAATTTGAACCACAATTGAACCGTGGTTGAAAATTAAACAGATCAATCTTCGGTCACTCTGAAAGTTCTAGTGGTTGTGATTTTCGACTCTACTTAATCGGAATACGTCGATGGGGATTGGGCTGAATGCCTATTCGTCTGCAACGGAATTTACCCGCACCGGTCATTCAAGAGATTGCATAGTACGAGATTTTGAGCCACCACCACCTGCCACGTGCACTTTCCGATTGGTTGTCCTGTACCATCCTGTATAAATGCTTCACGATCCTCAATATATGTAGTATGTTCAATGCCTTTGCTGGTGAACGAAGATGGATTTGATAATTTTTGCGTCAAGAAAAAAGGAAAGTTCAGCGAAAACTGCGGCTGACGGCAAAATCCTGCCAAAAAGACAGATTAAACACACGCGCGTACGCTCCCGCTGACTATATGTTATGTGAGTAGAGGACAAAGCCATTAAGTTAAAGTACCAATGCAAGAGACAGGAAATGCTCAGTATATTACAGCTCCTTCGCTCACCCCTGGGGAATATATCCGGACTTGGACCTGCCTACTGATCCTCATATTTTATCCGAATTCTGGGCCAGCCATTAGTGCCCCAAATCTGATTTTTTAGCCGAATTCGGCGCGATTTTGGGGCATTTTTTATTCGAATTCAAAATTTTGCGTATCAGAGGCATTTGGGTTGGTTGTCGGGGGTCCTAGTTGAACTCGCTCCCAACTACTGTACATCCTACTTGTGAAGGGTCTGCATATGTTCCTCTGCAGCAGCTCTAGCTTCCTTGACTGTGCTTATCATCCCAAAAACAAATGTATGCAGATCAAGGCAGCACACAAGAATTCTGTAACCTTGGTCGATACGTAACTTCACCATTTCGGGCCCCACTGCAACTGTGAACCGTTTAATTAGCTTTGAACATGGACGAGCCGGAAACATACCGCCGAGAAGAGGGATTTTGCATTCCCTGGATACTTTTGTGGCTTTCTCCACAGCCGCCACGAATTCAGGCTCGTCACCTGTCAGCCCAAGAGATAAACCCATCTCCAAACGAAGATCCCCACCTGATGTCCACCCGCATCGTCAGCGTCCTCCCAGGGACGAGGCAATTCGAAACGTACATCCAATCATAAATGCGGAAATTTCATCCATTTTGAGGATTGCCTCGAGATTCTTTATCCCGAGGCGGGACTCGATTTGCGGAATGATCGCAACATGTTGGTTGGCGAGGCTGAAGATGGTCTCGCCAGGTGGAACAGTATCAGTAACTCCCGGTATCTGAAATAATTTGAAGGTAAGTATATCCATATCCGAGCGGAGTTAGATAAAGAAATTACATATGAGAACGGTGGGAACGACCGGTGACCGATAGGACTGTTCGCAATTAATTTCAGGTGGGTAGCAAAGCAGATATCTTGAAGCTCTCACGGGAAACGGCAAGCGGCGATGACTGCCTTCATTTCTTCCACAGTCTCGAGGTGAGGCACAATAATCCCGCCAGCACCCGCATCCAAACACCAGGCCTAAAATTATTGAATGAGCTGTAATCTGAACTCGTGGCCGGGAACCCACCATATGGTCAAACGCCGTCTTGCTGGGAACACGAACGACGGGGATCATCTTCCCAGCGCTTTCGTGGATGATGATTTGAATGCATTCTATCAGCATATCCGGGGCCCAGGCAACGTGCTCTGCATCCTGGTGTCTAGTCGTTACGGTGGGTCTGCGTTGTAGAAAAAAATAAAACCCACAATCCAACACCAATCCGCACCAGTGACCGCGACGCTTTTGGCCACGTGCCGACTGGGATAGCTTAGGCTGGTGCCAATGACGATTTTTCCCGACTTGAAGATGGCTTGAAGGTTACCCGACTGCTGAAGCGTCGGTGCCCGATATTGGGTTTGGTTTGTTGAGTTAAGCGTAAAGCGTAAGGACTCTGAGGTGTGGCCGTTCATTTTCGTAGGTGTGTGCAGGAGAGAGATCTACAACCGAGTCGATTCAAACCGGTCGATTTTATAGGCACCCATTCGCAATTCGAGTACGTGACCTTGGCGCGCCCACCTCCAATGGCGATATCATTATTCTCAGTACCGTTTGCGGATTGGGGAATTCCATTTGGGGTGTACGTGTAACACGGCGTACCCGGGCACCTGGGGGCGCTGGACAGGTCGGCGACAGCGGGGAGGTACGTGTAGAGTAAGCGGAATATGAACCAAGCATTGCCAAGGACACCAAAAATGCACCTTTGGATCCGTTTCCTACATGCGGCCGCATTGCGGCGATTCCTCCGTCGATCATTTAAAGTTTTGCGGTGGCAGTCTTTTCCTTCACCTAAAACTGTTCGGATTTATTAAGCCCGGACCAATCAGTATTCTGTAGGATGATATAGAGACGCCCCAGGCTGCAGGCTTCTGACCCCAGAATCACGCAATCACGGATATGGGACCAAGTACCTTGAAACTCGTCGGATTTATTCAGAACGGACCATTCAATAAGTGGCAGGATGATGCAGGGACGCCGCCTCCAGAGCTTTGATAATTCTCCCGAAATCGCGGTCCACCCCACGCGCCAAGTGCCCATAGCAATTCTCGTGGCCGGTTTACCGTTCCACGGAAGCCCAGAGATGTGAAGATGTCTCGAGGCGTTGATCAAAGAAACGAGTTGCACATTCAGAGCTTCCGAACGCGCGCGAAACAGAACCACCATGTAGATCTTGTCGACGTCGTTGTTAGGCAGGAGCTCGTAGATGTTTGAGTCACGAATATACAATCCGTGCTGCTCAAATAGATTGCAGTGCCAGATGCGTCCATGCGCTAAAAGGGAAGCATAGACCGGCAAGGCACGAAATCTGCGACTATTTGACCGAGATTGAGAGGTGACGGGATCGACAACGCAATGGTAGATAAATAAGCGGAACCGGGGTTTCGGAACACCGCTTGCTGCAACTCCAGGTGCCGAGTGAAAAAAAAATCCGTAATCGTAAGGGACGTTCAACAATTTATGGGCGTCACCAGTGATGGAATCCGCCAGATGAAGGCCAGAAACGCCCGCCCTGTAAGCTTCTGTATGCGGAAAGACCAAAGCCTGGAGGCCGAAAGCTGCAGAACTTTTGAGAAATGTGTGCAGAGGCGAAAGGGAAAGGCGAGACAAATGTTGGGCGAGTGCATCCATGTCAAATCTCCACGGTTCGTAGTCACTAAGAGGAAGTAAATAACAGAATCACGCTGAATTCCAACGGCTGAGGCTGTTTTATAAAGCGATGAATGAGGCAAGGTTGCGAGAACCTGGATGTTATGTACTCCAGCTTGGAACCACGCCTCCAAGACGCCGAGTTCAGCAACACTTGTTTGAGATGGCGGTCACGGTGAATTCCGTGCAACCACAAACTCTCTTCCCAATGCCATACCCAAAAGATTCGACGGCGATGCGGTGGCGCCGGTCGTGCGCGGGGACCCGGAAAGCTAATTAATGCCTTGGCGATGAATGGGCAAAAAAAAAACCCAGAGAGGTCGGCCACTACAGCGGATTTCGTTGGATCGTTGACCGCCGCGTGGCGAGAGGTGTGGCGCGAATCACCGGAACGTCTGGGTTACCGAGCCGGCCCCAAACACGAAGTCTTATGGACCTGTCATTAGTGCATCAATCAAGGCATCAATCCTCTCTGATTTGAATTACATATATGTGGCAATCACTGGCAACAAGCTTCACTCCTTCCACTCAATATCCGCTAGCATAGTATTCTCTCTCCTGTACGATGTCAGATATCGTTATTCGCGAGGTGCTTTATGCTCGAATCTGCGCCCTGTCCGCGAAGTAACCCCAGTTTTTTCAGGTCACGAAGGATGTTTGGACTTTCTCCCGGTTCGTGTTCCTCAATACTGCTGTTCTTGGAATCACCTACCCTCTTTTGCCTCTGGTAGACCCTTTGCGCTCTTTGGGTACATCCACCTCGGTGGCCGCTCAACCGCTATAAAGCTGTCCAACGGAGGAGTCTGGGTAGTAGCATCGACACCTTTGAGCCCAGAAACCAAGGCGAAGCTGGATGAGCTGGGTCCCGTCCAGTGCGCCTTCAGATTCTCACTCCCGAACTTCCGCGCTAATGACCCAGATATATTATTGGTATCAACTACGTTCATAATTTGTATCTCGGTATGCGGTTCAATTGGAACTTCACTCGAATGGCTTACAGAGAAAGTATACAGGGGAATACAAGACAGCATATCCCGACGCGAAACTGATCGCTCCGGCTGCAACTCTTGCCCGGATTTCAGACAAAACTCTTTCTTTCGATGGCATCTGGGGCACAGACCCGCCAGAGACAAAATATGGGTTCGAAGACGACGTGAGCAGGACCGTCATCGCAAAAGAATCCACCCTAATAAATTTTATCAGATCCAGGCCTGGTACGAAGCCAGCAAATAATGCGGCCCTTGCTGATCATCCATAGCTACTTCTCCGGACACAAGAACAAGGATGTTGCCTTTTTTCATCCTGCGTCTTCTACTTTGGTAGGCCTCCTCCGCTAACTCAGGGTTGAAAGATATTTATTATCACCCACAGATTGAAGCGGACCTCGTGGTGAATTTACCCGGCACCGAACAGGCACGTATACCTTCGCTTCAACTCGTCATTCTCAATGGCTCACATTTTTTCAGTACTCAAAGTCCACTATGGCGGGACGGTTTCCATTCTACGGGCCATTGGGGAAACCGTATGGCTGGATTCAAAGCAAGCTCGCCGCCGCCCGAGCTGAGGACCCCATGTTTGTTGCTTATTTACTTGGGAAACACTTAATGACGACTCAAACTATCAGTGCAATGAAGCGCGATGTCAAGACTGTTGAGAACTGGGATTTCTCTCGTATTGTGCCGTGCCATGGGGATGTCATCGAGACGGAGGGTAAAATGGTTTGGAGAGAAGCGTACAAGTCGTACTTGGACTAAACGATCTGTGTTGTTGTTCGGCTCTCTGAATTTCTAATGCAAAAGTTACTAGGTTTTGAGAGTTCAACCAAAAGGAGGTGATTCAATCTTTCAAGGACAAAAACCAGTAAACTTGGGTATCGGCGTGCTCAAAACTGTTCCGAATAATCGATATCATGGTGATATAGTTCAACTTCGCATAGGATATAGTTCTTCACAATGCTAGCAGCAGAGACAAGCCGCCACGGAACAGTTTTCGAAATAAGCTGTTAGGGAACCTGCACGAAACGCACCACGAAGGCCAGAGAGAAACTCCGACGTCGACGTGAGAGGGAGCGACACAATCAATGTAAGTAAGCTAGCTCATTGTCATAACTACGCATCAGATAAATGTGTAAATCCATATTTCCTTCATTTTTTGGTTGATTTATATTATTTTTCCTCCCTGTTGGGTACAGTATATTATTTTCCGTTTTTTTTTCGTGTTTACCGTAAGAGTAGTCAATTGGATTGTAGACAAGGTAAAACATCAGCGAATGACTCTTGGGAACAGTCATTGCGACTGAGTAGTCGAATTATAGAATCTGACAATTAAACATGGGGCCTGCTTGTCCGATTACCCCTTTATTGCAGTAAAATTCCAGAGCATTATCAGGCAAATGAGATGATGCTCTGCGCACTTGAAATTTTACGTCTCGTCTTCTTCTCTGCTTTGGCACGCTGACTATGTTTTCGGCAACCTCCCGTCCGCGCCCGATGAACCGGACCTCCTTCAGTGAGAGGGTCCGTGACGGAAAACATGCGCATTGCAGGAAAGTGAACGGTTTGCGGAGATCTCCATCTCGTTCTGAAAATTTACTTCGACTGTCCACTCTTTCTGTCCCTCGATTAATTCTGCACACTTACAATTGTTCTACTTACCTAGAGGGATTTTCCGTGTGGGGTACAGGATAGGGTTCCAGTGGAATTTACTTTCAATTAGGAATCCCGTGGAAAATGAGAGAGAGAAAAGCCAGGACTGTATTTATCATTTATCCACAACAGATTTCAAAAGATCTACTGCGACCTTTGCGGCGCCCCATGAAGACTGGTATCCGGCACCACCGTGTCTATGCAGATGTAAAAAATAAACAATATAATGAAAATGCTCCACTGACCCGTAATTGTGCACAATGGGAAAGCTCCTGTCGCCCACGTCTTACATAGCTATGAGCAAAACTCCGGCCCATTGATTCGCAACTTACTCAACGACGTGATTTCTAGTCGAACACCGCCTATCCTGGTCGGCGGAGGCCGACACATTCCTCAACAACATCGAGGTCAGCAGTATTTCGAGTTT
Organism: Mycena leptocephala; assembly: GCA_029378395.1. Lineage (NCBI taxonomy): Eukaryota > Fungi > Basidiomycota > Agaricomycetes > Agaricales > Mycenaceae > Mycena > Mycena leptocephala. Next base: position 139,390 of record JARJLF010000425.1, read on the forward strand.
CACGCTTGTTCGGAGGTAAAAGCTCAGGATAAGCCTCAATTCCTCGCTCCTTGAGTAATTTTACTGTGTCTGGACGCGAGGTGGGGTGCCTATCAACATATTTTTAGTTCTTGTCTCTTTTCAAAATCAGATTTATAGCGCACCAGTCGTCCACTTGGAAGTTCCTCCGAGAATTACATCTCCGCTTTGTCGAGGAATTATATAAGATATGTGGCCGTCTCCGTAATAATACGATAGCCCATGATGAATCCAAGGTGCACGTATTATCAAAACCTCACCCCGAGTGGGATAGATGTTGGTATCTATATCCTATCAAGAAATATTGACGCAATATAGGAGGAGACATTACCAAGGACATCCCCGATTGACAACGCCCCAATGCCGGTACAGTTGACTACAGCGGCAGGATCAAAGGAGGGAGACGCATTGATTGAAGTGGGTGGGAATGGTGTCAAAGATGGGCGGTCCTCCAAAAGGAGTGCCGACAGGGAAGGAAGTGTCACCCTGAATGCGCGCCCACCCAAAGCTAGAAAGCGGTTCATGAGGTATGGAAGATACTTGGGCACATCAACGCAGATCTAGAATTTAAAGTAAGAAAGCCTTTATATAACTTTAAGTTAAACAAAATACTCGCGGTCGAGAATACACCGCCGTACACGACTCCTTCAGGAAGCTCGCTGGGCTCCAGGGTCCGGAAATCGGAATAGCAATGGGAAATATGATCCATTTGCTTCTGTCCGTCTTCTCCGAACTTTTTAATAATCAGAGAAAAAGCGGATGGTAAAATTCAGAACAACCCACTACTTGTGCGTATTCCTTGTGAGGCCGAATCATAACCGGGACAAGCGGATCTTCCTTGATGAGTTCCAAGAAACAGGGAGGGTTTCTCGTTCCAATTCTTCAGATAAGAATTCAAAGAACGAAATTCAGTTGGTCATGATTCTGAACATTGACTAACGATGGAGGAGCGTGTTTGTCGTTGCAACGCTGATATGGTTGGCTGCCGCCCAGCACGACGTGTACTTGATGCTTTTCTCGTCCCCAGGAAATTTCTCCGCGAATATTGTCACGTCGAAACCTGCCTCCAAAGCGCGGATCGCAGTTGACAATCCAACCACCCCTATCAGGCGCGATGAGCAGAAGATACTTGTGGCTGATAAGGACAGTTTACCGGCCCCGGCGACGAATACGGGGAGATTATATCCCATTACGAGTCTACTTGGCCAACGTGGTGAGGACAAACTCTGAGAGCGTTTGTGAGATCAAGAAAGTTCGGTCCACTGATCCGGCCCGCCTAATTCGGGTGACTCCCGGACCGCCGCGGCAACTTGAGCAGAACGTCCATCTAGACAATCTACTCCCAGACTCTTTGCTGCGGATTGATCGTTAAGCTGGAACCACTATGTCCACTTTTATGGCTCAGTATCCGGCAGATTTCCGTCGGAAGGGCTAATTTGAGCTGACGATTCCCACCAAAACCTGCGGAAGCTTGGGAATGCTGCGAGGACCACTCAAGTTGTTACTTGATATTTTCTCCAAGTTCCTCGTGTCTTGACCTCAAATGCTCCCCTAACAGACATCTATAAGGCTACTCTCATTCAACTGGCTCAACGACTGCTCAACGCCATCGATGATATTAATTGCCGCCGGGTTTGAGCTCATCCTTCTCGCGACCGGCACCTCAAATACATGAGCGTGGGTAGCTGGCCCCACTTTAAGACATTTCCCTCCTTCCTTCCATGCCAATGCCTGCCCGAGCCACAATGAGGAGTGTGGTGGGGCTCCTCCACCTATGGACGACCTTCATCTTGGCCATAGAAATTCCGGCGTCCCCGCCATCCACGCACGCAGTCTCTACGAACTTCCTCGGAATCAGCCTAGAGCTCAGCTCCATATCGAATTATCTTGGGAACGACCTGTCAACAATTCCGCAGCCTATGATCAACTATTTAGCTGGTATTCGTGCGCGCACAGGTGATGCAACCGTCCGCCTCAGGATCGGGGGCAACTCTGCGGACAGCTCAACATACGTGGAAACCCAGACATCGCCAATGACTGTTCTCAACAAACCCAGTGCGAATCCAGACGATCAGTCCATTAATTATGGGCCTGTCGTCTGGTCAGTTCTCGCAAAGGTGGGCCAACTGGTGGGCGGGGTCGACTATCTCATTAGTATGTGGCTTTGCATTCTTAATTTTGATTGCAAAGGTTTATGAGTCCCACCAGGTGTCCCTCTGCTTAATCCAAACAATACAACCCAAAAATTGGTCGGGGATGCGAAAGCGGCCTTGGGAGAAAGTTTAGATGCCGTTTTGCTTGGAAACGTGATTCACTTGTCAGCTTCGCAAGATTTAAACTCGCTGATCTTATTACAAGGAACCTGATCTCTACCAGGAGCATTCGGAGCGACCGCATATAGCAAATTATACGATTGAAATATACGAGGGCGTACGTTTTATCCTAGCCACAAAAAATGAACATAGACGCATCTATGAACAGGAATTTTCAAACTCCGTCGACCTTTTGCAGAACACCTTTGACAATTTCGCCGGACCTACGATATGTTGCTCTTGGGTGGGTTGTTTGTTTCCATACTGCTCGCTGTTGACCCGCCATATACAGGATCTGGAAGACGTGTTACAGGCGGGATACTTGTCGAAATTTACGCTCAAATACGTCACGTTGGTTCCTTGATTTTTTTTTGCCATACGTTGATCTCACCGGAAGCTGTTCAAGTCTTCAACACTATCCACAAAACTTTTGTCCTGGACTGGGCATGGGAGATTCGGAATTCAAACTTCCGTATTATATGCAACATTCTAATGGTTTGACATCCGTTGTGCCCATCATTCCATCATCTGAAAATCCCATTTATTCAGTTGTCACGCTTGCTGCTTGGCAGAGTCCCGGATTCAAAAAGGTTGAAAAGATCGACTCGCCGAATCCTCCACGTTTGGTGCTTAGCGAATTTAATTCTGCATCTTGCGGAGGGATACCCGGACTGAGCGATACTTTCGCTGTTGGTGCGCTCTGGACAGCGGACTATGCCTTACAGTTGGCTTCTGTTGGCTACACCGCCGCCTACCTCCACACGCGAGAGCGAGGAATAACCTACAACCTCTTGACACCTCCCGCAGGCGGAAATGGCGCACCTGGGAACTGGACAACAAATCCGCCGTACTATGCGATTCTTGCAATCGCCGAGGCTCTTAGGACAGACAACGGCGGCATTGTCGTCGATTTGAACCTAGGCAACTCGACCACGAACCCTGCGGCATCACAGGCGGGTTACGCTGTCTATGACGCGAAGAACACTTCAGTCACGCGGCTCATTTTGTTCAATTACGAGGCTAAACCGACGCGTTTCACGCTGCCAGCTTCGCTCTTCCCGAATAGCAGTGTCAAGACCGTGCTCGTCAAGTTTCTCGCATCAGTGTCTGGTGCGAACGAGACCACCAACATCTCGTGGGCGGAAAAACATTTGCGGGGGTCGGGGACGGAAAAAATGCCGTTGACGCCAGTTGGACAACACCAAACCAGAACTTGGACTGCACAAACGGGTGTAACTTCAACGCGCCGAGAGATAGTATGGCCGTTGTGTTCCTCGACAACGCCCAATTCGCCGAAATACCTGGAACCGCCGCCCCACAGCCGACCTTAGGAAGCACGCCAGCACCGGCGCAGGCGAATAATGGCATTCGTTCGCCTGGTATCGACATTTCTGGTTTAATTTTGTTGTTCGGCACGTTTTGCACCGTAACCGCTTTGGAGTGGTTTGCATAAATTGTACTGATATATGAACTGCGTGCCCTGTTGACCAATGTCCAGATGATGGGTAGTACAGCGAATCTTTCTGATTGCAGAGGTGCGGTGAAATGAGGTGAAATGTGACCGTCTCGATGGAGAATAGCCGATCACAACCGAGCACGCCGCACACCGCTTCGTTGCTCATTTAAAAAAGGATCGCCAGGCTCGGAACTCTTCAGCTGACAGCATGTCCTCCGAAGACTACTTACCCTATCGACCTATCTACCTCCCTTCCGATGTCCACCCAGAGCCCCTCTCGGCCAGAATCGCTACTTCCCAGCCTCATAACCAACTTCAGTCTCCCCTTTTTGGGTCATTGTATCCTGAACTCCGTAACTTGGTTTTCAAGCATGCGCTTACCGAGTATGACGATCATTCGCGATCGTACAGCAAACACGCTTACTACTACCGGCCTGGCTTCGAGTTCGCCGGTAGGATCGACACAAACCTGCTCCTCACCTGCCGTCTCATATACCTTGAAACGCACCTCGCGCCTATCTCCTTGAACGAGCATGTATTCTGGATGTATCGTGGCCCACCTCGCAACCACGTTCCCTCCGGCGATGACGAATATTTCGACAATTATTTCAAGAGAATGACGCCTCAGCAGCGCGCGGCAGTGCGGCAGGTGCGATTCTTCACCCAGCTCTTCTGGCTTGAGGGCGGAAGGCGCAGGTGTGGCCCATAGGTCTCGCCGTGCCTAAGCTGCTCATCACCATACGCCACGCAGACTGGTGGTTCTGGGAGAACGGCGAGGACCTCCGTATCAACGAACCTGCCTTGAAGTGGGCCACCTGGCTCGAAAGCATGCCTGGGTTGCAGGAATTTGAGCTCGAGTTCGAGACTATCGATCCAAAGCGGGAACAACTAGAGGAACGGGTGCGAGTTGCGCTTGGGTGGACATTTCCTACCACGAACGGCGGTTCCCTGGTCCACAATGGCGAAGAGCCAGTCAAATCGATGTGGCTAGGCTCATCGCGCATGTCTCCAGATAACGCTGACGAGTGGGACGATGACGATGACGAGGAGGAGTACGAGTCGAACTCGTATGATAACTCGTCGGATGACTCGTCCGAGGAGGACGAATATTTTGACGATGAAGCCAACGAGGATGTCGAACCGGAAGGGGAGGAATTCACAGACAATGTCACGGTGGAGCTCATTTCGGATGAAGAATCCGAGGAATTTGGGGTCACGGTAGCTGAGGACGGAAGCTCGCAGCTGGGAACGGTGGAGAACACGACGGTTGAAGTCAGCCAGCATTCGGACCAATCGATTGAGGGCAACACTGTCACCAAAGAAATATCCAGTCCAAAGACGCTCGACCCTGAGGAGAAATTAGACCTCAGGTTTCCGATGAACCTGACTCTCCATGTCACGAAGTTCAAATTTATTGAAGAAAATCGGCTGGTTTAAACTCTAATTGGCAATGCATTCTAGTACACCCGTAAATCTTGCCGTAAATTATTTTTTCTGTGTCTTACCAGTTCAAAATTCCCGCTTCTCGGCACTGTTTGCGCATATATAGAACTGTGTACTGACCAAGTGAGATAGCCATGGAGCTTCACAGCCTTCTGTGTCAGCTACTATGACTAATTTTGCAATACAAAAAGTGTAAAATGCCCTCGCTTGGGCCCATTTCTCGTCCGTTCATCCTCGGAACTTCCGGAAATGAATCCGACATATATTTAGTCTCAGAATACCTCCAAAGGAATTGAATGATATAGAGCTACCGAACAGGTGGACGGTTTGACGAGGATCAAAAACCCAACAAAACCTCTGCCCCATTCTCAGTCAGTTCCAAACGGAATCTCCTCAAACCTTCTTTATATTCCAATGGTACAGATCAATAGGTTTCGTTTGAACCACTTCCGAAGGCAAACGGGCCAGAATTGAGCCCAAGCGAAGTCAGTCATGGTAGGTTGTCCCTTGATTTCAACTTAAATAAGAAGGACAAGACCACCACCTGACTAACTAAATCTATTAAAGACTCTCATATAAAGAGATGGAGCTCAGGCTCGACTCGGGCTCGACACCACCAGCAGTCGCGCGCCATGAGATTTCTTTCTCGCCTGTTTTGCATTGCTGCTCTAACGGTCAGCGCACATGGCACACCTGCCCGTGTCGGAGTACCTGTGCTTGTTGCAACCACTTCGGGGCTCCTACGAGGCGTAGAGGATAATGGTCGTAGGTTGAATCCTTGCCGTCGTCTTATGAATCAATTAACACCGCAACAGTATCGATCTTTAAGGGCATAGTGAGTGAGAGCCTACTTCGAAAATTCAGTCTCCCTGAAATTCTAACAGCGATTTGGACACCCTGCTTCTGGAGAATTACGCTGGGAGCCTCCGGTTCCATTCACGTCGAGCGCGTTACAGAATGCTACAGAATTAGGACCCGCTTGCGTCCAGCAGTTTCCTTTCGGACCTCCCCCTGGTGCGCTTGCAGAATCCCTTTTTAACAAGGGTTTTGGGGGGCCACCACCAGAAAGCGAGGACTGTTTGTTCTTGTGAGTGCCCGCAAGCTAATCCGCATTAATTAACCCACACACCAACAGAAATGTTTGGGCGCCAACTTCTCTGGGTAAAAAACCCGTCCTTGTCTGGATTTATGGCGGTTCTTTTGCTTTCGGGACAGGAAGCCTTCCATTATACGACGGGGTCTCACTGGCGCTGAATCAAGACGTCGTGGTCGTCACATTCAACTACAGGACAAATGTGTTCGGATTTCCACGTAGTCCAGACCTCCCTCTTGCAAGCAATAACCTTGGATTTATGGACCAAGGTGATGTCATTCGGACTCTCGCGATGTGATGTGAACCCTCATAGATTTTCCAAGAACTGGCATTCAAGTGGGTTCACGACAATATCGCTCAATTCGGTGGCGATCCTCAAAAGGTCACCCTAATGGTGTTTTTCAACGGTTTTTTTTCCATCGGGACCTCCTTCTAACGAGAGTGCAATAGGGACAGTCCGCAGGGTCAGGATCTGTGGGCGCTGCTATAACCCGACACACACCAGCTGACGCACCCTTCCGCGCGGGCATACTATTATCAGGAGCACAAGCTTCTACATCTCCCGTCCCATCGTTCGATGCCTTCAACGATTTTGCTACAGCGATGGGGTGTCCTCAGACCCCGGGACAAACCAGACTATCCTGTCTTAAGCAGATTCCTGCGGCGGTTATACACAATTTTACTAATAGTGAAAGTTCTCCTACCTTCGGCCCTATTGTGGACAAGTGAGTCCATCGTATTTTTGCCTAATATGTGTCTCCATAATTGCGGGTAGCACGACCTTCTTCTCCGATCCTCTACAGCGTATACGCACAGGTCTGGCCGTTGCGAAAGTCCCATTCATGATCGGACATATGCAGGATGACGGATCCTTATTTGCTTTGGGCCAACCCGATCTCGCGGGCTTTCTGAATTCCACATTGCCTGGTGTACCCCCCGAACTTGTTCGATCTCTGTATGCACCGGGCTTAAACGATTCTCAAGTTATCTCGGAAATTTTGAAAGACGTTTCGTTTCAATGGTTTGTTTGCATTCACTGCAATATGATGGTGAACTGACTGCTCACCCAAGTCCTGCCCAACTCTGGAGCAGCGCCGCATTGACTGGCGGAACTCCCAATGTATTCCGCTATGCATATGGTAATAATGGTTCAGGACACCAGTGACCCGCTAACCTTATCCAGGTGCTGTGTTTGCCGACCTTCAATCGTTCCCCGGAGCTGGCGCTTGGCACTCTTCTGAATGTGCGTCGGTGCGATATCGATACAAATATCTTACTTATCTTCCCAGTATTCGGAATATTTGGCAATTACAATGTTTCCACTGCGACTGCACATGAAGTTCAATTGTCTAAAACGATGCAAACAACGATAGGGAATTTTATCAAGGATCCTACGGCTTCGCCTGCCCACAACTGGCCAGCTTACGTCCCTGGAAATACCAATGCTACGTTGGCGATGATAGCTTATTCAGGGAATGTTCAGCCCGACAATTTCATACAGCTCCAGACGGGCGATTCTATTGTAAGTTGCTGGCCTGGCGACAACTTCACGAGATTCACCCTTTCCGCTCATGCAGGATGGTCCTTGCAACTTATTGTGGGACGCGTTTTTGGACGTCAGACTCTGAAAGTTGTCTCTGGCCCAATTTGGGCGAGTTTGTTTAACGTTTAACACCCTCCTATGTATCCGTCATAATTTTATCAACTGTTGCGCTCGTGGAATTAAATTAAAATAAACTCCTCAAGAGGCGTGGATAGGAAATGAGGGCCCGAAACTCTCCAGGAGGCGTACGCGTGTGCTCGCGAGTACATAAAAAAATACCTTCGGCAAGCTTCGGACCAGACTCACTCTCAGATTTTTTGGCAATGGGGAGAAGTGGTTGAGATGTTATCGGTTGAACAAAAAACTTTTCGCAAGGACATGTTACATATATAAATTTTTAACCAAAAAAACAATATTAGCCCTAATGCGCAAATCTGAAATCAAGGCGTCTGTTCCCGACGTCAGTTGTCGTCTCGAGATAATGTTTTCGTTCCTAATCAAGTTCAGCGCAAGGCCAGCCGGCTCGTCGATTATGAAACAAACCTTTGTGCTCATTGCGTCCCAGATTTTCGCCCTCTGGCGGTTTCGCCATACATAATACGCCTTCGTTGCAGGGTACATAACAAGGATGTTCACGCAGTTTATAATGATCAGTGTGCGATTTCCGCGGCGATCTGAGCAGAGATGAGCCTGATGCAAGAGAGATGAAACCCAACGCACATCGAGGGGCGTCGTCTGTGCGGTAGATCTGGGCGGCGACGATGGCTGAAGCTTGGACGAACCTGATAGTTCGACAGTTAGCGTCCAACGATCAGTATAAGTATGGCACACACATGTTGTACAAGGAGGCATTGACCGTCCTGCTCGCTACAGCACCTGAGTTGCGTGAGCACCATCCGACCTGGTCATGTCAAATTCTGATAGAAAACAAAAATGAGAGGATCCCCACCTGTATAGGATGTGTATATCTAATATATATACGTACATATATATCAAAAAAGCAATCGAGGTATCGAGGCACTCACGGATAGGAGAGAAGACCGGACGCCAGGCCCTAGAAAGTTTTTTAGTGTTGAACGGCATTCACAGAATTGGAATCTCACAAAGTAAACCCATTGGTTTGGATGTTCTGGGAGCAGATACAGCGCGACCAAGAACGGGAGCGTCCATACATCTTGCGCCATCGCCACAATAGACCTGTCATTTACGGTCTCGGAGATCAGAGTAATCCCGAAGTTGGTTATCATGCCCGCAACGGTGCTTGGGATTGTCAGGAGGTTAGTCTGGAAGGTCGTGAATCTGAGAGTATTATTATTATTATATAAAAAAACCAAGAGCAAGAGAGAAAACGAACCCAATGTTCCTCAGGCTTAATGTAAGGTAGGTCCCCGGTGGGGAGGAGGGAATCCCGAACAACAAGCCGACTATGTAAAGTGGCCAGAGATCGTAGTCGCATATTGCTGTCCAGAGTCGTTTGAGCGTCAGGCCCTCACGGTTGTGCATATCGCCCTAGGTGGCATTTGAGATTAAAATTAAGAATCGAAGGTATTGAATGCTGCCCGGACCTTAGTGGGATCATCGCGAAGTATTCGGGACACGGCTATCACCTCTTCTCGTTCTGTGAACCAGCCTTTGGGACGGAACCAGGATTTGGTCTGAGTAGGAGACCTGAACGGTTTAAGGATCGTTTGCGTGCATGCTGATACAAGGGTACGCACGGCGGCATCCTGAAGAAAGTCGCTAGCCCGATGACGAGAGTCAATAGGCCTCTGTATACGTTGAGCTGAGTTAATAAATGGGCCAGCTGTGACATACTCGAAGAGAAATAGCCAGCTATGTGGTTAAACTTTAGCAAAGAATAGCAGCCGGATACAATGAAATACTTACCGCCACCCTGCACGCCCGAGGACACCCCGCATATGGAGAACCCCAAACGCAATGAAGCTGGCGACGATGGCGCAGACATTGGACGAAATCCAGAACAGTGCAAGACGGAATGGCAGTTCGTGCTTGGTGTAAAAGTCTGCCGGTTGACATTTAGTACGACGTAATCGAAGGCAAGAATGACGGCGACGAACACGAAAGATATAAAATAAGATCTGGGATAAACCTAGGGTTCATAATTAGTTTGTGTCGTTGATATATGGAGTGGACTGCAGTGTGAACATACCCGCCTTGGAGGAATCTAAAGCAGAGCATTTATATCTTGTTTTCTGAATATCGGCGCTTCACTCACCCAAGAAGAGCGCGACACACGAGGAAAGAGGTGCGACCCGAAAGCCAAAATTGGGACAAAGTTACTATGGACCATAGAACCATTTGCGTCGGAATCCAACGGTCAGGGCCAACCTAGATCATATCTCGGCATGTTGCACCCAAGGTAATTGACTCGATACTCACCCGTTTCGAAACAAGCTGAGATGGAAGCTCCGCACACAAAAATGCGAGACGGAAGATGCTGGAGCATGTTAGTTTTCGCAATATCTAGCTACTGAAGTCCATACCTATTTCCGAGGTTAAAGTCTATATTTGAGATGTCAGCGTCAGTTGAATAGAAGTCGCACAGAATCTTACCGTCGGTAGTCAGGCTTAAATCAGCCAAGAAGTTGTCAGAGTTCGCCTGGCTGATGTTCCCTCGATCGAGGTTAAGCGCGGAAAAACTAATGGCCGCCCAAAGCATGACTTTCCAGTCAAGTTTGCGGACTAGAGCCTACAGGTAGTCATGTTGAAGCCAAGTTGAAACATCATGTCTGGGACTAACCTGTTCTTCCCTGTATGTCCAGCGCGCCTTGGGATCGAAACGATGGAGGTTCTCATACTCCTTCTTGGGCCAGTAATGTGCAGCCAGATCTGGTTCATCATACACGGAGCGTCGGGTGGAGATGGCGTCTGGATCCTGTGGTCGAAGCTCCTGACGGTGAAAGAGCCAACTAATCCATCGGACGGGCGGAGGCTGGTGGTCGACAAGGTCATCTGTCTCCGTACTATTGCTCAAAGACTTCCCAGAGTCGTCGGCCATGTCCTTGGCTATGGAGGAGATAGAAGACCGGCGTAGTGGAGTCGACATCCTGTACTCAGCACAGTACCTTGAAGTTCTCACATCGATTTATTTAAAGATGGAATAGAGCACGCCATTTTGAACGTATTTCGCGACCTCCACTATATCAAGCATGGTGTTGAATCTTTCAACTATGGCGTGAGATGACATGCGGTACGGATTGAGCAAAAAATCGTGCTGTCCGCCTTGAGGGTCGCCCAGAAAATTAGGATTAAAACCAGGCAATAATTGTGAATGAATCAGGTAGAGCACATCGTCTGCAGCGCGGGCAAGCAACACAGGATTGGAGAACTATGGCTGGCATGCAGTCGCAATTACGGTTCGAAATGGCGTAGTTTGCTAAAAGACTGCTAAGAAATTCAAAGAGATAAGAAACATGCCAGGCCTACCCACATGACGCCGTCCAAGTCCACGTCGATTGCGGCAATTGTGGGGGCCGAATGCCATACCCGGGTTTAAGTACCGGTGGCCACCAGACTCCAGACTCCAGTGGCAATGGACCATCCGATTCCAACTCCAACCATTGACCGAGTCGAACAGATGTGCTTGCAATCCCGGGCCAATTTGTTTAAGTTTCCATGTCAAGTTTTGACCGTCCTGTTAAAGGAGTTTGTTGACGATTGTGTGCCATCAGCTTCCCGAAGGACTTCCCCGTTTTGGTTCGGCGTTCCTTGGACCTCAGGTTGAACGGCTCACTTCGCCTTGACCGTTTATACGGCCGTTTGAGGTCTTTCGACATATACCCTAATCTAAATCTCTATGCGCTTCACAAAACCTGCCTGGGTTGCACACAAAGATTCTGCAGCTAAAAGCGATGCCTCGAAACATCTTTGCATATTCTCCGTCCACGTCCATCCGGATGGTTCTCGAATCGCTACTGGTGGACTGGACGCCAAAATTCGAATATGGAGCACGAAACCGATCCTGAATCCCGCGTCAGAGCTCTCAAACAAGCCGCCGAAGGCGCTGTCGACCTTGACCATGCACACGGGGCCTGTTCTGACGGTGCGGTGGGCCAATTCGGGGAAATGGCTGGCTAGCGGAAGTGACGATGAAATTGTAATGATATGGGATTTTGACCCGTGAGTTAGTGGCTACTTGTCGTGCTTGCTGTTATTCACCCGTGCGCCAGGTCAGCGAAAGGCAAGATTTGGGGCTCGGATGAGGTGAACGTCGAGGGATGGAGACCACTGAAACGGCTACCTGGGCATGAGAGTGGTGAGCTATAACTCTATTGGCCTTGTTCGGACGAATCCGACTGTATAACAATTCCATGCATGACTTGGTGTCTACCAGACTCTGTGTTTGGACGAAATGTCCCGATATGCAACAAGTACTGACTCATGTTTTCCCAGATGTTACAGACGTGGCTTGGTCCCCGGGCGACCGCTACCTTGCTTCCGTAGGGCTCGATTCGAAAGTAATTATCTGGTGCGGGTACACCCATGGCACGCGTCTTTCTCTTCAATCATGATTCCTACACCTAAATTCATACTCAGAGAGGCTGCAAAAGCTGGACCAACACCAAGGCTTCGTCAAGGGTGTTTGTTGGGACCCGGTCGGCGAGTATCTTGCCACTCAGTCGGACGACAGGTCTGTCAAAATTTGGAACACAACTGACTGGTCGCTCGAGGCCACGGTCACAAAGCCCTTCGAGGACTCGCCAGGGAGCACTTTCTTTCGGCGATTAAGGTGAATTCCAAATCTTTCTATCCGGCATACATATGTTAATGAACTGTAGTTGGTCGCCGGACGGTGCGCATATCACGGCGTCCAATGCCACAAATAACAAGGGCTTTGTGTTCATCGCTTCGGTGATAACGCGCAATACGTGGACGTCGGAGATCAGCCTTGTGGGGCACGAAAATACCGTCGAAGTTGCGGTGAGTCTCGTATCTCCACTGAATCACAACTCCTTTTACTGAAGGATGCGCAGTCGTACAATCCCCACATCTTTTTGCGTAATCCACAACTCCCGGTGTTGACCTCCAATATCTGCTCCGTCGTTGCGTTGGGCGCGGATGACCGCTCTGTCTCCATCTGGCAGACAAAATCCGCCCGCCCGCTGATCGTCGCAAAGGAGGTGTTCGAACGCCAGATCATGGACCTGAACTGGTGCGCGGCCCTCACGACCATCATTGTTGACGCTGACTGGCTGTAGGTCGTGGGACGGCCTGACGCTTTACGCAGTCTCATCGGACGGCACCCTTGCGGTGTTCAATTTCGACCCGGAAGAGCTGGAAGGTCTCTGTCCGCACTCGGTGCAAGGCTCGTATCTTAAGAAGTTCGGCTTCACACCTCCTCCGATCCCCGAGGGCTTCTCCCACGCCTCCGCAAGGCAGCTCACGCCGCCACCGTCACCAAAGTCTCAGTCCCAGAGCATGTCCCAGACTGGGTTCGGGGGTGACGCGGCGGGCGGGGAGCGCGTGAATGTGCTGGTAGCGAAACGCGGCGGGAAGAAGCGCGCGGGCCTGACGAACGTGCCGATGCCTATGGCCTCGCAGCAGCTTCCCATGCAGCAGTCGGTGTCGTCGGGGCCCACCGCGAGCGCGTTTGCTGGCCCGTCGCTCACTGGTGTCTCCATCTCGAAGCGCGCGCAGCTCAGTCAGCAGCAGGAACGCGCGCCTAGCGTGTTCGACGTGGACGCTGACACGTGGGGCTCCACGACCGATGTGCGGATTGATGCGGTGGAGGAGGGCGGCCGGAAGCGAAAACCCGCGGCGAGTGTAGACGGCGAGGAGCCGAAACGTGCTCGGACGCTTGGGGGCGAGCGCAAGCGAGTTGTTGTACCGATGAAAGAAATTGCATCGGGAAGCGGCAGCGCTGTGCGCACCCCGTGGAGCGTTGGGTCGATTAACTTGTCCGTGCCCGCACTGATGACACGCGTCGTGACGCAAGTAGAAGGCAGCGACGACGTGTTCGAGGCCGTAAATCCGGAGGGAGATGAAGGTGCTACCTTTCATTCTGTTTCGCGTTGTACTTCTGACGAAACTCGTGTAGATGTTCCGGAAGTGTCATATATGAGTGGGAAGCACACGCAGTGGCTCGATTATTTGCCTTGTCCTGCATTAGTCGTGTGCGCGTCCTCGCGCTTCTGCGCGGTTGGTCTGCGCGACGGATCTGTGATTATATATTCACATACGGGTCGACGGTACGTGGCATTCTTCCCGCCAATAGTCGTCCTAATGGTATCGCAGGTTAATGCCAAGTATGAATTTAGGAGCGCCGTGTTCATTCATCGACGCGCGTGGTAATATGCTGTTAATAGTAACATCGATTGGGCAGCTATATTCATGGTGCGTCGTTAATCTGCGCAGATTTTCCTCCGCTGACTAGTACCCAGGGACGTCAAAAAACAATCCGCTCTTTTCCCCCCGGTTTCTCTCTCCTCGATACTTTCCTCGCCCAATTACACCATCACGTCCGCGAAAATACAGCCCAGTGGTGCCGCCATCCTTACGTGCTCCAGTGGTGTCGTCTATTCCTATGACACGGCGCTCCTCTCTTTCGTCAAGCTCACGGAGCGCTGGTGGTCGGAGGGCTCTGATGTGTGGCAGGCGCGACAGCGCTCCGCGACGAACCCCACGGCGAATCGCGGTGTCCTGAGCATCACGGAGGGCAGCATCGCCGGCGGCCTCGACAGCAGCGGCGCGGACAAGAAGCGCCCACAATGGTGGAACATGGCCATGACGCTGGGCATCTGGAGACGCGGATGCACTCGGCGCGACTGCTAGATAGCCCGACGGAGTACAAGCAGGCGCTGGCGCAGTACACGAAAAAACTTGCAGAGGAGGGCTACAAGGCGAAGGCGGAGGACCTGATCAGGGATCTGCTCGGGCCTATGTATTCGTACGTTTATTCCTCCGTCCTGCCTGGGTGCTTCTCAACGAATTAAATCTATAGACGGTCAGGAGAGACGTGGTCTCCGACTGTTGCTGGCCTTGGGAAACGCGAGTTACTCAAGGATGTGCTATCTGCGTTCGGTAAGAAGCCATTTCCATCCTGATATTCCTTGCCTAAAAAGCGTATAGCTCGCAGTAAAACTTTGACCAAGCTTGCTCAGGATTGGCAAGATGTATTAAAAAGGGCGAGCGAGGAAGCTGATCGATGACCTCCGAGGATGTATGTATCGTTGTCGTAATAGATCTAAACTGTGTGTTGTATTGAGAATGTCTTTACCAAAAGCCACATTTTCGCCATAAATTAAATACATATCCATATCTATTCGCTTTTGTCCGACTCTGATCCTGCATCCTCGTGCTTGGCCGCCGCCGCTTTTGAGAGGCGCTTGGCCCGCGCAAAGATACCCACCTCTTTATCGCGGATGAAGTTGACGATGACCATGGGCCACGAGGGGTGGGACGGCAGTGTATCGTACGCTTCCGGCGCGAGGGCACGCAGCGCAGGCAGGCGGGTCCATGGGATGGAGGGAAAGTCATGGTGCTCATTGTGGTACCCGACGTTGTACGCGAGGACGTTCAGCGGGCCGTAGTAGCTGTAAGTCTCCTGCTCGAGCCCGTCCCAGAGGTAGTGCTCTGCGATGAAGTGGCCCGCGCAGGGGTGCAGGCTGCCGGCGAAGAAGCTGCTCGCGAGGAGGTAGACGAGGGGCCGCCAGCCGAGGGTCGACACGAGCACGTAGTCGAAAATTAGCTGGACGACGATGTTGAGGGCGTGCCACCGTCCGAAGCGCTGCGAGCGCACGAGGCCGGGTCGGAGCGCGTAAAAGAGGATTTGAAAGGTACTGAGAGACGTTGAGTGGATTTCCTTTCCTTTGATGATGAAGAAGTTCACTCACGCGAAAAATACCTTGCCCAGGACGTTGTTGAGCAAGACGAGCTCCAACTGCGTAGGCAGGTCGACGTCTATGCCATCTTGGCCTATGAATTTGTGGTGTTCCAAGTGGTATCCTTTGAACGTGACAGAGTATGGAACGCCGATTGGAATATTGGCGAACATGGCAAGCAACTTGTTGGGCACGATACCCTTGAACGCGAGGTTGTGCGTGATCTCATGGATGGCGAGGAAGAGGTTGTGGTTTGCCGTCCCGCCGATTACATACGCACAGAACAGGAACAGCGGCGACAAGGGGTGCGTGTGGCGCAATGCAAAGGCACAATATAATTGCAGCGCAACTACGCCAAGCACGACGTATTTTGTGAGCGGCTCGTGTCCCATTAACTTTGTCACCTGAACGCGAGTTAGTTGTGCGGCAAGATGCAATATAGCACCTACCTCCGGATGAGACTTCAAGATTGCCATACGACGGCTACGGTGTGGCTCCTCGGTCATAATCCATAGAAAGTCGGCCGGGTTCTGAGGAGGCGCAACATGGGCAACACCATTGTCCTGTTCAGTAGGACGCGAGGGTACCGTACGACGGGGAGATCGTGTCGATTTTTTGCCTTCACTCAGGGACTCTGCGCCACCAAACAAACTGAAATCTGGATAGAAAAATTAGGAGACAAATTAGAGAATTCTGGTACTAACCAACAGGCTCAGAGGCCGCTGAAATGGCCATTCGCGAGATGTGCTGGAACTTAATGAGCAGATCCCCGTCCCTGTCACAGTTGTGACGTGTCGCGACTCCTTTTGGATTCCGCGTCCAGACGCGCCTGGTGTCGACTCGAAATGAGAGTACAAACAACAATAATTTTTATCTAATATATATCCACCATGTATCGCGCTCTATGTAAATCACCACCAACTTTTACTTTTCGCAGACGCAGACTGTAACCTCGCCCACTCTAGCAGCAACAGGCCGAAATAGCAGTCATTCTGCGCATCCGTCATCACGCGCTCTGCAAACTCCTTCCCGGCCTGTTGGATTTTTTTCGCCTCCTCGTCGTGCTCGCGCGCCCACTCGATCCGCTCGACGAGGTCGCTGAGGTCGGGCCGCACGGGGATGTAATGCTCGAACGGGCGCACCCACTGCGAGAAGAACTCCGTGAAGATCGTCGACTGCGCGCATTATTCAGCGCTAGAGTCCAAGTGGCCGGGGGACGCATACCTTAAACACAAGCGACCCCGACCTCAGCAGCCCAAGGAACCGCCCCGACCACCCATGCCCGTCCAGATCCATCGCGTACTTGTACTTGTACATCTCCTCCCTCGCCGTCCACGTGTTGTCGAACTCATACTCGCGCCCGATGGCGTCCATGTCGCACTCGCCGTCGCACCAGGTGTTCCACCCTGTGAGCGCAACGTCCATCGTGCCCGGGTGCGCGCGCGCGAGGGCGATGAGCCGGAAGCGCGGGAAGGCGCGGTAGTTGTCGCCGTTGATCATCCCCCCCGCGACGCGTCCGCGCCACCAGAGTAGAGGTTGCTTGTCGGCCCAGGCTACGTTATCCGGGAACGAGGTTTTGGGCGACGTGCCAGAGCGTGCGTAATAATACTACCCAAAAATAAAACACATCTTCAGAAGAAACAAAAGCAGGACGCACAGTACTGGGGAAGAGGATATCGGAGAAACAAGGGTGCACTTTTCCTTGGCTGAGGATCGGGTACAGATCGGTGCTGAACTCCTGGCTGGTACTGTACAAGAGGACTGGGCGCAAGTATCAACTAGATTCCAAAATAAACCAAAGCACTCAACAGGCGGTGACGTTGTTCGCGTACTCGAGGAACCCTCGTTCGTCGTTCGGAAACAGGCAGTGTCCCTCATCCGTGTAATACTTGTATGTCGGGTGCGGTCTGTGCGTGAAGGGTGTCTGGTCTTTTGCGCGGAGCATATCCTGCACAGAGCGCCCATCGTGCACATTCACTTGCACGCGGCACTCGTCGCGCATGCTGAAGGGCAGATCCATGTCGGGGAGCCAGGCGCTGAGCTACATCGTCGCGTCACACACCGCCGAAAGAACGCGACAAGAAATGCGCACATTGCGTATCGTCACCATCCAGTCCGCGACGTACCCCGGATCCTCTGGCCAAGGATCTGTGTTATCGAATTGGTGGTCGCGCATCTTGAACGTGCGCATGCCGAGAAACTCCCCGTTTGCCTGAATAAATCATTAGAACTTCGCGTGGAATTGAATGGCTGCACGAACGATCTTGATGCCGCGCTCGACCATTGTCTTAAAGTATGTGGGGTCGCGCGCAATGAGCTGGTAGAACGGCTCCAAATCGTTGTAGAGCTGGTCGTAGTCGTCAATGAGACACTGCCCGGCTTTGCGAAACGGAACCAATGGTCATAGTTGGCCGGTGGTGGGCGCCCGTTGCGGAGGGTGTAGCGAGCAACGGCTTGGTTGAGGGTGGTTGATTGGCGCCGGAAAAGTTCGTCGACGGCAGTTAAGACGCGCGACGATCCGGGACAGATGAAGAGCTGTTGGAGAACACCTCGGGCTCCTCCAGACCTGGTAGAATTTGTCAATCGGCCATAAGAGAAACGGTGCGCCACGCACTGCTGTTGAAGATGAAATCCGTAGTCGACGTCGTTGTCTTGGAAAAGGGTGGAGAAGGGTTTCTAAAGGAAGTGTAGATGACCGTTCCCGTAGCAAGAGAGGCAGGAGGAATGCAATGTAGGCGCAGCGCCGCGAGGGGCGTCGCCCATAGTTCGTCGGGGCATAAAGCAAGAGGCGAATCCATCATATTTGTTCTTGTCTGCCTCCCGCGAATGAATACTGTAAATGAATTGCAAAGGAAATAATACAACAGTTTGTAATCTAGGCGCTACAGTGTGGGATGCAAAAGTCCGAGAGTCATGCGTAAAGTAAAGACACCCAGCCCGTCTATAGTCGGAGAAGGGGAAGGGGTTCGCCGGCGGCGGGGGGAGCTCGCAGCCGCAGCTGGGGGGGCAGCGGCGGCGGCCCCATTGACGTTGTTCGCAACGGAGGGCGTCGCCGCGGGCCCATTGAGGTCGATGATCGAGCGTGAGCCGGTCGCAGACGGGGCGGCGCTCGCAGCCCCGGCATTGTTGTTGTTGTTGTCGCCATCGACGCCGGTGGGCGCAGCAGCGCTGGCGCCGGATCCGTTGACGATAGTGGTCGCGCTGAAGCCCGCGCCTCGAGGCTCGAGAGATAGAGGCGGCCTCTGCGCCGGAGACGATGGTCGTTTCGGGCGCGAGGGTGATGGTGCCGGTGATGGAGAGAGCCGGCGAGGACGGCGCGGTGACGAAGACGGTGGTGGTCCCGGACGGGGCGACGGTAACTGTGACCGTGGCCTCACTGCCGTCTCCAGCTGTTACAGTCGTGGTGGCGCTGGCTTTTTCGGAGGCTGAAGAGTAGAGCGGCACCGGAGGAGGAGGAGGAACCCTCCTCACTCTCGCAGGTGTCGTCGCCGTTGTCATCTTGGCCACTTTCCTCGGTGTCCGGATCGCACGTTTCTTCAGTGTCATCGGCGTTGGCCACGGCGATGTCATTCGAGGCGCCAGTCGAGTGGATTGTGGACAAGGCATTCTTCTGGCTCGTGCAAGTGACGCTCTGGGGCAGCGTCAGACCTGCGTCACCAAGAAAAAAAAAGGGTGAACGTACCACACCCGTCTGGTTGACGAAGGGGATGGCGAAGCACGAGAGGCTGTTCGGGCAGCCTTCAGTCTGCCACTTGTCGTTGACACAAGTGGCCAAGTCGCCTTTAATACAGGCAACATCCCCAGCTACATAATATTATTACAGGATAGCGAATGAGGAGATGAAGACTCACTCTTGCACGCGTCAGTGGCGGTCAGATTCTGAAACTCGGCATTGAGGTTTTGTGCGGTTTGACCATTCTTGAGGAGGGTGGCAGCATCGAGGGTGGCTCTGGGAACCGGGGCGGCGGAGACCAGAGTGGAAGCAAGCAAAAAATAAAAGGACGTGAGACCGAACATGGCGGTTGGTTCGTAGAGAATAAAAAGTAAAGATGTTAAATGGGCGTAAAGGTTTGCGTGAGGCTCCGGGCTCAAGCGTAGCCAGCCAAAGACAAGGGTCGTGAAGGGGATTTGAGCAGCCGAGAGAAATTAGGCCCATTTTATAGCTCCCTGAGAGTACAATAGACCTTAAGCTTGATTTGACGTTGATTCGAGCTTCATTGTCGCCAGAAGAAGAAACAATGGCGTTACGTAAATGCCAAAGCCGAAGCCATGGAGTACAAACAAAGGCCAAACAGTCCTCCAGCCACCACCAAAAAATGGTCAGTCCCATTCCTGGTGCTCTCTGGGCTATAGAGCCCGAGGACAAGGTCGAAATGCTACCGAATACTCATATACTCCCCCCTTAGACTAAAAAGAGAAGAAATGGCGGCCGCAACAAGAAGGGACGTGGCCATGTCGTCTTCATGCGCTGCTCCAACTGCTCGCGCTGCGTCGGAAAGGACAAGGCCATCAAGAGGTTCACAGTGAGGAACATGGTTGAGAGCGCCGCTGTCCGAGACATCAGCGAAGCCAGCGTCTACCAAGGTGCGTTTCGTCTTGTCTGAATATCTCTCGCCCTCCCGACTAATCGCTTGGTTTTCCCCTCAGAGTACGCTATCCCGAAGCTCTACAACAAAATCGCATACTGTGTTTCATGCGCCATCCATGCCCACAGTGCGTGCCATGTCCGTTCTTTTGCTGTAGCGCAAACTGACACTCGTGTGAAGTCGTCCGTGTCCGCTCGCGCGAAGGACGGAGGAACCGTGCGCCGCCGCCGCGCGTCCGGTGGAAGGATGGAAAGAAGGTCAACCCCGCCGTCGCCGCTGCGGAGGATGCCAAGTTTGCTGCCGCCGCCGCCGCGAACAAGGCATAGACATGAGAGCGAGATCGAGATACACTACATCTGTTGTCTTGTCCAGCGAATTCAATTTGGTTCTCATACGCTCGCTCGTTTTTCGTGAAACCCCATCCTTTAAAGCAGTACATTTACAGTGTAAAAAAGCGAAGGATACACTACATTTTTTGTCCTGTCCAGCGAATTCAATTTGGTTCTCATGCGCTCGCTCATTTTTCGTGAAAACCCATCCTTCAAAGCAGTAGATTCACGGTGTAAAAACAATGGATAAATTGGAGGGTATGTATGTGGCTTGCACTACTATCTAGAAATCCATCATCAACCCCAAGACGAGGTCATAGTGTTGCTAGCGAAAGCGAAGCCTGCTGTGCTCTCCGACGGTGTAGATAGGAAGACCCGTCTTTGCTCAAGTTGGCTGATAGAAGGGGGGCAAAACGTCGTAAAGAAAAAATTCTGCGCGCTGCACAGCCTCTTATAGTAGCTGGCTGCGGAGTTTGAATTTGCCGAGTTCGGCAGGAGGTCGAAGCGAGTGATCACGTTTCAACTTTCCGGATAGTTCCGACCAATCCGACAGGGGGTTGAATATATTGCAAAGGCTACAGGTCAGCTTGTTGAGCTTGGAATAGCTCTTGGAATCAATACCAAGACGGTCGTAAATTAGTCTACCAGCAGAAATCTAGACGAATTCGGCGTGAAGACACTTTCATTTCTACTTCTCAATTGAAAATTCGGACTCAATAGTTACCCATTCCATTCAGTTAACATCCGAGGCAGCAATTAAATAGTGCCTCCCTAATATGTAGACATCCTCAAAGTTGTCGACGGTAGTTAATTGAATTCGAATCTTGATTGTGGTTGTGGTTCCACTGGAATTATAATTAGACCAATTCGAGAATCGCTACAGGAACCGGTAAAGGACCATATAATGGATCGGTAAGGCCACTCGCCCTCATGTCGATTTGTGGGCTGACATATAAGCGACTGGCAAAAGCTTCAATGACAAAAGTTGCACTAGACATCACAAGATATCATAGTTAAAACAAAGTTTGCATTTGGACGGCGTACATTTACTTCTACATAAATAAGTACCACTATGTCCCAATAATTACCAGAGTCCCAAAGATTACAGGGATATTACCAGGAGATTAACATACATGAACCTCTACTAGCGCAGGGCCGTCTAAAACTAGGGCCTAGTAAGCGAGAGTCGGTGGAAAAAGAGCGTGGAGGTAAACGAGAGGAGAGCGTGGTGCGAATAATAATTAAACAGAGAGCTTGCTGGCGAGCGCGGACAGCGACGGTGCGAAGAAATACTCTCCGCCACGGGAGACAACAAAGTCTGGAAGCACAGTCAATATAAAATATTGCAAGATGAATGAGGACGACTTGCCAGTGGTAAGCGTGGTAGTCTTGGTGGAGTCGGTAGGGTCGAGGCCGGCGATGGTACGCTGGGCACCTGCGAGCGCGCCGATGATCGGGTCTACGCCGACGTTCGAGTGGACAAAGCTGTGGATGCGGGCGTAAGATTACTTCCGTGAGGAAAACAGAGTGAGATGAACTGACTTGGCATTATCAGCCCAGGTTTGCTGCAAGAACTTGAAGCCGTTGCCGATGTTGGACTGGTAAGCAACTGTATTGCGGCACGTTAGTTGAAAAGTTGAATTGAATATTAGAATGAACCAACCGAAAGCGAGACCGCGTTCGGTCGAGGTCGTGTTTGCGGCGGCCTCGGCGTCGGAAACTGCATATTGTCAACTAATGTTGTAAATCGAGTAAGACTGACAGACCTTCAGGACCATACGGAATGCCGGCGCGCATAATGTGATGCACAGCGTCTCTGGCGTTCCCAAATCCGCGCGAGGGCGCGTCTTGCGGATGTGCGCAGAGAACGGGCATCTAGGTTCGATTATGAGTTTCAACATGCTAAAAGAGAGCACGGAAGGAGCGCACCTAGTCTGGTCCGTCGCGAGGGTTGCGTCCGGGTGCTGGAATGTGAAGTTGTTGTTGCGGGTGGGGTCGGCGCCGAGCGCGGGGTCGTCAACGAGAGGGGCGAGGTCGACGGGTGCACCCTGCGTGAGCGTAAGAGTTAGCGATGCGCAAAAAAAAAACAGCGGTAAAGGCTTGAACATACACTCTTCCAGCGGCCAACCATGCGCGCACCGAGGAGATCCGAACCCTGTTGAGCGGTGAGACCGTCCTCGACGATGGGGTTGTCGGTCAGGAATTTGTTGAACTCGGGGACGAGCTGCTCGAGCTGGCGGAACACGAGGAAGAGCCGTCTTTCGCCCAAGTCGGCCGGGTGACAGAATCACCGGTCTCGTTGACCAAAATCGAGCCTGCAGCGACGACGGCCTGACCGGGCATCACGTTTGCGGTGAAGCCAGTGATCGCAGGGTTTGAAATCCCGTCAAGGAAGCCAAAGTCTGTGCAGAGGAAAAATTAGTAACTGCGAACACGGAAATTCAACATTGAAAGTACTCACGTTCGTGGCCTGCCTCCGGACCGGGGCGAGCTGCAGCTTGAAGAGAGTACACTTTCGTGATGCTATCTCCGAGGCTCGACTCAAGGCTGGAGACCGCGCTGTTGATGTTGTCGACCGAGTCGGACGCAAAAAGCATGACGCCGTGGATACCCGTGCCGGCAAATTGGGGGACCCAGTTGGTTGAGCCAGGGTCGCCCAAGTTCTTGAGATCCTTGAATTGGCCACCAGCAAAGGCGGAATCGCCGAGGGAGTCAGTCACGCTCAAGGCAGTGAGGCCGGTCTGAGAGAACGCGATGTTGAGAGCCGTGATAGGTTGGCTTGAAACATCGAGAATCTGGGTTGTCGTGGTAATGAGAGGAAGGATGTCCCCCGCCAATTTGCCCTTGAAGTCGGTCGCGTTCGCGATGCTGAAGAAGTAGAACAGTTCTTGGCTCTTCTTCATTCCAATTCTGAATGACAAATTAATCCAATCGGCGCGTCGAAAGAATAAAGTACTTACAACACATCAGCCTGAATATCGTCCAGATTCAAGCCGGCAGTGGTTGCGGCGGCGGTGGCTTCTTCAACAGTTGGCAAATCCGGCTGAGCATCCGGATCTGGACGAACATTAGTATCTGCATGAATTCGAGGGCCATGAAAAATAATTACTGATTAAGAGGGATGTAACTCTTCTCGGCTTGACAGGACCCCGTCTGTGCTTTGAAGCCGAAGGGGAATGGCGCGACCCGAGTGCTGAGACGAGGCTAGCAAAAAGAACGACAGTCGAAAGAGAAACTGAGAACTTCATGGTAAAGGGAAAGACAGAAAGGGCCCAGGAAAATGGGTTGGAAAAACCGAAGCGTGAAGCTGAGTTTTATACGCTTCGCTTGCCGTTTGCGTCCTTAGACTTGGGCCCTCCGTCGGAGATAATCCAGGGCAGGAATATACGATGATAAGGTGTGAAACTGATTTGAACTCTAAGGTCGAGCATCATTCACGGAGATCTTACCTATTCCTGCGGGCCACTGTGTTTCATGGCCATCGCATGCTCGGCAACGAAAAAACGAATTCGGTACATAAACTGCGGAATCTATTGTCATGAAGTATTGCAACAATACAACCTCACGCAAGGAGACGCAAGTACCATTGCAGTTATTGGACAGTGAATTCTTTTCCCCGGTTAAGTAGTTTCTGTCGATCCTGAGGCTTCATCAGCTGCGGCTGAGATAGCGAAAAAGTGCGATCAGCGCATCGGCGTTTCGTACAGTTTCAAGTTGTTTCGAGGTTGGTGGGAGGACTCAGAAGATTGCCGCCTACGTAAATGTGATGCGATTCACAGCCACCGGAAGCATGTTTCTGTGATGGAGATCAGGAACTGTCAAACCCGCATGGATGCCGTCACCGATGGACAGTGAGTGAAGCAAAAGTGAAGTCAATATTTCGAGTTACCAAACATTGGTCGGGCTCGAGACTCCAAAAAAACCAGCGACGGGTTCAAACGAGCTCACGCCAAAAAAATAAATAAGAAGAAGGACGTTGCTGGCTCTTTGTTGAAGTTGAACGTTCCGACCAGTCGGACGCCGTCTATTCGTAATCAAATGGACTGCAACCGTGGGAAGCTCCTTTTACAGTCAGGCTTCCAGCGAGATACAAAAAAAATGATAACAAAGAACTGGACCTGTGCTGACGTGTCCCGGCAGTGAATAATACCTGTGCGTATAATACCTATAATACTCACAGACTAAACCGGGCTACGCCAGTTACCAAGACAAAAAGATATCAGTCTTCTCG
Organism: Mycena leptocephala; assembly: GCA_029378395.1. NCBI lineage: Eukaryota > Fungi > Basidiomycota > Agaricomycetes > Agaricales > Mycenaceae > Mycena > Mycena leptocephala. The sequence goes on from JARJLF010000425.1 coordinate 164,242, forward strand.
GCAAACTGGTCTTTCTCAATTTAGCAAGGACATTGCTTAACAATCCCTCGGTTTATGACATTCTTTCTCCGGGAGCAGATGCAGTTGTGCCTGATATAACTATAATTAGAGTAGTCGGCGTTGGCACCGCGGACTCAGGCTACTTATTCTCTGCTTTATTGGCTTTTCCGTGTTGATGATATCCGAGTCGACCCAGGTCGACCCTTCTCAACTTTCCTAAAATACATTCGACCCAGAAGTTTGGGGTCCGAGTCGTCTGAGTCCCTCCGAGCCCGCGCACCTACTGTTTCGGACCGGTGTTCCGAATGCGAAGTCTCTGGAGCTCCGCCAATCTACTGTAAACCATCAAAGAAATTGAGTCTGAGCTCGATAATCATGATCAACCGAGAACTCCGACAAGCTCAACGAACACATGGTTGAGATTCCTCTCTGGGCCTCTCCGAGAGTCTCTCGTTCTCTCACAGTCGACGAGCCATACCGGGCCCACACGCGGCGCGACACGTCCCAGAATTCCGAATTGATTCCGACGCCTAGGGCAAAGGCCAGTCAGGTACTCGAGATGTCCCAACCCCGTTCCCTACTCACTGCATTATCTGGCCACCGGCCCCTGTTGCACGGTCTTAAATATTGCGACCAAGCTGTTGTCCCGTAAATTGGTCGGCGCTGACCATGTCTCAGACACTTCCCAAAGATGGGTTGAATTGCTGGACGAATACCTAAATGTAAGGTAAGCTCGCTTCAGTCACTATAGTCCAGGCTTCGTGATTTTCCGAAGATAGTCGTTCAGAGTCATCACCCGGCGATCGATGAATGAAAGGTGAAGAATTTCGAACCAATAATCTGCACAGAAAAAAAATAAGACTCGCTGGGAATTTGTGTGCTGTACTCTCCACCTCGCTTATTTACACCTCGCTAGTCCTCATTTTTCAGATTCTATAGTAATGTCGATTGACGCAAAGGAGCTCACATCTTGTCATGATGATTTGAAGTTCGTATACTATTAATATACCCTCCTCTAACCCGGAGTTTAAAATTGAAACGCCTTGGCGCCAAGCCATCAGCTCGGGAAGACTGAAAGTCACGGAAAGGAAATGCTCAAAGGTCCTTCATTTCTTCGGGTAAAATCCACAGAAAAAATCACTGAGTTCCCTACTGCTACTGACTCAAATACTGTACATGCTTGCAAAAAGAACGCCCAAATAAATGTGTCGAGATATGAGGGCCATGCCATCAAATCTTTCAAGCTCCGAGAGGCGGTTCGTATTCGCCTGTACTCGTGAACTCAAGTCTATATGTAAAGGGGGAGGAGGTTCAACACAGGTCGAGCAATAGGTGACCGCCCAATGTGTTCCTTCTCCGGGCCCTTTCGCCATCACCATTTATTGACCGCGAAACATGTTGATTGATTTTTTTAATCGCTTTCGTATTTGAACACCGAACAAGCGCCTGAGATACTGTCACTGGTAGCACTCATTGTCAAAAACAAAAAACGCTTCCAACATTCCTTTTCCGCTGTATGCGTTCACGCGTTGTCAGCGTTGGTGCTATACTTTCCAACTACTACGTCGGATCAAAATGGGCGTCACCAAAATAGGAACACACATTCAAACGCCAGACTTCCTAATTGGGAAGGAGGTGAAAAAAGCGCTGGCTGCCAACTGAAACGTAGGATGCTATCCAAGGTAGGGACCCATCGAGTGTTCAGAGTCTGAATTCGAAGCAAGGCTTGCTTTCTATGAACCCAATGCATGAACGCTACCTACAGTACAAAATTATCACCTAAATACCACTCTTAAAGCCTACATCCCACTTGGACAACTAGAGGGAGATAAAAATTGAGCAAAACATAGGCAAATCTCATATATGGTACTTACTGAGAACACCCATTGACGACAACTTGCGAGTGCCGACTACTTCAAAGGAGCGACAAGTAGTTGGGTACGCGCTTCGGTCGAGGGTCGTTGGAGACGACCCAAGCCCGCGAAGCTTAAGAAGGCTCTAACGCCTTGCGATACGTTTCCGTTCCCGACCGCCATCCTCCTCAATGTCCATCATGCCATCGATGACCTGGCCATGATTGTGTGGGAAAAGCCCGCGCGTGCTACGCGTGCGTCGCCTTTGCGTAGGAGCCGGCGAGCTGGATGATGATGGCGCAGACTGCGGAGAAGAGTTGGGTGGAGGCATCATCATTACGGCGTGTCGACGCTTCGAGCCCGTCACTGGCGGAGGTACGTTCTCGAGGAAGGGGAAGGAGACGCCGGGTACATGGATGTCGGTCGGCGGGACTGGCGGAACGAACAAGATGGATTGGTTAGGCTTTATTTGCGGGAGCGTGCGCGCCGGCTTGAGAGGCATCGAAGATCGGGGCGGAGAGGAGGATCCTGCGGTCACGCGAGATGGTGGTGGTGGGGATGGCGACGGCTAGGTGGTGAATGTTAATGTTCAGAGGATACTCCGTCACTTGAAAAGAGACTTACTTTGTGCGACGGGGCAGTGGGACGGTGCGAACCGCTCGCATTAGGTGTCGAAGAATGGCTTCCCCTCTCTCGTTCGTCTTCCTCATCCTCCTCCTCCTCCCTGCATCGTACAGCATCCAACCTTGCTTCAACCCAATCCATGACCCTCCCAATGGTCATTCCTGCCTCTTGATTCTTGTCGGGAACGAGCGTGTGGGAATCGGATACGCCAAGCTGGAGCATTTCCATCAAATCTCGACAAGCAGCGGCGTAGCCTGCATTGTACGCGCGCTTCGAGGCATGTCGTGAGGAGCGATAGAGTGTTGTGATACTCAGGGCGGCGGCTAAAAGAGAGAGACACAAAGAAAGAAAGAAAAACGAAGATAAGAGTCAGTAAGACTGCATGCCACCTGAGAAAGAAGAAGAACCTTTGAAGTTGTCGAGTAGCTCCTTCTCTGAGCTGGCATTAAGAGAGTGTGAAGGAAGAGAGGATACGAGACTGTTGAGGTTGAGAGACTGCTCCGTGTTCATGGTAGAGGGCAAGAGGCAAACAGCCAGCTTTGATCGGACCGACTCTGCCGTTTCCTTTTTCGTCCTCCTTCCACGTCTTTCCATTCTTGAAACGTTCTTGGACCTGGTTGCTCTGCAACAGCAAACAGATTTATTAACCTGTTTGAGTTTTGTGGCTATTCTCTATTCCGTTCTGCTTGTCTCTGCGGTATTTGTTGCCGGTTCTTCAGAATGATTCTAAGAATCTACAAGAGAGAATTTCAACCGATATCTTGCCAAACCGTATGCTCCAGGCCTGAATTCGGGCTTCTCTTTTGCCTCTTAAATTGGATCCGACCCACCCTCTGTTTTTCTGCCTCGAATTACTCTCGATGTATGAGACCATGATGCTTAACTCGCAGCTATCTCCGTGTCAATTTAATGAGGTGAGCCATAGGATACATAAGACCTCTGTGGATCAGGCCTCACTGACTCAGCCTGAGATTTCATGCCCGCGAACAATTGGTACTTAACTTAGAACCAGTTGTCAAAGTAAAGGATGAGATCTATCATGATCCCCCAAGCTTTGAGTCCGCCGTGGAAGGTAACCACACCAGCTGTTAATCTCCCTCACTTCTGATGAAAGGATCAACTCTGTGATCTACTTTGAAGCAACTATCGCGGCCATTTTTGGTAGGCTTGATTCTACATATAAATACATGCTGCGCAATTTCGAAGCCCACAACGTGCCCCCGTTCAACTATGACTACCCGTGTTCACAAACTCGACGCTACCAGCCCCCTGATCCAATACGCAGGGCCATGGACTCTACAAATTAACGAAAAGTATGTTGATCCGTTTTTGTGTAAGAACAACTCACAACTGGGTAGTTGTGACACGTATGCCTCCTGCGACCACAATTGTTCGGCCACCCTCCAGTTCACGGGCATTCAGGTCCTCGCTGCCGCACAATGTGATGGAAACATGCACTGGCACCACGGGTGCAACTATGCGTAGATCAACGACTTGAATCCTTCACCCCAGGCTAAAGTACGTTTTCCAGGATCCAACTTGACGATGGAACTCCCCCTTTACAAACGGAACACCCGCATAATAACACAGTAGACTCACCTGGCGACAACAACCAAGTCAAGATATTAATGTGGAACCTGGGTTTATACCTTTAACATTTTCACTGAAAAAACGCTGAATCTCACTCATGTACGTGGTTGCGCGAGTCAAAATAACTGTGTCTAAACATTGTAGTTCAACTGGACATCGATTGTCAACTCGCTGAACGACACTCGCATTCAAGACGACGCGCCTGCTTTTGTGTACGATCCCCCAGCTGTGTGGAGCACAAATATCACCGGGTTTGATCTTGGAAATGGACAGTAGGTGATTCTAACGAGTGAAGATTTACATATACCGATAATTTATTTGCATAGCGCAACGAACCGAACCAACGCTACAGTGACTTTTCATTTTGCGGCAAGTGTGTTACCGCTTTCAACCAATACATTAACCCGCTCGCAGGGTGATCGGGTCGCTCTGTATGGCGCGGTTGGAGTACAAGGCGGGGGTTATACTGTCCACTTGACGACAGCCCTTTCAGAGCTTCACAGAACAACGAATCATTTCTTCACCCAGGTCCTGGCTTCCAGACCAATTAATATTTACGTAGACGGGCTCGATCCTGGAGGAAATCACACCGTCACGCTAGTTTCGCAGTCTACGTCGGCCCAAGTGTTCATCTTGAACTACGCCATTGTTGACGGAGATTTCATCAACGATTTGGCATCTACCTCAGCTTCCTCCTCGACCGTCCCATCGCAAAGCTCCACTAATAAACCTCCACTATCCTCCATGTGCGAATTTTTTGCCTTGCTACTTTTCAACGATATCGGCTAATCGACGCTTCAGAAGTTCCGGACATCCCAGGTTGGTCAGCGCTAACTACTGCTTGAATTTCCCCTCAAACATCCGAACTAGACTCTCTGAAGCTCAATTTATCGGAATAATCGCTGGGGTCGCCGTACTCATAACATTATTAGTCCTTGCTCTCGGATACCTCCTCTATTTACGGCGCACTGGACGACAAAAATCTTTCAATGACTTTCCGTCCCGCCCTTTCACGCCGCATCCAGTAGAAGCTACTGCAGAAACGCTACCGAATCCCCCGGAAAACGTCCAAACGCGCTTTTATGAGCCAGACTCCAATTGGGCAAACTCTTTCTATTCACAGTCGTCCACGACCCTGGACGACGAATATCACGCTGGCGCGCATAAGGTTCAGCCATTCGCTCACTATTCTGCGGATTCTCTGGATGGGAGATATAGGTAGGATCCGGCTTTTCAGTTTTAACGACGGAACTAATCGGGTGAAGTAGCCAGAGCGTTAAACAGGATGTCGATGTAGATGAAGGGCAAACAGTTTATGCAATTTGAATCCGAGGACTTCATCCAATTGGCGAATATAAGAAGGATTATTCAAGGATAACTCCTCGAATATGGCCCATTTCCGCTTTCCTGATCATACATAAGACGTCGCTGAAATCCGAGCTGTTGATATCAATTTGCCTCACCTTCTGCGATACAGCAAGTCTAGGCGACAATCAATCACAGTAATCTTTGAAATGCGCAGGCTCGTTCACTGACGTCGTATGCCAAATTTAACAAGCACAGACCTGTAACTGCCAGAAGTTATCAAGCACCATGGATACGATGACCGGGAGCGAAACAAACCCTAGCTGTATATACCATCGGCGGTCGAGTCACCATGCGGCGCACAAAGTGCCACCGATGTCTCGGTTGCTGCACCCAGTAGATAGTGGATGAAAATTGACAGAGAAAAAAACAGAGTGTCGGAACGTACGTTCGACTCGGAGTAACCAGCCCTGTTTGTGTTTTTTCTCATTCAATTTTGGTCTGATTGACTTCAAATAACTTGTGTACTGCTCTGTATTGTTACTCAACGTAGGGCTGGTTAGGAGTCTACGGGAAAGGTCGGGATCGATGACATATATAAAAAGCATTGGTTGATGTATATGGAGCGTGGGATGATTGGAACTCAACTTCAAGGCGCTATAAGAAGGTATAAGACCTACTACTAACTTAAAGATAATGGGAGTTGCTAAACCACCTTGGGATTTTCTTGGGCATCTTTTGCGTAGAACCAAGTGACTACTAGTACCCAACCTCCTGGGCTTCACCACCTCAAAGCCCTGCCAGTGAGGACCTGCCTCGTCCATCAACTGTTCAAGAATCCCCAGCTGGAAACTTTAACCCGAGTCATTCACGGTCAACTGCGGGCTCCGAGTCGGGGTAGTCTCTGCTGGATAGACGCTTTAACCGTGTTACTCACTGGTTGATCGGGGTCGGCCTCCCATTTCTCGCCCGACCCTGCTCTAGATTTGCCCGCATCGCTGAGTCAAATCACATATCTTACCAAGCCGTGAACGCCAAAAAAAATGCATCGGTGCCCGCAAATCCCCGGTATCTCTGTCCTTCAAAAGGCGAAGCTCTCCGACATCTAGTTTCAGAAAAGCTCTGCTATGATCTTCTCTCCAAAGCTCGGGGTCTGTTTTGCTGCCGTGACGATTTTAAGAACGACTTTGGCCGCCAACAGCAGTTTCAATGTGCAGCCCTTCAAGATTGACCTCTCCAGCAAAATTACACGACTGAATGATCTCGTGAATAATACTTTGCTCCCGACGAAGCCTTTGTATCCCGATGTTGGACCCGACAAGGGAATCGAACTTGATTTCCTGAGCGAGCTACGGAGCGAGTGGTTGGGATCGTCGAGTTTCGACTGGGACACTCAACAGGCGGAATTGAACCAGTCAGTATTATTGATTTCAGCCGATTTTGTCGACTTACCTGACCTACAGGTTTGACCATTATACCGTGGAAATCGAAGGCCAAATTGTGCATTTCATCCACGAAAAGTCAAGGGACCGAGATGCGATTCCTGTGATTTTACTTCACGGATGGCCAGGTACGTTTGAAACTCCCCCATTTGAACAATTGAACCATGCCATGGTTGCGCAGGCTCTTTCCAGGAATTTGCTCCAGTCATCAAACCGTTGACCCAATTGTGGATAAGTCCCACTGGGAAAAAGGTATCTTACAATGTCGTTGTCCCGTCTCTGCCCGGCTTCCTCTTTTCCTCTGCCCCGCCCAATGCCAACTGGACTGTGGTGGATACCGCTCGGGTATTCAATACCCTCATGACTGAAGTCCTCGGATATCCGACCTACGCACTGCATGGAACAGACTGGGTACGTCCATATACTCTGCGCTGTCGGTCTGTATTTATTATTAACAGGGCAGTGCTGTGGGATACTCACTCTATAGCGGCTTCAACACCACCGTGCGCGCCGCGCACTTTGTTTTTCTCCCCTTCCTCCCTCCCACGCCTGAGCAGATCGCCGAAGACAACATCACTCTCTCGGCCATTCAGAAGGTGACTGAACAGAAAACTGTCGACTGGACCACCACCCAATTCGGGTACTTTATTGAACAAGTCAACAAGGTGTGTGGATAGAATTTCAGATTAACAGTATTTAAATGCAGGTATTTGCCCAGCCGAATGATATTGGGCTGGCTCTATACGATAGTCCGGTAGGGCAACTTGCCTGGGTCGCCGGAAACATTAAACTATGTGGGTACTTCCCGCTTTCTTTTGGACATCAACTCACCCGATTTACATTTGCACAGGGTCCGACCCCCGTGCGGGCACGCCGCCCTCAGTGCTCAACAACGCGGCTATCCTCACATCCGTCTCGCTCTACTATCTCAGTCAATCCTTCCTCTCCTCGCTCTGGATCTATGCTCAGAACCCTGGGCTTTCCCCGGTGTATACTAAAGCACCCACGGACGCGCCGATGCTTTTCAGCCAGTATGAATACAACATCGGGTTATGGCCGCAGGAGTATGCCGCCAAGGTCGGAAACTTGGTGTCATATACGGGTGTGTAGATCGTCTTCAACCGCTTGCTTGGAAGCTAATGAAGAATAATAGTACACGATTTCGGAGGGCATTTCCCAGGCCTTGATAATCCACCCGCACTCATTGGGGATATTCGTGAAATGGCGCTTTACTATATGATCAACGCCTAAAAACGACATTTTTTCTCTTCTATCAAATTGTCTCTACGTCTTTATATGGCATCAATATTAATCGATTTTGCTTGGTTTATATTCCTCGAAGTAAATGCCAGCGTCCCCATGCCATGAGTCTCAGAATTGGTTACGAACCAACTTGGAACCATGTTGCAAATGTGTAGCTCGATGCACGAGCTATCTAGCGATGTATAGACACACCACATGGCAGCACAACGAGCTCAGAGCTCCGGAGTCTGGTAAGCTCGTATAAATCCAGTGTGACTTACCTACACGAAAACTGTATCGTCGGCTGAAACCGTCCGAGTCGTTCGCCCATAAGTCAGACGGGAGGTACTAGTTCATCATTTTTTCTAACTCGATTGCATACGGAGTTCTTCTCAAGAATACTAAATACTAGTACTACTTATACCGTAATGCAACCAACACAAGATACGCGTCGCGCTGTTGACGCGCTGTTTGGCTTATTACCACGTGATCTTTCTCCACTCTTCCGACGCTTTGTTGCGGCGCTTGCCTGCACATGCAGCGGATATGCCTGCTGAACGCCTCAAGACCGGGATTCTTCCATAAGTCTTTCTCCCGGCGTTCAACCGCGTTTACCTCCCCCTTCAGACATGTCGAAGCTCTTTCTCCGCCTCGGCTTTTGAAGCTGTACGCCGAACTCTCTAAATCGCGTCTCAGTCTTCTTGTGGTATTGACCGCAATGTCCGGAGTTGCCCTGTCGCCTTTGCATGCCACGGTGCCAACTCTCTTGTCCACCGCAGTTGGTACTGCGCTCTGCTCGGCCTCAGCAAACACTCTGAATCAGCTACAAGAAATCCCTTTCGATGCGCAGATGGCTCGCACACGGATGCGCGCACTCGTAAGGAGAGCAATAACGCCTCTTCATGCAGCTGGATTCGCAGTTGCTACCGGAATATCCGGCCCCTTCATCCTCTGGACGATGGTAAACCCTACCACTGCCCTGCTTGGTGCGTCGAACATCGCGCTATACGCCGGCCTGTACACGTGGATGAAAAGAAAAACCATCTATAATACCTGGGTCGGTTCAATTGTGGGCGCAATTCCTCCACTCATGGGATGGACCGCCTGTGGTGGACAATTATTCCCGTCGCCATCATATCCCATACACCTTTTCCTTCCTCCCTTTCTATCCTCGGGCCTGCCGACCTCGCCCTTATCAACAACGCCCTGGCCCCCCTCGCATTTTTCATGCTGCTCTTCAGTTGGCAATTTCCCCATTTTAATGGGCTCTCGCATCTCGTGCGAGCATCGTACGCTCAAGCAGGTTATAGGATGCTGGCCGTCATATCACCTCGCAAAAATTCTCTTGTTGCCCTCAGACATGCGCTCCTCCTCGTTCCCATCTGTTCCGTCCTCATTCCTCTCTCCGGTCTCACCACGTGGGCATTTGCGTTAACTTCATTGGTCCCAAATGCCATATGCACCCACGCAGCGTGGCAATTTTGGCGGATCGGTGGAGAGAAGGAGGCTCGTCTCGTATTCCGGCATAGTCTTTGGTACTTGCCCGTCATAATGGCTCTTATGATGCTCCACAAACAGGGTGTGGACTGGGCAAATTGGCTGGGTATACGCAATGACGAGAACAGGGAATCTAAGGTTGAAACCATACCAAGTACGTTGCAATCGTTACCTGCGATCTTGATTATCCAACGAACAAACTCTTAGAAAATCCGTGAAATCATCTCGAATATAAATAAGCACAAATTGAAGACTAACATTTTCAAGATTTCGACAAGATTATGAACGATGAACGATGTAAATAAAATAGTACTCGAGATTTTATGTCGTTTGCAAGCATACATCTTGACGTTGTACACAGGGTAAAAATCATTCAGAGGTCGTATATCGTTTGATTTTCGAAATCCAGTTCGGCTTGCCTTAGCTCACAGGCCAGCCACTGGGAGACCACCTGTTGAGTGTCGATCGGCTGGGGTATCCTACACGCCATCGGAATGCTGTCCCGCACGATCTCAGACTGTAGATTGTGTCGAAGAGCTGTCACAAAGATGAGGTTCATGCTCTATTCAACTGTCCTGCGAACGCGCGACCGGCGAACGTTTTCTGGACAAATTGTATACATGCGATCTCACTCTGCACACGTTGTCAAATTATGACTTTATGCTGCGTGTGATCCGCGAAAGGCAGTACGGATCTTTGCCATGTTCGTCTTCGATGTCCTGGCTCTATACCAGGAGTTCCCGTGCTTTGTCCCAGTCGTTCTCAGGAATCCGAGACCGCTCACCCGTCTTCTAAGCTTTTTCGTGCGATGGGTAAGTACTTGCGCTACCACAGCGACTGTAATACATAGGACGCCATCTCGGTGCCTGAGATCTACAGCCTCGAAAGGGGTGAGCTCGTCGAGGGTACTGGGGTGGTGGTGTAGCACGGTATATTATTGAGGCTGATGTACTGTACGCTACAACTTGGCATGTTCCAGAAAATGGGACCACGTCAAGCTAATATATTATCCTGAGTCATAGGACGTGTATGGTGGTACAGTACCTGCTTGTTCATTATAGGGACCTGCGCAGTAATATATCCTCCTCTTCTTCCTCAGGAAATGCATCATTTAAATTCCAAGCCCCATTGCAATTGTTGAAGCGAATGTGGTTGTTTTTGACACATGTCGAGATTATACAGCTGCGCAGTTTCTACAATTATAGAATGTGGTATATGTACCCTCCGAAACAAAAGGACCCTATAAAAAGGAAAGCATGGCAAGCAGCGAAATCGCGCCTGCGAATGTCATGGAGGGAGCCGACGACATCGCACCATCCAAACCGCCGCCGCCGCCGCCACCTCTGCTACCACTGCCGCCCGCCGGGGCACCTGTCTTTCCAGGTAACTCGGTACCATTGAAAATTTTGACAAGATCAATGGGTGCGATCTCGGGGGCCATCTTGGCCATCAGTGCGGTCCGGACGCTGATAGCGTCGGCCGCCGCCTTGCTGGTATCGGTTTGCGGCAACATCTGCACGAAAGGGTTGCCTTTCGTGTTTCCGCCAGTGCCGAAATCAAATCTACGACGGAGTTAGGCACTCATCGAAAGAGAAGAGCAGGAAAACCATACACGGTATAAGAGTTTCGCAGGAAGGAATCACCGAAAAGTGCGTCGCTCGCGCCCTCAACAATCGAGCCCACATCGGTGAACGTGCCGATACACATCGTGTAGTTGCGCGTTCCGTCTGGAGAAGTCACGACTTGCATGTCCGTAACATCCAGTGGGTGGATCGGGAAGTCTTGACCGCTGCAGAAGGAAACTTGAGGATTTCACATTTTCAATACAGTGCGGATCTTACCCAAACGTCGCTACGACATTTACTGAAGCGTTGCAGGGCACAACCCAGACGTCGTAAGTGGTGCTGAACTTCGTCAGAGGAATATTGGAATCCGGTGAGAGAACGGCGCCAGGAATAGACGAGTAGATCGCCTTAGGTGTGTCAAGATTAGTTTGTAACCTGACGAAAGAATTGAAAAAAAAACGCACTGCAACCTGAGCAGCCGGCATCATGATGTTGGTCGTTCTGTTCCCGGGACGTCAGAACCATCGTAACTCCATAGATAGAGAGCAAATCCTACCCAGTGTCAAGGTGCACAATATTCTTCCCAGCCGGCGCCTCAGCCATGGTCGAAGGCCACTTGATTTTCTTGCCGCCGACAGACAAGGCGTCGAGGGTGACGGTCCAAGCGCCCGAGTTTACTGGGGTCTGTGGGATCTTTGGAGAGTTTGCGACGGCCTGGTAGTTAGAGTCGTATTCGGATATCGTGAGGGATGCATCGGCCGTGCCTCCAGTGTCACCGCTGCGAGATAATGACATGCCGATATAGTCGGCACCAGTGGGATTCTCAGCGAAAATATTGGCCAGGACAGATTGACCCCAGTTGGCACTCGATCCGTAGGCCGCCTGCACTGCATCGTTGACACCCGACGACCCTGGGGTGTTGAATCCAAGGCCCCATAGGCCGAAGATACCATCGTCGAAGTCAGGTTGCTCAGCATCCGCAGCCTTGAAAATGAAAAATAAGGAAAGTGCTGGATTTCGATGAATGAAAACGTGCCTCTTGGACATTGAGGAAAGCTGACAGGGACCAGGGCAATCAGCTGAAGCACATTCTACAACCAATAAACCCGCACCTTGGAAGGGTATCGAGTACGTGTCCAGCTCAAATTTCCCGACACCAATGTCACCGGTAACAAAGTCAGACCCATCCCCATATCTCAACGTGGCGTTGAGTGTAGTGTCATTGAATGAAGGAAGCCCTTCTGGCGGCATAACCCTAAAGAGAGGTTTGTCTCATGAATAGATCGGAGGTAGTCAGGAATAGATCGGAGGTAGCAACACTGACCATAAATCGGTGCTACCCGTGTCCAAAGCCACGTTCACCACTGAAGGAGAAAATATAAGTGCTCAGTGGTCGACGTGTTTAGATGTCCTTGCCTCGACCGCTTATCGTGATATTTGCGGTGTACTATAAATTTGAACTCAGATAAAATGCATTGTGCGCAGCAACTAGATAGAGCACTGACCCGTTCATTCTGCTTGTTAATGAGATTATTGTTCGCATCGGTGCCTGCTTTTGGACGCGCGAGCGTATTGCCTGAGGTCTTTGGTGGTGGACGTTGGATCGTAAGTTTGACCGCCGAGGATTCATAAGAAAAAAGAAGCAATGGAAGTAAAGAAAAAGCAGCGCTCCGCATCGTGAAAACAAGGGGAAAGTAGGATTTTGTTCTCGTACGTCGCCATGTTTTAAAGGAAGCTCAATTCGATCAAGTTGATCAATGATCGGCTACCTGTCGTGAAAGACAGTCACATGAAGTAACGCCAAGAGCACCCGGACCCGATATTGCGGTGTACTTGGTTCCGGTAAACAATTGCCCAGGAGATCAAGGGATTTAGGAGGATGCAATGTGGACCTGATCGCAAGGATGGAAGGGGGAGGGGTCTTTTGTGTTTAAACGTTCGAAGGAAAAGATCGCTCGATCCCGACTGGACGTTACGGTCACGCACTGTTCATTGATAAAAATCAGGAAAATCCATAGCCTGGAATAAACTGCTGTAAGTACATGCAGCAGTGATGCATATCAATGAACAATAGCGCTGTCTGTCACGGTTGCAGGTCGCTAAACTTGAGGGGTACATTAATACGACAGGGAAACCAGTGCAACATTCAGGGCTGCAAATTCAAATACATGGCTGTGGCGTATGCAGCTGTGTGCCCAATCGAAAAAAAAATTCAGAGGGTACAAGCATAAACTAAAAAATTCATTGAAAAAAATGCGTCAAAGGTTGGTCAAAGGGGTTAAATATTTACCTTGACGATAACTTGATTCTGTCGTCTTCTCACGACATCTGACAACCTATTCAAAACATTTCTCCCAGTCACCATTTCCATCATGTCGCGCATAGGCTTGACTTTTCAGGAACGCGTCGAGCTGACATAGTCCCCTCCATGGTCCTGTTTCCTGAGCGCCACAGAATGCGAGGGGTTGTACGACCTCATTCACCTATAACGAAGTCAGAATCTTATATCGTCTGGCTCAGAGAGACTACTGTTCACCATGATCCGGACGTAGGCGTCAGACGCGTCGCGCCCGTGCACCGAGCGATCGCAGACGAGCTTCTCGACGACCATCCTGGTGCTGAAGGTCATTATTTCACTCGCGCGCCAGCTTCGGTGTGGCTTCGGGTGCGTAGTGCTCAGTTTTCGAGTAGGGAAGAGCCCAAGGGTATTGAATACGGCGATCAAAATACTGTCATGGGTGAAGTCCGCGTAAATCGTGCGGTTTAGCGGGAAAGTCGCAGGATCTGAGTCGAGGGTGGTATTCGTCGAGGTGTGATCGACGACTGGCGAGGTCGTCAGGCGCGCGAGTAGCTCATTCGTATAACCCACGCCCTGGACGCGCCCAAGGTGACCGCCGTACCTGCGGTCAACAGAATCAGCACTAGAGGCGAGTCACTAACATGGGCAGACAAACCCGGTGGAGTAATATTTGTCGAGATCGCTTGAGTATTCAAAGGCTTCGAATTCGGCCGGCGTAAACAGGGAGCAGAACGGGCTGAAGGGCAGTGGTGCGCCTGGGCTATAGCCATAAGGGACGGAAGCGACGGTGTGGAACGCGCAGAGCATCATGAGACCGTGAATATCGTCGTCAGTGAGATTTGCGCCAGGAGCCCAGCTGTTGAGGCGGGAAGTGATCGGGGGACCATAGACGCTGAGCCATTGACCCATCTCCCGGTGAGACGAAGCTGCATTCAGGCACATGTTGTCCTGAAGTGTATCGTTTCCCTAGTTGGGGCAATCAGTCAATCGGCATCGAAGGTTGAGACAGAATCAAGCACCTCTTCGGACAGGATGACCGACAGTGGAGGAGAATACACATGTTCGCTAGCAGCAGCAAAACCTAGCAAAGGGGCTAAGTGGGAAATAGACGCATGGAAGTGTACGTACCAGCGGTCCAGTTCTTAGCGGTCTCTACAACCCTACTCATACTCGAGGCACGAACAAAGGGGATATCTTCTTTGGTGACAAGAGACGAGTACCGCTGGAACGCCGTTTTGCCCGATTCAAAAGATCTACCAGAGTAACCAAGTAAGTTTATGTGGGGGTGCTAAAACGGAGGACTCATACTGAATAGCACCCAGAGGCACGAGTAGATTTTCCCCCAGGGAATATACAAAAGTGTGTAGGAAATCCAAACGAGAGTCGGTATAGAACTCGACGCTCTGCAGCTTCTTGACGCCAGAGATAATGTCCTCAGACTGTGACTCAGTCGGGAGGCGGGCACCATGTCGGTGCAGCTATGGCGCAAGGAAAATTAATGATGAGCGCTGGCTTCATTGAAATCATTGAATGACTGACAATGTTGACCTGATCGTGTGAGTCAGCACTTCGACCAACTGAGGGTATACTAGAGCATGAATCACCTGGGAGATTTCGCAACCGGCTGGAAGAGACGTATAATCTTCAACTGCGTGGAAGGGTGAGTAAACTCCCCATGACTTTTGGAGTTCGAAGGTGTCGTGTGCCGGCGAAAAAAGTGGCAAATTTAAAGTCAAAAGAGACGACAACGCAGCCCAGACGGCGCCAAAACTTGGAATCATTGTCGACGTAGAAGAAGTTCAGGTCCCTATGGTATAAGAGAAACAAGTAGGGGGATAACCTAGAGGCCCGAGGGACTCGGAGGGAGTAGACCGAGATTTGGATAGCCGGAGAAATGATGGGTCCGACTCGAGTGTTGCCACAAGCAGCCGCCTGCGCAAATATCATGGGATAGCGAGCGCACTCATGAACAATGCAGAATAGTGAGAATGAAAGCGGATTCCTAACAGCCCTGCATCTTGGTCCAGGTTTATCGACGTCGGTGCGTAGAGGGCGGCCGGCACGTGACATTGCCGCGCGACGCAATGAGCAGCCAAAGCGACCACAATAAAGGACGCGACTGCCGTCTTGAGATCTGATCAAACACCCGAAACAGCTAACTGGAGCACGCTGCATCATCACCATTCGGACTCGAACCTTTGAACGTATTTTCTCGACCTCTGCTTTTCGTGGTTTTCGACGGCCGTCTCTCGACTATTATTAGCATGTCTCTGGGCAAACCAACGCCCAATCAGTTTCATGGACACTTCGGCACCGCTAGGCTGCCAAAGCTAGGAAATAAATGATCGACGAACACTCCGTCCCTGCACTGCGCAAAGGGTCATGTTGCTCGAACATGGAGGAAAATAAGTCTCCTATTGAACTGTTCAAATTTCTCTCAGAAGCCAAGTGGAACTACGAAGGCCAGCAAGCGTGGACTTGATAACACCCACTGAAATAGACTCGGATAAAACTTGATGACGACATCCTCAATATAGATCGTTGTCCCGAGATGTCTGAAGGCGGCTTGAAGTAAATATATAGTCGTCGCTGGCGTAACCCCAACGCGTCGCATATAGCGACCTTGGCCCTCACTCCAAGCCAAATTTTTCTTCTGCTCACGGATGGCGGGACCACCACCATTCGAGATGGTCTATAGCTCATTTGAGCGAAATGGAGTAATTGTATGTGTTCCTATAATTCAAGAGTCGCCTGGAAAGTTCACCGGCTTCCAGGCTCTTGTCGCTGGCGGCATACTCTCTTTCTTGGCTATTTTTTATTTATTGCTCACGGTACGTTGATTCTCATTCCCTACTCGTAGTTGAATTGCTTCATCCTTGTCGCAGATCATCACGTTCTCCAAGAAATACTCGAACACTCACTTTCTTCTCTACTTTTACTGCCTCTTATTGGCCGATCTCATGCAGGCGTTTGGCTCCATAATGAGTTCACATTGGGTTGAACATGGTGGTGTATTCGAGGGACCTTTCTGTGCTGCGCAAGGTTGGCCTTCTGTAATTCCGGTTACTCTGCAGATTTGAGACCAGTGAATCTAGGAGGGATAAAACAAGGAGGAAATATTGCCGCTGCTTTCTGGTACGGTTGTTATTGCTTTTATAAATTAATGTTCACTACGATGGGGATGTGAATAGGACCTTCCAAATTTCCCTGCACCTGTTCAACCTTTCATTCCGCCGTTACGAAACTACGAAGCTGGTGTCATGGACGGTGGTTGCCTTTGGCTGGAGTTTCGTCTTCACCATGGTTTTCCTCGGTCCTGTCGCAATGGAAAAAAAGGCGGAGCTGGGCCCCTTCTTTGGAATCTCCGGAGCTTGGTGTGTTCTTCGATATGAGGCCAAGTCAGACTTTTGACCTACAAACGATGGGCAGGTGTTGGATAACCCATGAATACCGACTTCATCAGATCCTGATGCAGTACCTCTTTGTGCGTCTCTTGATCGAGCAGGATATGTTCAACAACTTACGAACCTGTTTAGGAATTTCTTTCAATCGTTTGTAGCGTATTTCTGTACACTGCAACCTTGCTGCGGGCGCGCGGAAACATCTTGAAGGTCGACGGTCGCTGGAAACTACGCTTCCTCCCCGCTGGCGAGTCGTGGAGACTCGAGTTTGGGAGGGATTTCACAGACTGCGCGTCGCTGCGTCTCATACAACGCATGATTTGGTGAGTTTGAAGCACGTCCTATAGCGAATCCGTTTTTGACGAACTTGGGTTGGCCCGAAGGTATCCGGTACGAGCTCCGGTTCAATTGAAGTAGCACGCATTAACACAGCTACAGGTCGCATACGCAGTTTGCATGTTGCCCATTGCCATTGTGCGTGTGAGCGAGTTCGCCGGAATGCAACCACCATTCGCAGTGACGGTCGTTGCCGCTTTCATCTTTAACCTCTCTGGTGAGCGCGTGTTGAAACTAGTTCGCTTACCGATCTGACTGCCAAATACAACGCCCCAGGTCTTGTCGATGTGGTGCTATTTTTTACAATGCATCGCGTCTTCCCAGAGGAGGGCTCCCTTCCAAAGTTCACACGAAGGAAGACGGTTGATCCCAATGTGATGCAGCATGGAATCACTCCCTTTGCGTTCACACAGCCAAGTGGTGAAGAACCTAAACCGCTCTCCCCAGTCTCAGAAGGCTCGGGAGAAAAATCCGAAGAGAGCGGTGGACGACGTGGCAGCACCGGCAGTATGGCGTCGATAAACTCCCAGACACCGCTGCGAGCGGCATAAAAGTATCGGAGTTGGTTATTTAGTATACAGAGCGCAAATAATGACCGTTGGTTGACGTTCAAGTTCAAGTTGAGGTTGTTTGTGTTGCAAGCCGTAGACAATGGAACCAAATAGATGCCAAACATTCCTCCTCTTCTCCGCATTGCACAATGTCTAGGCGTCGTCCGCCCTCCAACGCGAACTTGGCTCATTCCAATATGTCCCATGATTCTCCAAAACCATCTCGGGCCCAGCGACATCGACCACAGCAATCCGTGGAACAACCAAATCTCGGCATGTCGCCAGAAGCCAGATATAACCACAATCTCAAGGTCCTTCGGCGAAGGGACCCGTCTATCATCTCAATTTTTGACCAATTCAGTCATGTATGCGTGTACCACCACAACGGGCAAACATGGGAGAAAAACGGCTTCGAGGGAAGCATGTTTTTGTACGAAAGGCAAGTAGCATCGCGTCTGTATATGCCACCAATTAACGGTCTGTCGACCAGTGATTCTTACCCTCCATACGGCTTCTACATTCTAAACCGTATGGGTATGGATGATTACATCCAACGCCTCTATCCAGAAGATGTTACTGGAATCCACGGCACCTATCTTATGCTACGATCTTACCCGGACTTTACCACCCGCCGCATATCCCACATCCTTAGCTTGAATGATGAAGCACCAGGAAAATTATCCGACGCATGGTCCGTTCCTAACCTCGACAAACTCCTCGATGGTGACAAGGGCCGCGCTCACACCGTCGGCCTATGGATGTTTCCTACCGATGCGAGAGAGCCCATGATCGACGTTATGATGCGGTAACGCGCTTTCTCTGCTTTTTGCCCATTTACTTACTATGGACAGGCTGCACTCATATGTGAAGCAAAATGTTCCGTACCCAGAGCAATTTAGGTACGGTCCTAACCGACCCCCACCTCCAAATCCTCATCTACGTACAACTTCTCCTTCCCCTCCGCCGGAGCCACGTGAGACCAGTCGCGATACACATCCGTTTCTTTTCGTTAACCTCGCGCGCAGACGCGGCACTATCCGGCGACAATGGTCTCGATCACTCCTTTCCGAGTGGAAGCGCCTCTGAGCTAGACAAGCTCTTCGCAAAGATGAGGGCCGCTCCTCACCGTCGATGCCTACCTTTTCTTCGCCTGCTCCTCCCACCTCCCGTTCGACGTCCACAATGACTGTCGCGTCACTGTTTGCGGCTTTAAGCGGCGCGGAGCCAGAGGAGGCCGCGCCCCCCACCCCCAGTAGCGGCATTCCGTTGTTGGATTCCATATTCGCATCAGCGAAAGCAGGGCCCTCCAATCCCACCCCAGCGGAGCCCATGCCAATACATTCACCTACTCCGACAACCTCGGTTCTCCCTCCCCAGATCTTGAACCACGAAGTGATAACGACACTGTTAGGCCTGCCGCCCTCGCGGTCTGCATCGGCGTCCTCCGCATCGTATAGTAGCGACGCACAGTCACATACTAGCTCGCAAGAGGGGGATAACGAATATGAGGAGTCACCCGGGAGCAACAGCGCTGGGCACCGGGGGAACGCAGGGTCGGATGGCTTCTCGGAGTCGAGTACTGTGCTCGATCCGGATGCGGAACTCGATGAAGAGCTACAGGCCGCAGGGGCGAGCGCAGGGCGGCCTCTGCTAAGCGTCCCTACGCCTCGCACAGTCGCCCGCAATCTTCCCGTAAGCGGTGGAGGCGGACCCAAAGTGAACGGCAAGGGACGGGCGTATGGGGATGTGACGCCGCGCGCACCAGCCCCAACATCGGGCATCAACGGTCACAGGTCGGTGGTGTCGCATGCGCCTGTTGCGCCGCCGATGAGCGAACCTTCGGGTTCTACGTCGACGATACGGCCTCCCTCACAGCAGCAGGCACAAGCTCCGAATGGCAGTAGGCATCCGTCAGTGCCGTTTGCCGCTGGCTCTGAGCTGTGGCCCTACCCACGCGCACCAGTGGACGACCGGGCGGCGGAGGATGGCCTTGAGGATGGGGAGATTGTGGAACTTGATTTTGAGGACACCAGCGCCCTGAGCGATCCCGACGCTTTCCGTCAAGTTCTGCAGCAGCGCGGACGTCGGAATCCCGATGCGGATTCGTCTGTGAATGGTCCTGATTCAGGGAGCGCAGCTGGGCGGGAAAGGCGGGACAGAGGGAAGGGGCGGAAGAAGGGCAAACGGGAGCGTGCGGCAGAGCGTACAGCAGAGCTCGAACATCAGCGCTCCCTTGAGGCGGCCAGGTTGTTCCAGATGATCGATCCCTCCAACTCCCGCGACCGTTTCGGTTTAGCGTCTCCTTCGTCCTCGAGGTCCGCTTCAGCCAGTCCGTCCCCGGGGCAATCGCCGCACCGTCCCCCTGGTCTTGTGCCACCGCCGTTTACGGAGACGGAGACGCCGACGACTGCTCGACCGTCGAAGATGCAGACGATGGTGGCCGGTATAAATGGCAATACATCGTCGGTCGGGGCGACGCCGCCTGTCACAGGTCTGGATCCCGCGAGGGCGAGAGCTGCTGTAATTTCTACCCTAGCTGGGGAGGCCCGGAGCCTTCCACCTATGGAGCGGAATGAGTTCGTGAGGGATTTGCTGACCCACATTCACGTGAGTGCTAATGGTATCGACTTGGCAAAGACTTGCAGCTGATTTTATTCTTAGACGGACAAGGCGTTCGTGGACGCTCTCTGGCAGGATTACATGTCTCGAGTGGACTAATTGTTTTTTTATTTGAGGAAACACTATTCACGACCTCGCGACGTTCTTTTATTTCAACGCATCTCAGGATCAGTCTACCCGCCAAATCGTGTATCAACCACTCTTGTTCTGTGAAACCACTATTACTTACATGTAGCATTTGCGATTACTCCCCACACTCTCTATACACTACCGTTCTTTGCTATACACTAAATGCACGGCTGTACATTTGAGATCACTAAGTTTTGCAAAGGTATTTCGTGTTTGGCTACGACCTACATTTCAAACAAAGAACTCTTCGCGCCTCGGTCACGGTCAACTTGAAGTTGGGTACGTTCCTTCGCTGCTTGGACGGGATTCCTCTGATGTGCTGCCTGTAGTCTCCAACTGCTTTTTCTCCGCTTTGATGTCCTATCCGTGGCTGGCTCAGGCGGCTCATCACAAGGCTGCTGTTAGCGAGGGATTGAGAATTGTTCGCAAGGTCATCGCACGCGACGCAGTTAAAACTGGTCTCAGCACCACAGATCTGTACAAGCTCGCCCTCAAAGAACCCCCTCCACCCACCTTTGCCTTGACCATCCCGTCTGAGGAAGAAGATTCAGTCCCCGAACTTAAATATGGGAAAACTGGACGAAGCCGCATCGCCCCGCCCTCCCCACCCCATCCCCGCCATCCGGTCCGCTCTATTTCGTGCGTTCTAAAATACCATGCAGTCCGCCATTCACTCATCACGATATAGATTTCTAAAGCACCACTTACTCCCCATTATCGAGGGCGAACGATGTGTAAGGCATGTCCGCGAAAAGCGCCTGGTGGTCCAATCAAAAAAGGACAAACTGCGTTCCGCACGAGGGCAGACGCAGCAAGGCGCCGCACACACGCCTGTGACGCCCGTAGAAACCACAGTCTGGCTGTGGCAAGCCACGCGCGCCCCGCCACGCGTCGTAAAACCCACCCCACCGCGTCCGCCCACCGTGTACGACTGCTCTCACATGAAGGCGAGCAAGCGCAAAGCGCACAGGGAGCGCTTGGAGTTGGCTGAAAAGCGCGCAGTTCTGCGGTCCCGGCGTGAGCAGCTGAGGAAGGACTTGCGGCGGAAGGCGGAACGAGAGAACGATGCTTCGAAACGGGTGGAGGCCAGGTTGCGCCACGAAGCGGCGGAGAAAGCAGGCTTGGCGGAGAAGGAGCGAAGGAGGATACGATGGGAGGAGAAAAACGCAATTCTGGTGAAAAAGCTGGCAATGAAGCAGGCGAAGGCCAAGCAAAGTTAGATGCAGCTAGGCCGTCGACAGAACTTCATACTGCTTGACTCCAATCAATTTTACCGGTTCGTGCGTTTAAACTATAGACCCCAGGCTTTGGCAACAAGGTTGGATTCGGTCAAGATCTGGTGTCCAAACCTTTCTGACGGCCGCTCATCAACCCACGAAAATGAAAAGAATTCGTTTTAGTTCATGAGACGTGACAATGTGTCTACGTTAATGATGATGATTAACCAATGAGTGACCGGCGACCAAGGAATCCGTAAAAATCGTAGGGCGACATGAATTTGGATTTAGACTGTTGGGGACTTCATTATACATGCTTCATTGGAGCGTGCATGAAATCAGACGGTCTCAGACTGAACGGTCGATTTGGGCGTCCTGCGGCACTATCTCAGTAACCTCCCCAACACCTAAAACGGACTCACTTACAGTTTATAGAGGATACTGTCGTCTTCCTGGTACAGGAAGGTGTCGTAAAGAGCAATTGCGAGCTGTGCACCCACGACCGGCCCCAGGATGCCGGTCCAGAGCCAGTATTGGTGTCGGTAGCTGAAGACACCGGGATACCCGACCGCGGCGGATAGAAGTCGAGGGCCGAAATCGCGCGCGGGGTTGAGAGAGAAACCTATTGACGCACAGTTAGACGTAAAATTAAACCAAGATACGAGGGAATGCGTGCCAGTCTGCATCCCGAGGGAGGAACTAATGCCAAGGATGACGAGGAAAATGACGAGCGGGAAGAGACCCGGGGGCGGGGCGGTGCTTTTCTTGTCTGACAGCGCGACAATTACAAGCACCAAGACGGCCGTCCCAAGCACTTCGGAGAAAAAGGCCGACACGTCGGTCAGGTATCCGGCCTGCGAAGCTCAAGGATGAGAACCGGTTGGTTGTGGGCAGAGGCGGAAAATTTACAGCATATGCACCGAAGACGCCAGCGGTTTTCATGGTGCGGATTCCCGACCCCTCGAAAATATCGATGGCATGGAAATAATTCGCGTATACGATCGCCGCGCCGATGAATCCCCCAAGTGTTTGTGCAAAAATGAAGCCCTAGAGCGAATCTGTGAACTCCTGAGCAAGAAATAGCCGGCACGCCTTACTGGAACCTTCTTCCACGGGAAGCCGCGCCAGGTCGCCATAGCCAGAGTGACCTTGCATGAAAGGCAGAGTCAGATCCAATTCTACCGCCGAGTATTACGTTTAGAAGCGACGCACAGCAGGGTTGATGTGGGCGGGGGATATACCGCTCGAGACCCAAACACCTAGACAGAGGCCGACCTATATGCGACGTTAGCACAGGGCTGTGCGTTGCTCGAATAAGCGCTTACGGCCCAACCAAAACTGACAGCGAGATAGTCCTAGTCCAAGCATTAAATATAGTATAATCCGATCCTGCGTTCAATACGCACGCCTTTGGGGGAAGAGGAGACACCGGACGCGGAGGAGAGAAGGACCTGGCAATTTACACCAGCACCAAAGATGATGAGGATCGCAACGCCCAAGAATTCAGCAAAAGGCTCCCGCAACATCTCACTGGGCGTTTGCTATTACCAAGAGCGTATGGTCGGGAGAATAGAACATACCGGTAACGACAAAACGCACTCGGAGGTGTGGGCGCATGAGTTTCTCTCAAGCGAGTCGTAGACATGTGGGAGGTCAGTGACATGGGTAGATGGGTGCTGAGTACAAAAGTCCTGTGGCGATCACGTACTTATACGCAGGCCCTACTGCCTTCGGCGCCATCAATAAAGCGGAAACTAGTTTGGAATGGCTCGACACAAGCTTGACGGAAAGCCTAGCGCGAGGCACGGAACTCCAAGATACCTGGTGTCTGGCTAAGCACCGACTGGCCTCGGCGGTACCTGGTAGATTACGAGACTGCCGAACCCCCTTTCAGGTCGTGGGTTAGCTCGCCAGAGGCCCAAGTGCGGGGCCTGGCGGTTTTTTGGTTCCGAAATCCAGAGTAAGAAGGCAGGAAGAATGGCTTAGGAGAAATCAAAAAAGAAAAAATGATTACATAAGCAATCTTGGTTATTTATATCAACGAGTTTTAGAGCTGGTTTGACCTTCTTTGCTTCTTGCTGCCGTACAACATTTGCGCATGACCCATACTCGGCGAGGGGAATGTATATGGTCCAGATATCAAGCAAGAGCCGATGTAGCAGGAAACGGATGGTGGTGAACAGACGGTGACCGGACCGCTGTGTTCGGTGAAATGAACGATCCCGATAAAGCGGACAGAAAGACACTTTGCCCAGTGAGCGAATGGAGAAATTTTGCTATGCGAACTGGCCTCCGTGGGGCCGAGTACGCAGGAGGAACTTTGACAGGATGCGAGTGAAGTGACGGCCGCCGTGAACGGTGAGCAGTAACTGTTCGATGGGCATGAATTCTGACCAACAAGGGGCGTCTATGGACATAGATGAAGATGGCGGGGGTTGTTAGTCGACCACAACGAATCGGCGAAGGCACGAGCCACAAGGTTACCCAGCTGGGATTTATTGAGCGTAGGGAGATTACAGCACCAGCAAGGTCGGAAAGTGCCGTCAGATTGGGAGGAGTGCGGAGTTTTGACCTCGGTGGGGCTCGTGCGGCCAAGCTGCTACCAATGAGATACTGTGGGTGTGGGGAGGTTCTTTTTTGGGGGGGGGAGAGAGGGGTTGCTTCATTTCGCCCCAGAAAGACCCAGGTATTGTAGCACCAGGCGTCAGCCTGAAACAAGACTATGGTACGCAAAGCACGATATGCTGCGTAGATGCTTGTGAGAATGCGGGTGGCGGTGTGGAACCCCTGGCGCGGAGCCCAGTTTGGGATGTGCCTCTCCGAGCCTCTCGCCGCCGCGAGGTCTAGATGATTACTGATAATGCTGTGGCCGACGTCGTCTTCATCCATCCGCTGAAACGCGCTGAGGGAACACCGATGTCACGGAACGAGGCTTCGTTGCCTTACAATCGTCGGACCTCTGTTTGCTATTGAACGCGTCTTCTACCTGAAGCGGGTGATGTGAACTTGAAGAGTACAAATGGAGGAGCGAAAGTTTGAGGAACAGGCTTTGATATTGCGCACGTCTTGTCAACGACGCGCTTTATAATTATATTTAGAGCCAAGTCTGCGTCTATGTATCTGTCAGTGAGTTTTGACATTGATGCTGGGAGGCGCACCCCGGCATGGGAATATCCTCTGTAGGAACGGACGATCGTTCCCGACGCTCTGAATTGCGGAGGAGGACGATTAACAGGCGTTTGGGAGGGCTGGGCGACCCGAAAAGTAATAATTGCCCACAAGTCAGTCCCAGTTCTACATCGTCTCAGGGAGAAAATATGCCACGACACAGCACAAAGAACCCAAGCCGGCCGATGTTTATGAGCCCAGAGCCCAGATGATAAGAATCGGAACTGACAAGTCAAGGGCCGAACCAATTTTGACCTCGTACTTGTCAATGTACTTCCTTGCTGAAGAAACAGATAAAAAAGATTGGACAAATGACAAGGAGATGATGAATACCCTGAGCATCCAATGGGAACCAGGTTTGAGGAGCGCTCCGCTCCATGCGTTTTTGTCAAGAGCAGATGTGGCATATTAACGGTGCATTTCCGTCGGCCATAATTCACGGCGTTGATAACCATTAAGGTGGAACAGTGGCAAACGGCGAGACACTGTCCAAAATGAACTCCGCCGCTCCGATTCGAATCATTCGACAACCAGGGGAGAAACACCGCTGGAAACACTTTGGCAATCTGACAGTAGATCCGGACAAAATGGAAGACATTGCGGTGTGCGACGAATACTGTTTTGAAGCAAAATAAATGACTGGTAAAGGATTGGAAGCAGTGTGTGACTCTGTCACACCCAGTGACTCACTTGACCCCAACCTTTCAACTTCAAGTTAGGATCAAAACCCCGTATTTGACCAAAGAATATTCTTGGTGCAAACCTCATTTACTTGTGGGATACCGCCGGGTCCGTCATCCTGGCTCAACAGACTTGGCGGCACTGAAACTTCAGTCTTAACGGCCTGGACTCTAGGGGTAATGCAATAAACTAAGGCGACCCTTCACCGCGGCTGCCACTAGTCGCATCGATGTCAAGTTATTTCAACGGTTGACATCATACGTTATCCCACCTATATCGTTTATATAATATGTTCCTCGACTGCACCGGTTGAAGCATCCTTCTTCGAGAGACCGTGACTAGAGATCTCCGAGGTATTAATGACTCCCACCTGCTGCTGTGCCTTGTCGAGGGACAATCACTATGCTGATTCGGTTCCAAGCTATAAAAAATTGCTGTGGAGACGATCCTTGGCATCCGTACCTGCCAAACTGACAATTCATCTTTCTTCCGCAGACTCGGAATTTCCCCTGGGACCCTCCTCCCGAACGTTTCATTTCCCGTCTTTCGATGGCCATTTCTATGCTGTCAACTGCTGTCGATTTTTGGTCCTGTTTTACACCTTAAACCAAGGCTCAGGGTATCTCCTTTTCTCAGTTATGTATGCAAGGCGAAGTTATCACCGATGGCTTGCACCGATGCTATCAGTGTTGCAAGTTCTAATCCCTTGTTTGGAGCGACGCCACCGGAACCAAGATTGACGTCGTAGCTTGCGGCGTACCCACGAACTGACATTTCCAGAGTCTCAGCTGGGCCCGAACAAACAGTTCTATATTAATCGCGGCTATAAAAACCAGGATGCGAACACTCCATCGTTCATTCACCCAATGAGACTCGATACCTCTACACTCATTTTCCTAGGGCTTTGCGCCGGAATAGTCTCCGCTGCTCGCCCCGATGCCGCTCGTTCTTTACAACCGAGAAGAAAAACGTCTATGCTGATCGGTAATTGCCTCTCATTCACGACCTAATTCTGGAGACTCAGACGACTGTGCCCAGCCCCCGCTGCGCAGCCAGGCCTACCGAGTATCAACGCGGCCAAAGCGGCCTCAACTGCTGCCAATTTGAATCTGGACGACATTCAGGGGGACATACTGTTCGCCCATCCTCCTAATATCACACGGTCTGGATTTAATAAATTTTTACGATCCAGGATTGGGATGAAAAAGAAAAAGGAGTTCTTCTTTTTCTTCGGCATCTCGAAAGCCGCGAAGTTCAAGAGGAAGCTCAAGTCGCACATCCTGCCACTTGTAACAAGTACGACAAAGCTACTCGACATCTCATCGCAACCAACGACCGCGCTCAACATCGCCTTCTCGCAAACGGGTCTTCTTGCTTTGAACGTCAGCGATCCGCTCAATGATGCGCCGTTTGCGGGGGGCCAGCTTAAAGACAGTTCAAATCTTGGCGACCCAGGTACGACAAATTGGGTTCCGGAATTCGTTGGCACGAACATTCATGGCGTTATACTTCTTGCATCCGACGTCGTGGCTGATATCAACACCACACTGGCCAGTCTGAAGTCTGAACTTGGGGACAGCATCACGGAAATCTACTCACTTCAAGGAGCAGCCCGCCCAGATCAGAACGAGGGCCATGAACGTAAGTATTCTAGCCGTTAAGCTCAAACACTTGCGCTAACAGGCTTGCAGATTTCGGTTACTTGGACGGAATCTCGAACCCCGCCGTAGTGGGCTTCCAGACTCCGCTCCCGGGCCAAGCCGTTGTCCCTACAGGCGAAATTCTGGTCGGGGAGACTGGAGACAACGTCACTCGGCCATTATGGGCCAAAGACGGATCGTTCCTCGTGTTCCGCCAGCTTAAGCAGCTAGTGCCCGAGTTCGACAAGTTTTTGACGGACAATCCGATCCGTATACCGGCTCTGACGCCGAAGCAAGGCTCCGACCTCCTTGGTGCTCGTATGATCGGCCGCTGGAAAAGCGTCAGTTGCAAAAACTATTCTCATGGTCTCCACTGACGTTCAGTTGATTTTGTTTGCATGCAGGGTGCACCGGTCATGCTGGCGCCTTTGGTTGACAACCCAGCTCTTGGAGCGGATCCAACCCGGAACAACAACTTCACATATGGGGCGCCCGGACAGACCACTGGCAAATCGAATACGACGGACCAGTCCAAGTACGTCGCAATCCAAATTTCAACAGTGTTACATGGCACTTATTTCTTAATACGAAGATGTCCGTTCTCTGCGCACATCCGGAAGACGCGGCCGCGTGCTGATTTAGGGTTACCGGAGACAAACGACCACCATGTAGTCCGTGGGGTATTCCGTACGGACCGGAAGGTCAGCTTTTCTTCACTTAAAAATAGAAGGATCGCTGGAACTGATTCCTTCAACCCTTTTAATTGAATAGTTACTCCGGACGAGACCGCATCTAGCACGACGGAAGTTGAACGCGGGCTGGCTTTTGGTTCGCACGGTTCGATTTATTTGTAGACTTTGAGATGCTCATGTGGCGATCGGTCCAGTCTGTTACCAGTCCAACATCCAGAATGGCTTCCAGTTCCTGCAGCAAAAATGGGCTGATAATACAAAGTGAGCGATTTCTCCACACTGTCATCGGCTATATCTAAAGTGTCACAGGTTTGTCCATGCGGCTGTCGGCTTTGACCCCATTATTGGTAGGCCACCACTTTCAAACCCAACTAATTACTCACAGAACATCATTGTAGGAGCGGCCCAGGGTGCTCAACGCGTCGTCAACGGACTCGATCCCACGGACCCTTCGCGCAGCATCACACTCACCACTGGCAAGCTTGTTTTCTTAAATTACATTATTGAAGCTAACAGGTCACAGATTTTGTCGTGTCAAGGGGCGGGGAGTACTTTTTCTCGCCATCGTTGTCGGCTATTGCCAATACCCTTTCGGTTTGACAACACAGACTTTGATTATTTTGTTTGCTTATAGTACCGTACTCAGTCTTTACTTAGAGCTTGAAATTAATGTTAAATATTAGATGGATGGGACGAAATCGACGTGAGTACTTTTATCTATCGAGCCGTGAACAGAGGCCGATAAAAGAAGGACGAATTACGACAATTTAGTTAGTTGCTGATGAATTTGCTGGCCTGCATCGTCTCCCACTTTGTGAACCAATCCACCACGTTTCGCGCCAAGTCTTCATCTATCTGACCTTTCTTCGCTCTTACCCGCCACTTATCCAAACTGTCGACGGAACCACCGCCTTGCTTGATAACTGTTTTTATACTCGCGCAGATATCCCGGTGAGGAATCGCAGGATCCCTCCAGGCCACAACCTGACAATCCCGTCCACAATAGGACACCAGTTGGCATCCACTGCACCGGCGGAAACGGCCGTCTGGTGACGATTCGGGCTCCAGCATCTGGATCGAACGATGGCACCCCAACGAAAAGCATACGTTGCGCTCCTTGCTCGACTTCAGGATGGTATACGCAGGGAGAACGGCAGACGCATTTGGAGCCTGACCCGATTCTTTCCCCAGCCGAAGGACGGCCGCGATGATATCCGACCGCATATGCTGAGCAGTAGGTGGGATCTCGTGCAGCAAGTTGCCAAGCACATACAAGGTGGCCGCTGCCTCGGTAAATACTTGGATGGAGAACGTGGCGAGATCGAGAACCTCGTCGGAAAAGAAAGCGGGGGTGTGGAGATGTCCGAGGGCTTTGGAGAAGAGATCAAACAGCGAGCGTTCGTAGCCACCACACAAACGTCTAATCTCAGCCGGTTGTATGTTGGATTCTCCAAAGAGACATTTCCAGAATTTTTCTATGTGCCACATTCGGCGGTGGAAGGCGTCGCCGATTTCAATACCTGGGCGTCTGTAAGGGATTGGTCTAGCATGCGTGTGAGGTGATATCGCATATTTCGTGGCCAATTTTTGCGATATCAGCCGCCAAGTTGGGCGAATGGCGATGGTAGGGACTACCAGGGACCTCGATACGTGGCCGAAACACCTAAAAGGGAGATTGCCCAAGACTCAGGATCGCGGTATAGATGAATCCACTGGTGAAGGGATTTGACGGTTGTCTCCGGGCCGAATGGAATGCAATCTTGAGGCGAAAAGGGCCAGACCTGCGTCCGTCTTTTTGCAACCGCAGTCGGGGACAAATCGTGCAAGTACGGGACAAGACGTTTGAGGATGCGGGAAAGGAAGCCATGGAAGGGCGACGATGCAACTGCGGGCTCCTCTGTCTGCCACATTGTGTTCCATGAAATGAACATGGATTGTCCGGAATGGCGAACGACTCCGCGCCCTCCCAGTCGTTCGCGCAAAAACAATGCCTGCGACTGGTTACCAGGTTGGCTAGTTCCTGGTCGCTCCGGGCGTATGTTATAAATTTGAGGATTGCTGGCCAGATGGTGCATGTTTGTCCGAAAATGAAATCCGGTGGCAAATGTGAGCCAAAGAGCATCGAAATGCCGCCTGTTAAACAATTCCAGCAGGACTTGGGATTGGCTGGGTCGTGAAGAGCATCATTTATGAATGCCACCAGCCTTTCAGGCGGAAAATAAGGGAGCACGACCGTATTCATGGTAGTACGGAACAAGGCTTTGTCTGATTTCATCACTCCCGGTTTCTTCCGCATCTCGGCAACTCTCGGCACAGATTCGACTGAGAAATGCGGACCTGGCTTCTTCACCTTTTCTTGGAGACGGGTTTCCTTACACCCACTGCTGGCAGGATAACCCTTTCGTCGTCTGGCAGTTGCATGTCGAACCAATCCAACCTGAAGTTTCCCTCATGCATAGTATCCTTAGGCCGTACACAAGCACTAGCCAGTGCCTTTCTCTTGGATTGCGTTTTGTTTGACTCTTTTAAAGTCCACCATCCCGAAGGGAGTTTTTGGCTGGACGTTGGCGCTGAGCGCTATAATTTCAGTGATGTGATCTCATGACTATTCTTGGACTATTTGTCATCTTTCTGCTTTTGCTCTCGCCCTCACCTCATTTTGGCCGTCCTTGTCAACACATTGTGTCTGCATGTCTTGAACATATCCACGCTCTCCGTGTTACCCACTAGAGTCTATACTTGGCCATCGATGGCGGCACGCCTGTCCATCACGATCAATGACGCACGAATATAAACCGTATTTATAGCTGGTTAGGCCAGAACAGACCAGAACCCACATCTCACAAACACTGCTCCTCAACCACCAACCACTATGTCTCTCTCTCGCCACAGTAAGCAACGTCGCGCTCGCCCTTATTTTCGCACTCTCTAACCCCCTCACAGTCAACGCAGACGAGGTCATCGAAAAGTGCAAAGAGCACCCGCACCGCAAGCATACAGGCCAAGAGGGTCGCCAAACCCTGCACCAGTCTTGGTCTCGCGATGAGGATGCTGCCCGAGCCCCCAAGTACACCATTCCTGCAGTTGGCATCCCATCAAAGGTACAATAAATATACCATACTAAACGACGAATACAACACCCTAACCCTTCTCTTAACAGGCAGCATATCAACTGCTTCATGATGAGACAGCACTAGATGGCAATCCCCTGCTCAATCTTGCATCGTGAGTTGACATGCGCTGTCCCGATCTACGAGTCAATGCCGCTTCAGATTTGTCCACACCTGGATGCCCGAGGAAGCTAACAAGCTCATCATGGAGAATATCAATAAAAATCAGTCGATCTCGACGAGTATCCGGCAGCAACCATCATTCATAATCGCTGCATATCAATGTGTATGTTGATTTCTTTTCATTCTGAGGCATTTTTTTACAACACGATTGACAGTGGCCGATTTGTGGAAGGCGCCTAAGGAACCAAGGCCATCGGCACATCCACTGCGGGATCGTCCGAGGCGATCATGCTTGGTGGTCTGGCGTTGAAGAAGCGCTGGCAAGAGGCGAGAAAGGCTGCTGGTAAAGATCACTACCATCCGAATATTGTATTCGGTTCCAATGCCCAAGTGGCGCTCGAGAAATTTGCGAGGTTCGTGGTACGCATTTTCCCTTTCCTGTCTGACACCACACATCAGATACTGGGACGTTGAAGCGCGTTTAGTCCCCGTGAATGCCTCGACTAACTACATCATGAATCCTCATGATGCGATCCCCTTCATTGACGAGAACACCATTGGTGTAAGTAGTGGTTTGTTCGGTGGCAATCCTGACTGACATTATAACTAGGTGATGGTCATTTTGGGAAGCACCTACACAGGCCACTTCGAAGTGAGCGAATGGATTTAGATTCTGTGATTTGACTCTTACCAGGCTGTAGGATGTCCAACTCATGTCTGACCTCCGTACGTTCTTCTGAATCATCTTTCACACCTATTGTTTATTTTTGGGCCTGCGCAGTGGACGACTTGCAAAAACGCACTGGCCTCGATATCCCCATTCACGTTGACGGTGCCTCGGGCGCATTCATCGCACCATTCGCGTACCCGAAATACAAGTGGGCTTTCGACGTGCCGCGTGTGCACTCTATCAATACCTCCGGCCACAAATTTGGTCTTGTCTACGCGGGACTGGGCTGGATTTTGTGGAAGGATGAATCCATGTTGCACAAAGACTTGATTTTCGAGCTACGTGAGTTATCTTCCCCAAATCGATGTCGCCGTTTATTCATATGCCCGCTGGTAGATTATCTCGGAAGCGTCGAATATTCCTTTACTCTGTATGTCTCTTTCCTACCCTATCTTCGTGGGCACTGCTTACTCGACGTCTCGGCAGCAATTTCTCGAAGCCCGCCGCTCCTATCATCGCGCAGGTACGTAGTCTCGAGACATTTCTCTGCTTACGTTAGCTCATTTTTTTCGCAGATGTATAACTTCCTCAATTTAGGTTTGTTTCGTCCCAATCTTTATTGAATCGTTCTTACCAATCCGCTGCCTAGGTTTTGATGGCTATCGCCGTATCGCGATCAAGGACCTGCGCAATGCCCGCATGCTCTCCCGCGCTCTTGAGGCCACGTACTTTACGGTCCTCAGTAACATACACAAGCCCTCAGCGAACGGCTTGGTGGAGCCAGACAGCGCCGACGACACGGACGAACCAGAACTCTACGAACGTGGGCTCCCCGTCGTGTCATTCAAGCTCTCCGACAAGTTTACGGCCGAGTACCCTCATGTGCAACAGGCGTGGATCCAATCGATGCTCCGCACCAAAGGGTGGATCGTGCCAAACTACAATGCGCCGGAGGGCGAGGCGGACACGCAGATCCTGCGCGTTGTTGGTGCGTCAACTCGTGTTTACAGTGTTCCCTCTTCTTAACATGACTTTTTTGTGCAGTCCGCGAGACTCTCAGCGAGGACTTGTGCGAGCGGCTGATCGTCGATATTTTCGAGGTTACAGAGGCCCTTATGGGTACGTCTGCGTATTCACGGTCTACGTTCGCCGATCCCTCGTCTCCGAACCATGCGAATGGCGTCGTACCTTTACCCCACTCGTCCACATTTCCACCCGTTCCTTCCCATTCCTCCTATTCGCGATCAGATGGCGAAGGCGTAGCTTCACACTACCCTTTGTCTATGATCCATCCGTCCCTTCCCATTCTTCCTATTCGCATGGCGTAGGCGGCGCTTATCCTGGCCGCCGTCCATGATTCCACCCGTTCCTTCTGACCTCTCCTATTCACGTTCAGAGTCGTCTTCCTCTTCTCCCGCTGCTTCGACCTCTCCTTTGCCTGCCCCTACCACCCCAGTATCCCCCCTGTCCCTTCCTGTAGCCGCGCTGGGGCTCCACAGGGATCCTTCCCCGCGCGGCTTATGCACGCCTTCCTCCTGCCTTTTGCCTTTATCTTCCACATGTTTACTGCATTTCTCTGCCTGACTTCCTTCCGCTCCCCGTCCCCCTTTTCGTTCTTCTCTTCTTCTTCTTCTACTACTTCTTCTTCGTCTTCCTCGCGTAACTTGCCTGCTTTCTTCCTTCCTTTCGCACCATGCCCACACTGACTGTCTTATTTTCATTTCCTTTATAGATCCGAACAGCGCGGTGATGCTTCCCAAGGGAGCGAATGTCCACCAGCCTGACAAGGAGCATGGACGTCCGGAGAAGGACAACTTTGGAGATGCGACCGGTGAGGCTGCGCAGGGGCAGTCTGGGTTTGCTCGTCAGTGCTAAGAGCGTAGGAAAATGCTGAAGAGCGAATGGAAATGATGGTGGTTTCTTGAAAAGTTAGCTATGTAGCTGTATGCGTCTGTGTGTAACATGTATTGGTGTTTGAATCGATGCGCCCGCTTTTGCCTTCCGTCTTAATTTGGTGCCTCTGAAATTATTTCCATTTTGGATTTCGGCGTTCAGGTTGTTTGTGTGTGTTGCCCAAGCCCATTGCTTGCCCTTTCCGAATCCGAACTGTTCCCACTCAGCGCTCAGCTCCGCGCACGTCCCAATGATGGCCAAGAACCGCAAGGCATCTTACAAAGCCTCTCCTCTTGCGGCGACGGACGTATCGGAATCGCAGGAACTGCGTCGGAGAAAGGTTTATACTTCACGCGCCCACTATATAATCTGAATCTCACAAAGAACTTGATGACAGGCTCTGGACGAACAAAAACGAGTATGTTGCCCTTGTTGATCGTTCCAGCTCACCTCTCGAATTTACTCCCGCAGAGACGCGCGCAACGCGTGGAGTCGGCGCGGCAGCTTGACTGTTTGCGGACCTCAATCTCGGGAAATCGGATGAAGAGGAAGACGCACAGGAAGATCCGGGTGTTGTGCGGATGGGAATTGCTTCATATGCGCCGCTGCTTCCTCCCTCTGCCTCCCCCGCCTCCGATACCCGCATGGCAGAGTCCGTTTCAGGCTCCGAGCCACCGGCACCGGCAGGCGTAAGAGGAAAAAGCGGAAGCAAAATCGAAGAAGGAAATTTCACCGCGAATAGCAAATGGGCGAGCAATGTATGTACGCTGAGCTCTTGGAAATGAACGAAGACAATACTTGGGACGTCTCGGATTCGAGTGCAGATGGGCTTCCGGAGGACCTTGAGACCGCCTGGGTGGCAGGTTCGCCGCATCTCTCAGTACGGAGGCCATAGTCCGCTTACCTCGTCTCTCATAGTTGCACCGGTTCCTGTGGGGAAGCGATGTCTTGCGGTTACTGATCAGTCGCTGGGTGTTCCCGGTCTCGGTCAGCTTCTCAATTACTATTTTATCCGCGGTTTTCCTCATTCCACTCAGTTCCGAACACATCCTTGCGAAGCAGGAAACTGGGGAAACTTCTCATGCCTCGTTTCCCGTCCTCACTGCCGCCATTGACAATTTTGTACGGAATTCCTCTTCTTTTCGAATCTTAGTATGGAATTAAGCTCGTATTTTCTCTTCGCTAGGGACTGTATTTTTGGATGATAACTGGCGAGAAACGGTATCCTTCATATACTTGATGTTTTGAATGGAAGGGTCAGGACATCGGTGACTGCGAAACTCCGTTCAGGTAGGTTGAAATGTTCATGATCTCAACACCGTTAAATATTTGGCCGTATTCAGATTCTGGTGGCGAGATACTCGATTGGGAGAGCTTTCCAATTCTCCGCCCCTTCAAGCTCACATTATAACCAGCCGTTTGATCCCACTGACTCCAACGCTCACCCAAAACGTACCGATTTCCCTATCCTACAATGTTTCTACCAGTCCCGTACCACACGGACACCTCTCTGCTGCTCTGGCTTCACAAATTGTCCCACTTGCTAGGGCCGCTCGGTCCATCAATGTAGATATTCCCGTTTTATATAACGACGCAGAGCCTGCAGAGTCTATGGTAGTTGACCAGCTGCAAGGCCCTGTGCTCTCGACCAGAAAGGCAGAAATTTGCGCTGACGGACTGTTGCTCTATGTCGCAGAGGCCAGTTACGAAGCTGGGACGAGCCCTCTCAGTAGCTGGATCCCATCACAAAATACGAGGAAGACGGGATAGCTGATGGTATGGCTGACTCCAACCCACCGATGGACGACGGTCCGTTGGATGTCTTCAATAGGTTGCCTCCTACTTATTTTTTTCCGTATTACCCCAACTCACATGTGATGTTTCTAGACTGGTTCAGAAGCGAATCGCGCGCAACTCGAGTAGTGAATGTAATTCATCGTTGGGTACAAATTCCATGGATGTTGAGAATTTGTAATTCTGGTCCGCCGTAACTTGATGAGTGTTCTTGCGAACGGTGTCATCAATATATAAGTTGACGATTTCATTTACCCGTATTGCACGACCTTATAATCGTTCCCCGGCGCAAATTAGGACCGAAGAAATGTTCGATCCTAGCAGACCGATCAATTCTGGCAAGACGAGCTGAGAACTAACTTGAGTTTGAAAATAGTTGCGCTAAATTTTTCATAGCAGTCTTTGCTGACCGCAGAAGAGCGACAAAGACTCAAAACGAATATTCGCAGATACCGGCTTACAACACTTGCCAGGAAGTGGGAAAGCTGTCTCACAGTTGCAATACATCTTTGATATACAGTCAATCTCGCAGATCATGTACGGGCCCAAGTCCTACTGTCCGATGAGACCGCTTTCACTTGCCCAGAATCTGTCGCAGGTCCTCCTTGTTAATAGTAAATCTTAAGAGGCAATATAAACGCACTGGCACCGTGCGAGCAAGGCGTCATCGGTGTTGATTGGCTTCACGACGGGCAATCCGTCGTCCGTCTTATTGAAGAGCATTTCGGTATGCTCTACAGCCCACCTCTGCCACGACGGCGTGATCGTAGTCGGGTCGACCTTCACGTTGGGGTCAAGCGCGATCGCGAAGGAGGTGAAGGTCTTGGCGAAGGCGTCGATAAACTGTGGGTTGTTAAACGGCGGCGGCATCATGGTGAAGGACGGCCAGTAGTAGGAAAAATCGTCCGCATGCAGGCCCGGTGGGATCGCGAACTCGCCCTATGAATATCAGTTTAGCCGTGAGGATCGGAATGAACTGAACACACCTTAAACGCGCGCCCGCCAAAAGCACGGAGCAGGAGGTAGGTTGGGCAAATAAAAAGCGCTGGAAATATGTATGTCCAATCAGTCTGGTTTGAGTATGCTCGTTATCTTCACTTACACTCTCCCATAATCCCATTTTCCTGGAACAGCTGTGTTCCCAAGTCCGCGTACAAGGCACCCACCTTGTCGGCCTGCGGAGGGCCGAAGTTAGGAAATAATTGGAGCGCGTACTGCGTTGCGTTGGCTGTGGCGGCAGTGGTCTGGTCGACAAACCTGACCCCTTCGAAGGTGTTCGTGATGGAGAGGAGCGCGTCCTGATTTACGCGGGAGTCAGATCAGGCTCAGCCGGATGACTGTATATCGCGTACTCCGTTGACTTTGCGTTGCAACAGGGACAGCGTAGGCCGCTGTTTAATAAATGAACCATCTACCACTGGGGCCAGTGGGATCGTCCCGAAGAACGCGTCGTTGTTGATTTTAATGTTGGTCGCTTGCAGCACGTCAGCGTCGGCAGATCTCAAGCAGGCCATTGCATCGGCCGCAGAGGTGCAGCTTTGAAGATTGGGTGTCAGCGAAAGGGCAGCCTACATGTTGATGAAACCTTGTACTTCGATTCCTCCACAACTTTGCTGAACAAGAGCTGTGGATATATTGAGACCTTACTCCCTCAGAGAAAATGACTGCGAACTTCGGGTATGCGATCGTTGTAGTGGTACCCTGAGACCAGAGCCGTCGAGCTGGTCATCGCTCCTCTAAAGAGCTGTGGCTCGGTCCTTCCGTCATTAGCCACGACGTGTAGAAGGACGGATCCCGCGCCTAAATCCCGAATTAATATTTAATATTGCTGGGCTCATTGAAGTACCTGCGGATTGCCCCCAGATCGTCACTCTCGAGGAATCGCCACCAAATAAATGAATCTGGAATATATTAAGTCGGCGACTTGTAAGATGGACTATTTAAAGACATACGTATTTGTTAGTCCATCGCATTGCAAAATCTTGGTCAACTGAAAGGATCTGACTCGTCAGGATTATCCATGTTTAACACCGGATGCACCTACGCAGCGCGGCATTCACTGCACCATTTTCCTTCACTTTTTCACCAGAGAGGAAACCTAACAACAAATATGTCAGTCTTCAACAGGCAATCGCGGGAAGGAGGGAATTATGCACCGAACAAGCCGAGACGGTACTGAATAATCACGACAACGACTCCTCTGCTGCTTTGGTTGATGAGATCTGCTCCGTCGGTGGCGCTGGCATGGCCCGAAATATACCTGTATTTTTATGGTTTCCGTCAAAGTCAAATACAATGCACCGGAAAATTGGACACACCCGCCACCGTGGATATAAATGATCACCGGAAGTCGTTCAGCGGCGGTGCGCCTCCCGCGTCACTCGGGTAATAAAGGCTGAAATATTAAATTAGCAGTGTTTAGACTCCAGATTTGAACCACCAACTTGAGGAATAAACAGTCTTCGGTCTGGATGACGTCGCGCGTTTCCAGAGGGTTGGTCGGAGACGATCCCTTCGAGGCTTGGAAACATTCGTTCGGCAGTACGGTCGCCTGCTGCACACCCGCGACTTTTGCGGGAGGCTGAGGGGCGCGGAAGCGCAGTTGTCCTACGGCGATTTAATCCCCCAGATCTAATATGAGCATTCAAACGCGCAGACCTATAGGTGCCGCCGCGAATCGAATTCCCAAGAAATGTGTTATGTTGGTTGGGGTCACCTCTCCTTGATACTGCGCATAGCCCAGATCGACGATTGGGCCCGCCGACTGGGCTACGGCGCAGAATGTTAGTGCGGCAATTACAAATATTTTGCTTAGT
>JARJLF010000426.1:0-202399 GCA_029378395.1 Mycena leptocephala
G
Source organism: Mycena leptocephala (assembly GCA_029378395.1). Lineage (NCBI taxonomy): Eukaryota > Fungi > Basidiomycota > Agaricomycetes > Agaricales > Mycenaceae > Mycena > Mycena leptocephala. The sequence goes on from JARJLF010000426.1 coordinate 2, forward strand.
ACGTATGGAACTTCCAGATTCCAATCACGCTGGTTGCCCGGAGCAGCGTGCAATTGCACGCTCGCATGCCCGTTGATAGAGCCGGGTTCCCCTGTAACCGGATTATGGACCAGTAAGCGTGCGTTCATCAGGACTACATGGTAAGTTTCCTGACCGTTTGCGCGAGTCTCACGTCCTGTATACATAGCCTGCGGCGACACCACAGACCCCGGGCGCACGGCCAATTCTTCTCCGCGACGATGCCTCACCCACAACTGGTCAGTGAGAGCTTGCACGCGGCTCAAGATCGTTCCTTCCCGCGGGTGGGGGTCCTCTGGGCCAAATGATCCTCGACGCGTTCGATCCAAGATACCAGCAGGCAGAGGTGTCAAAGGCGAAACCAACGGCGCACCTGGTCGTGTCGTACCTCGACCAGCATTACGAGCAAGAGGTGGGCGAGCCGTATAACGAGGAGGAGCAGGGGATGCAGGCGCGGAACGAGAGGGCATTTCAAAAGGTATGTTCTTCACACAAATTTCGCTAGAGGGGGAGGGTAGGAAAAGGGGAGAACACTGGGAAGTGGTCTCTTCTTCCATCGCGTTCTTATACACCCATCCTGACTCGAATTTCGGCATGAGGCGTTCCTTCCAAAATTTTAGTCGACACCATACTAATCCAATTACCGTCGCGTAGAAGCTAAATATCGCTATTTTGTGGGTAAGCTCTTTAATTCCCGCGTGGTTCTTTTCTCTCGTCTTGTTCTCTCGTCCCCATTTGGTCGTGCCTACTTCTTTTAACTTTTTCGACTCATTTTCTTTACTTCTTGGCGACTCATTTTTGGAACTAGAAGTTTGCCGTTGCTGGGATTCAGGTACGGTTACCCCCTTAACATAAACCAAGCTATGCGTTGGTTTTTCTAGGGTAAACGTTTCATTTGTCGTTTCACTTGGAGTAGCTAGTAATTCATAGCGAGGGCGGCGCGTCTCTCGGTCTTTAAAGACGAGGTATGTGCCTTCCTCTCGTTCGTCTATGGTCACTAGATTTCCGCGTTGCCATGGCCTGCCTAGGAGTAGTTCAAAGGGGGCTTGTTGAGACACCCAAAGGTCAGTTTTAGTTAACACTCCTCCACAAGTGAATTCCACATCACTTATATACCCCTGCAATTGACCTTTTCCCCCATTAGCGTCATTCATATTAGTTATGCGGCTCATATCCACCGGCCGTTGAATTTTTAGCGCAGCGATATCGGCACGTACGACATCTAGTTGTGAACCAGTATCTACGATAGCTGTAATTAATCGTCCTCCTATTTCTATGTCAATTTTTATGAGCACGCCTTCGGATCGTGGCCAGTTCCAATTTGCAACTACCGCATTTCCAGGTAACCGCCCAATTAAAACAGCTTTGACATTTTTCAATCTGATTATATCCATGATGCCGGATCGTATGTCCCGCGAAGCGACTACAGCTTCGCGAACCGTCATAGGTATATTTAGATCGAGAATCCTATTAATGATCGACGGGATGCTAACGGTGTTCTGAATTTCGGATTGTCGTCCGCTGTTCTTTCCCAAACTGCCCTCCTCAATTTCCGGCACAGCCTTCGCTCCTTTTGGACGGTTAACTCCAATTTGGCCTCCCGAAGGCTTTTCGGACTTCTTGGGTCGGTCCTCGGGCTCATCCACTTCCATTTCGTTGTTGAGTTCTTTTCTCGGGACCCTTGCATCTACTGGCCTTAATTCGGGGATCAAATCGCGTGGGGTCTGGAGCAATTTGTCAGCACCCGGCCTTTTAGGAACTTCGACTCGATCTGATTTCGGATCATTTCCCATTGATGGCCGAGGCTTTTCCCGACGAGGAATATGCACCCCATCAAATACTTCCCTTCGAGCGGTACAAGTACTGGGAACAGTTCGGTCAGCACTATTAACATGCCGAGTTGTCGTATTTGAGCGCATTTTTCCTTGTGGTACAGATAGATAAATTTCCCCGGGTTTTAATTCTTCTTCTGTATCAAATTCCTCATCTTCTTTTACTGCACCATACCAGTTTGCATCTAACGGTGTATCATCTTCTATTGCAAACGGTAATTCTTCTTCTTCCTCTGTCTCATATTCCGAGATCCAAGCTGATTGTTTTTCCACTCGGTAGCTTTGTTTATTTTCCGTGATTTTATTCTTTTCTAAATCCACGGTCACAAACATCACTCTGGGTGTGGAAATACGGCGCACAGCTTGTGCTAAACTTTCCCCAGACAACCGTTTAATAAATGATCCATCTTTCATTTTTAAACGACGCGTGATTTCATCATGAAACACTAAGTCCTGATTTATTAGTTCATGGATTTCTGGGCAATCTCCTATTCGATGCCCTTCTTTTTGACATCCATAACACCCAGAAATCTCTGGCTTAGTAGTTCCAGGATTTCCCAATGGAATATTATTTGGGAAAGTTGCTGGTCCTGATACGGTAGCTTGATTTGAAACAGGCGCTGAATTTTCTCGAGGCTTGAAACTTCCTTTAGTTCCTTCACCCCAATTTCCTGCAAATCGTGGTGGTTGCACACACTTTGCTGCCATACCAGTTGTATCCAACGCAAGGACTTTATAAAAGACTGGTGGGTACTCAGGGTCTGTGATCGACATCTTATTTAACTGCCGAATTAAACCAGACACCTCCTCAGCAGTTCCAGTGGAATTTGATGGTTTCCCACTTGCTGAAGTTGCAGACACCCTAGCCTTTTTCTTCTTTCCTGCACGCTCCTTTTCTTTACGCGCGCGTTTCTTAGCCCTTCGTTTTCTCCTAAAGGCATCGTAATCAGAGTCGTCGCTGGCTTCATCAGAGGCTTCATCGTCACTTTCTTCATCACTCGTCCCATTATCCAGCTCTACTCCGTAATCCGCAGCATTGACCACCATGGTCTCAGCTCGGTTGCGACGGAAGAACCACTCGGCGGCTTCATTAATTTCCTTTACGGTATACTGACGTCGATTGTTGCGTCCTGGATTCATTTGCGTAATTCTATGCTCCAGGGTTCGGCGCAAGTCAGCTTCGATTCCGAGAAGGAAATAAACGTCGTAGTTTAATTTCGTAATATGCCCTTGCTGAAGGAGCATACCAGCCATCGTCTTATATTTAATAAAATATTTCTTCCATTGTGATAAATTCTGGAAGGGACGACTCTGGGTCTTCAAGGTGTACGCAGCGATATCGCTAGGCCTGTACCTCGAAATAGCTCGCTCAGCATCATAGCATTTCAGGATTTCTTTCCGCAACTTCAGCCAATTTTTCGTTTGGTAATTTTCTGAAGCACGAATAAATCCTTGAACATCAGCGGAACAGTAGTCAAGAATACATTCACATTGATCAAACGTATCCATGACTCGATATTTAACCAATAATTTATCATAATGCGCCACAAAATATTCTACTTCAGAGTGGTGTCCTCTAAAAGTTTTGGGTGCATCACGACTACCTCTCATTGGCATATCCCATACTGTCCGAGTTGATGTTCCAAATGCTGGGGGTGCAGCATTCATTCGGATAGGTCTTATTTCGGGTGATGATGGTACTGAGTCCATTTCTTCTGGGGTTGATGGACATTCGTACATTTCATCATCCGTAGTAAGATTCGTACTAAACAATCCTGGCGACGGCTGGGTATGATGGGACGGATTCCCTACCCGATTAGGAGTTAGTACTGGAAAAGGCAAACTAGAATCTTTTTCTGGAAACACAAACTGAACGGATGGTCCAGCAGCATCTCCTGCCATCTGATGAACACCACGCGACGTAGCTTGTGGTTTCAACGAGGATGGCCCGCCTCTGCATTAGAGTCTGAGAACATATGCATTGGCAGAATTTTAATAGAGAGTTTTAGTTGAATAGAATTTATACGCTTAACAGTTGAATTCCCTCGCGGTGGCTCCAATGATGTCAAGTGTAAAATTTGTTTTACAAGAGGTCCGTCGTATGTGACTTTAATAGGACGTTTCTCTCAAGAACGATATTCAACGTTAAGAGGGGGTTTCTAAGGAACTGGGAGGGGTTCGATAGAAAGAGAAAGGGGAGGATGAAATAAGTAAATATAAAATTACTCACTTCAAGGAAGGAATACTCAGAAAGTTACTTCAGAACGCTTCGGTGGTTCAGCAAGTAACAGCGGCGGCGGGATACGGAATTGACTTAGCACGCTTTGTATGCTACAGTCAAGGGGCGGCGGAACGGAATTGACTTAGCACGCTCTGTATGCTACAGTCAAGGGACGGAGGAACAGGATTTTGATCTAGCACGTTCGGTATGCTACGATCACAAACAACAACGGAGGAGCAGAAAGACTTAGCACGTTTCGGTATGCTACAGTCAAACAGCGCGGAACAAGACAGACAAGCTTAGCAAGTACGAATTGCTACAGCTAATCAGCGGCAGGACAAACAGAAAGAGACTTAGCAAGTAGAAATTGCTACAGTCAGGCGGCGGCGGAGAGAACAACTAAACTAACTTCCTAAGACGGCTAGGCAGCTAATCACGCAGAATCAAACTTTAGACGAATACGGCTAAGAGCAGGTTGATTAGGTTCCATCATACAAAAGTAGCTACTTATATACTAATTCTATTATGACTCATGACGGGAGTCATCCCAAAGACCTGACTCATTCTGACTATTTCTGAGTCTTTCCAAGCATGAGTCATTTTTATATGACTCCAGTCCTATGACTCCATATTCTTTATTTCATTAGGTTCCATGAGTGTGAGTCATTTCGTTATGACTCACACTTCTGACTCAATTCCTAACAATAATAATTAAATCTAAAAATCATTGCATCTACCTTATGTCTCCAAACATTTTGGAGGCATGACACCGCTACCAGCTCGAATGGGTGCCGCCGAACGATCGGTTCTAATAGTGAGTGCAAGTGCGCTGGCCCGAACCCCTTGCACCGTGCACAGTCTCTAATGGCGCTAACAATCGACTCGTCAAGCTTCGGGCTGTGATACTTGTCCATGAGCGCGAGTTTAATGCTGTCGCGGTGGAAGTGGCCGCCTTCCGCGTGGGCCTCCGCCGCCTTCACCTTCGCCTCTTCTTTCGTTATGCACTCCCTTCTCGACCGCGCCCTCACCCCTACTCCCCCGCCTAACCTCCACAGTTTTCCTTCATCAATGAAATATTGGGTGGCCCGGTGTCTCGCGCGCTTCCTGTCCTTCAAACTAGCTCCGAAGTCAAGTTCCAAGATCGCGTCAATCACCTGGAGGTAAATCGGCTCGCTTTTGAACCTCTCGCGTAGTGCCATTGTACCTTCGGGTATTGGCATGACCAGGTATGTTTCGCCCGCTTCCTGGACTGTGAATAAGTCGTTGACGATTCCCGCTCGTGCCTCCCAGTCTGGTGACACAGTCCACTCGCTCCCATCTCCGACCTCCTTCGGTGTGCCCTCGTCGGCGCGGCTCAATGCGTCCGCTACCGTGTTTGTCGTGCCCTTGATGTGCTCGGCGCCCACTATTTGGTACCCCATTATCCCGTCTCTCCAACGTGTATGTGTTACGTTGAGCTTATCGTTGACCATTATATCACGTAGCGCTTGGCAATCCGTTTCCAACTTGACTGGCTGGCCCCAGATTATGGATGAAAACTTGTCTAGGGAGTACTTCAGTGCCGCAAATTCCAACAGATGCGGTGGGTAGCGCTCCTCCGCCGGTGATGTGCGTTTGGACGCAAACGCTATAGGATGACGTCGCACCGCCGCTTTGCCGCCCGGAAGAACCGTGCGCATTTTCTGCGACAGGACGCCTGCAAAGGCGTCCTTGCTTCCATCTGTTGTCACGATAAATGGGTGTTCGTGTACTTCATCGAACCGCGGGGCCCGCAATACCGGCTCGGAGAGCAAGGTGTGTTTGAGTCCGATGAAACACCTCGTGTGTTCCTCCTGCCAGACCGGATCCAGTTTGAATGCTCGCATCGCAGCACGCCAGAGTGGTCTCTTTGCACCTGCTGGGATGCTCACCATCTTCAACAGGTCCCTGAGCGGTTGCTCTCGCTTGGCGTAGCCTTCAATGAGGTCACGAAAATATGCGGTAAGTCCTAGAAACGCGTGTAGGTTGAGTGCTGTCTCAGGTTGCTTCCAGCGTACGATTGCCGTTAATTTTGAGGCATCTGGTGCAACTCCTCTCGGCCCCACCGTTGCTCCTGCGAAGACGGCCTCGGTCATGAATAATTTTGTTTTTGTTGCCGATAGAGACATGCCCTCTTCCCGGAAGCGGCCGAATATTAAACGCAGCTTGGTCATCATCCCCTCAAAGTCGTTTGCCGCCGCACCCCCGTCATCCACGAAAAGCTCCATGATTTCCTTCACCAGCAGGTCGTGTAGCCTGATTGCGCACATGTGTCCGAATTCCGTTGGTGCGTCTGTTAACCCGAACGGCATACGCATGTACGCGTAGTACCCTTTACCCGGAACGAACATCACGATATATGGCTGTAGCTTCTCGTCGACCTTCAGCGCAAAGAACCCTGATGCGAAGTCAAACACCGAGATGTAGCGGTGCCCCGATAGCCGCCGTTGTTTATCCCGTATGTCGCCTTGTGGGAACGGTACCACCTTCAGCAACTCGTTAAGTTCGTGGAAATTCTGACAGATTCTCCACTTTTGGGTTTTCGTGGGTGTTGTTTGGTCCGTTTTTGGCTCGCGTGGCGGTAAGTCATACACTGGTGGCAGTCCAGCACGTACGCATTCGTCGTTTAGTTCGTGTTTCAGCTCCTCGTGAGTTAGTCCCCCACCGTCGTGCTCTTTTTCGGCGAGCTTGATGGGTGATACGCACTTCACATCTCTCGGGTGTATCGGGCGGATTACCCCCGCACGCTCCAGTACTTCTACTTGTTCGTGTATGTACTCTGTTTGCGGGCGCGTCAGCGGCCTCTGTTGCACTCGTGTGCTGAACTTCTTTTCTGTGGGTATTTTCGGCGCATATACCGCATCCGCAACAGGGAATACTTCGCTGACCGTGAGCGCGAATATGTCCGCATGTTCGGCTACCAGCTCCTGCACAATCCTGCGTTGTTGGTCTGTGAGGTCGGGTCCTATTTGCACGGACTCCACGATACGTTCAACTCTTTTGGATTGAATGGGTCGGTGGCGCGGGTGAAGATTGACTCCGCTGTCACCCGTGCGTACGCTTCAGCATCAAATATATCGCGTTGAGCTGCGAGACTTGCGTCGTTAGCCGGGTTCTCGGTGAATAAGATGGCGTCGGTTTGTACTCCCCTGGCGGGGGTTGCGCCGGCCCCCACTGAGATTTCGCGCTTTGACGCGTCGGTACCGTCCGCTCGCGTCACCCCGACAACTCCGGTCCCCACGCCTTCACCCTCCCGCGATCTATTCGGGTCCACGAGCTGTGCTTCCGATTTCGGGTAATCAGTGGCTGTCTCGGTTCCGTGTGAATACAATTCTACTCCCCTCACGGGGGTTGCGCTGACCCCCGTTGAGTTTGCGCGCGTTTGCGTCCAAGCTTCTTCTGGTCGCTGATGTACTTCCTCCCGCAACTTCGGTGGTGTCTCCCCTTCATCCTCCACCTCCTCCACTGTCGCCCTCCTCTTTTCCCGTTTCAGTGTGTGTCCTACATCTCGCTCCCCATTGCAAGCTCCGTTAATATTCGTTTTTTCTTTTGGGGCATTTGTACTCCCCTGGCGGGGGTTGCGCCAGCCCCCGTTGAGAATACGCGTTTGCACCCATCATGTCTCGGCCCCCTATCCGCCTCTGTCGCTTCGACCAGTGCCCACCACATGCCTATGTCATCATGTGTTTCTGGAACGTTTGGGTTAGCTCCATTCCCTCCGCACACCGCATTATGCTGAAATACTCCCCTCACGGGGGTCGCGCTGGCCCCCGGTGAGTTTGCGCGCGTATATGGCCCCTCTTCCTCTTGCATGTCTATGTGCCGCGTTTGCGGTGCTTCTTCCCCGTCTTCTCCCCTTTTCGTTCTCACCTCCTCGATCCTCGTAGTTTTCGCCAGCTCCTCCCTTGTCTCCCCTTCTCTGTCTTCGGGTATCGTTTCTAGGCGTTCGGGCTTGTCAAAGCTGCTGCACATCAAGACTTTTGTGAAATGTACTCGCCTCGCGGGGGTATTCGCAAGCGAATGGACCCCCGTGGAGGCTGCGCGCTCGCTTGCGTCACCAGCCGGCTTGAAGTTCCTCCACCATGGTTCTCCGTGTTGGTTCGTTAGCACCGCTCGCTTCTCTCCCACCTCGATTGTCACCTCATCATGTTTGTAGTCGTGTATGGCGCCGAACGCTGTTTGCAGGGGTTTCCCGAACAAGATGTCCATCCGCCGCCGCTGTTGAAAACTTCGAATTCTCCCTGCAACTGTAAGCCTTCCAGTTCGACCGTGCCCTCCCATGTGGCCTCTGAATCTACGAGCTGGCCGCTTGCCATGCGAAGGCTCTTCCTTGATGGTCTCCCGCCCCCCAACCTCTCCCGACGCGCTTCCCAGAATGTCTTATCCATCGCCGCGACCATCGCCCCTCCATCGAACAACCCTCTTACTCGTACCATTTCTCCCTGCGGTCCGTGCATCGCTACCAGTGCACGAAAGGTTCGCATCTTTCGCTTCTAGCTCCCACTGCGTACAGATCAATAATCTCTCGTTCTTGCGTCAAGATAACATTTGTGTCGTGTACGGGTGGGAGACTCGGGATTACCGGCCCTGGTCCCCGGATCGACCGCTGAGCCTTTAGTCGGTCGATCCTTCGGCAAAATCCTGCTCGTCCTCGTCCCCAAAATCTATCCAGTCGGCTACTGCATTCACCTGCACCGGCGCCGCGCGTAAGTGTTTGTTGACGATGCTGCGAAAGGTGGATTCCCTTTGGGGGATTCTTGGTCTGGGCAATCCGCGCTTCTATGCATTGGCGTTGTGATCTTCCCGCATCCGAAGCATTCACCCGAGCCAGGCGCGGCTGTTCCCGGCGAGAGTGGGTACCCCACCGTCTCCAGTCTCGGGCGGGTGCCGGCAAACGCCTTCTCCCAATTTGTCATGCGTCTTGCGTACTCAGCACGACCCGCCGCGTCGTCCGCAGCAGCGCGCGTCCCAGCCTCTCTGCGTGTCCTTTTAAAACTTCCAGCGCTTCTGGGGTGAGTTGGTTTGACTGCGGGCCTGCTGGCGCTTGCCCGAACAGATTCCCCTTTCCTCCTCCTGCTCCGAATGGGTTCGCGCCTACTGATGCCCCGCTCGTCTTCGGCGTCGTTAATGCCGCGTTCGAGAGCTGTGCTGCCATTTTGCTGACTGGTGTCATCGGGGGGGGGGCGTGCTTTGTCGCGTGTGGCCAGGTCGCGGACCGTGCGTTCCATCTCCAGCTCCTTCCGCGCCTTCGCTGCACCTTCACGAATGTATACGCGGTCGATACCTTTGATGGCGTCCGTGAATGACGTCCAGTTTTTCTGCGTTAGGGGAACCTTTTCCCTAATAACTTCGGGCAACGCGTCGCGTGCTTGCCAAATGTTGCTGGCTGTGGCGTCGATGCCCGCGAGCTTGGCGAGTTCAAGCAGCCGCACAGCGAAGTGTACGTGAGTGAATACGTTCGCCCCGCTGACCTCCACTGTCTTGTCCAATTCTTCTACCGTCAGTCTCATCCCTAGCAACTCACGCTCATACTCCTGCGGCGTGCGTTCTGCTTTCTCTGGGGTTGGGAACCTGCTAATGAACGCCGCCTCCAGGTTGTCCCAAGTCGTTGGTGCGTTTGCTCCGTTAACCAAATCCTCGTACCACTTCTCCGCTGGTGAGTTTTCCGTTAGATAATCTTGTAGCGCTTTGATTTTTTCAGCGTCCTTCGTCATCCCGTCTCTGCGCCACTGCACGCGGATCTTCTTCATGAACGTCTTGGATGTTATTGTTCCCTTCTTCAACGCTACATCCGGGTCCCCCGAGAACATCGGGATTTCGGTGGTTGCCATGCTCCTCGGTCTCTGCTGTACTGCTGGTGTGTTCTGTACTAGCAGTGGTGGTGGTGCCTGTTGTGTCACGGGCACAAACGGCGATGCAGGTACAAACGGCGACGACGGTGGTGTGTCTAATTCTTGGAGTGCTTCGAATAAGTCACTGCCGAAGCTACTGCTGTTTATTGACGATGATTCCGATGGTGTCGACGCTGCAGGTGTTCCTTGGTTGGTAGAACTCGGGCTTCTCGACGTGAATCTTCCACGGGAGTCTCGTGCGTATAAATGGGCGCTCCTCGGTGTCGCCAGAGTTTTCTGCTGCTGCTGCTGCTTCGTCTACTTCTGTTCTGCTCTACTGCTGCTGCTGCTGCTGCGTGGTGGGTTCGAATGCCGCTCCAATCACCACAATGGAGTGGGACGTGGGTGTGTGGCCGAGACGAGATCGATAGTGTACCGTACGTCCGTCGCTAACTACGTGTGTCCCTGTGTATCTACGACTACATGCCAATGCCAATCATGACCAAACACCCCGCCGAACCTCCTACTACAGTACATTGAAGCAGTTGACTGGGTTCGATTCCCGGCGTCCGCATAGAGCGGCGTTAGTGCTCACCTTTTTTGAAACGAGATAAAAATATTTTTCTCAGATACAAGCCGCAAGAAGGGGATGGAAAAGCGGACGTGGTGCATGGTGCACGGCTGTAGCGTGTAGTTTGATGCTTCAGATTGAATATTGAAGCAGTTGACTGGGTTCGATTCCCGGCCTCTGCATTGTGTCCCTCGGCAACCCTTTTGAAACAAGTTCAATTTTTTCCTCTCACAAAATAAGGAGGAAGCAAGAGATGGGAAAGCGGATGTGGTGCATGGTGCACAGCTGCAGTCCATAAGGTGCTGGTGTACTTAGTCATTAATGCAGCTGATCGGGTTCGATTCCCGGCATCTGCATGAGAACTTTCCCCAGAATTTTTTGAAATAATTTCTGACACACTATTCAAAGGATTCTTTTGAGTGCAAGAAAGGGCAGGAAGGAACAGGGAAAGTGGACGTCGTGGATGGTGCACAGCTGTGGCCCATATTATGAAGTCGTAAGTGTACATTGAAGCAGTTGATAGGGTTCGACTCCCCGCGTCCGCATGCACCACTGAAAATAGAGGCTTTTTTTGCGTACGTCGTCCAAATTAATTCTCAAGTTCACGCGGGGGCAGGAAAAATTTGAGGTAGATGCTGGATTCACAAGGTGTCCTGTAAATAGTGAACTTGATCCTTGAACACGGAATCCGCGGATGATCATTTCCGCACAGTTCGAGTCTCCGAACTGAGCCAGGAGCCTCAGCTGATAGCCTGAATTCTTGAACACTGGATTCAAAATCGCTAAAGGTTCGGACATTTTTTTGGGGGTGGCGAGCTCGGACTCGGCCGAAAACGTCCGAGTCACGGTGTCACGTCACGCCATGGTTGAATCGGGCCGTTTGCCCGACGTCTGTCTCCTGCCTCTGAGCCTCAGTCTCGTAGCCAGCTAAAATCTGCAGGCTCCCACATCTTACGGCGAAGGAACGAAACGAATGAATTGACTGGAGGCGCTCTTTGATGGGAAATGCTATGGCCCACCACGCTCGCTATAAAATCTTCAAGTCAGTCTGCAGAGAACGTCGGACTCCTTGTACAGCTGCGTGCGACGGCGACAAGTGCTTCGCATCCGAGCCCGCATTTGGACAGTGAAGAGACGACAGGGATCTCGCAGATACACCCCGCGGGCACCAGGTTCGAGGGCAGGATGTCGACTGGATGTGCCACTGGAAAAAAAGAACTGGCGATAGGTTCGTCCTTATATCCCCGTCTCCGTCGCAATACTGACCTGCAGCACGCGACGTCCAGATATTCAAGAAGCCGTAGCCGTACTCTGTCGGTGAGGGTCTTCGAGCTTGAAGTATTCGTCAGTGGGACGTCGCGCCCTTTCAGTGGCAGCCGTGTCTGTGTCGATGGCGGACCGCCTGCGGCACAACGAGCTCGGCCCTTGTCTCCTGGACGTTACGGTTGTGCCGCTCGTTAGTTGGCGGTGAACTGGATCCTCGACCTTCACACGCGCGCGAAAACGCCAGGATCGCGCCGACGAGCGCACCTATATATTCGTCATCACAGCACCCTCTTTCTTCCGCTGCGTGCCTTCAGGCGTCCATCTGCACCGACAGCGACACTACTTCTGCCTCTGCTTATCGTATTTTGCCTACGATATGTCCGAGGTACGTAGCCTATGCCCGTACGCTCCACGTTCCACCACTAACCGCCCGCCGCACTGTCCAGCATGCACTCCACGTAGGATCCCCAGCGAGCCGACCCACGGCATGTCCAACTCCTCTGCCTCGCCTCTTCCGCGGTTCGTCGTAAAGAAAACCCTCGTGCTCGACCTCGGTTCCCTTCCCCGGTGCTCTCACTCGTGTCCTTCGCCTCCGAGGCTCCCACAGCGGGTGTAGACCGTAGACTGTCGCTGCCGCCTGCTGTCCTGCCCGTGTCCCTATCTGGCGTCGAGTCTCGGACACCGTGCAGATCTGCGTGGCGGGGCGGACAGAGGGAGTGCGCGGAGTCAATGTAGAGTGCAGTTCCTAACGTGCTGTCCCGTGTAAATTGCGGGTGCGGGTGCGGGTGTGGGTGCCGATGGGAAAAGCGATGGTGAAGTGGGAGACTGCGACGGAGAAGTGGGGCGAGGGGCCAGGAGTGAGAAGAGTAAAAGGAGAAGGAGAAGGAGAATAGAGAAACGACAAGACCCCCGCTTCGTATACCACATTTCAAGCCATACCCCACCCACCTACTCCTTCTACCCTCCGCCGCGCCTGGCTCCGTCCCGCACTCGTCTCCGAGCCCTCCGCCCTCTTATCACGGTCTTCTTATCGTGCAATCGTGCCTCTCGAACTCTCGAGCCCCGTACCGGTCTGATCCCACATCTCGTCTCGCGCTGTCGACCTTCTTATGGCGCATCGCCCATCGCTCGACAAAGGCTTTCGTCCGCCCGTACCTCTCGTGCATCTCGAGCTCCCGTAGGTGGATCGAGGTTGTCGCCTTTCCGCGACCTTCGACTTCGCCTTCGTCCGCAATTGCGGTGTCGGGCTGCGAGAACGACTCTTCCTCCACCTGCGAGAAAGACTCGTCGCTTCTCACATGACGGCGCTCCCCCACCTGTGGGAAAGACGAGCTCCATGTTACCGATCGGATCGCGCTCGTGCGCGAGCCCTGTTCGCTCTTGTCGCCTTTGTGCAGCGGATCTTGACCTTTGCCTTCGTCCGCATTCCAAATTCCGTCGTCGGGACTGCCAGAATGACGACTCCCCACCTGTGAGAATGACGACACATCCAGGTCTCGGGATGTGCGCGTCACCCATCGCTGAGGGCGGCACTTGGAACGACGCTTAGCACGGGGAGAAGGGGGAAGGAAGGAGGAAGAGGAAGGGGAAGGGGAAGGTGGAGGAACGAAAACCCGAGGACGGAAGGTGATGAGCATGGAGATGACGAGGGCCAGATCACGCCATGTCCTCAGTTCAATGGACCTCGCACGACGGCATGCAACCTATCTTTATCGAGCGGTTAGAAGGAGCTGGGGTGTCCGAGGCGTGGGTCAACGAGGCCAGGGTGGTGGGAGACGATTTTGAGGTGACTTTATCTTCGTTATTCGCGGTCGGAGGGGCACTGACGGTGCGCATAGGATCGCAGATTTGCAAATATCTATCTGGGTGTGCGACACCTGCGAGGGAAAGGAAGGGAGACGCCGCGCGTACGTCCTCGCTGCCTTCCCGTCACGGTGTCGCCTGGAGGCTCTCTACCCGACCCGAAACATCGAGAGCACATCCGTGTCGGTGTCTATAGGCCCGAACACCCAGCGAGGAGGGGAGAGACGAAGAAAACAGCTGTGAGACGTGCCTCGACGGCTCTCTACCCGACCCGCAACTGTGCCTCACAGGTGAAGGCGCTGCAATGACTAGGTACGTATGCGCTACCTATTCGTCTTTGTCTTCGTCTCGTACTCGCTTTCCTGTTGCTGCGTATGCACCCGATCCGGACGACGGTGTGCTACTCGTTCCCGTTTTGCTGCCCTACGCATAACGTGGTGCGGATCCTGGGCCCACATGCGAAGACGGCCGCTGCTCCGTCGTTGGCACGTACGATCTCGGCTCGGTGGGTGTGACGAACGCGAACGAGGACGATGGGATTAGCCTAGCCGCGGCTCTGCAGTGCTATTGCGCTTCCGCTTCCGCCTCCGTCCTCTTTCCTCTTCCTCCTTCCCCTCCACCTTTCATCTTCCCTCTTCCCCTCAGGCTCCCGCTTCAGCTCACGTCACTTACAGGCCCGCGACTGGACCGCCGACGCTCAGGGCGGCCCGCTCCTGCCTCCCTGGCCTCTCTTCTCCCCCGCCCTCTCCTCAGCCAGTCCACGGCTGCGGCAGGTTCGTCGCTGGCGTGCTCTTCAAGCTGCCGCAAAGACCAACAGGTATGGCACCTATCTATCCTTACTGTTTCTCCGTGCTGATCTCGGCTCGTCTTTGCAGGTCACCAGTACTTACAGTAAACTGCCGTGGAACAGTAAAGGGAGCCGAGGCTATGGTCGTCGAGGTCGAGGTTTCTGTGCGTCACGATGCTCTCATCTACGATCGCCGGTCGTTCCCCGAATCGCGGGTTTTGGCAGGCGAAGCAGCACGTCGAGGCGTCGACGGTGTCCGGTTGGGAGGCCGGGTGGGAGGCCGGGTCGAGGGCTCGTAGCTGTAACTCGCGGGGCAGCAGGTGCGTCCTCTCCAGTCCACCCATTGTCTGCGTACTGACCGATTTCGTGGCGATAAAGCGGGCTCAATACGCTAACAAGCGCGGTGTACGATACGCTCGGTTATCTCGCAAACCATCACCAGATCTACAAACATTGCCATGGCGCTCGTCGCCCTCTTCCGCCCACTATCGATGCCGATCGCGGGGTCACTCACTCCCGATATCCCACGATTCAGATGGTGCTTCAGGCGACGGTGCTGGTAATGTCAGTGGGCCGCTACGAAGTGTCCCTCCCGTGCGCACGATGCACGAGCGCGTCGAGGCGTTAACCCGCGGGAACAAAGAGTTCTGATTTGAGGACTGGTCGGCGTAGATCAAGCTCGCGGTGCAGGCCGGTGCGTCCTCCTCACTCTATCCATACCCATGTGCGCGCGTGCTGACGGTAAAGCAGGCTCAGTACTCGCGGCTGAGGTCGTGGAATCTCCTCCATATCTGCTTTGACACCGCTCGTCGTTTCGCCAACGCTCCAGCGTCTCTTGCGCTTGTTCCTCCGATGAGCGGCACCACCGACCTCCAGCACCCACGACAGTTGCTCCCGCGCGGCCTCTTCCTCCCGCGCGCCTGCTATAGAGGCAAGAGACGAGCGGCGGGCTCCCCACTCCCGTACATACTTCTGCCTGCTCGAGAAGAATCGGGTCAGCGTGCGGTGTCGCGTTGTCCACGGCAGGCAGGCGCAGCCGGCGCGAGGCACTCAGACGCACGCGCTCCCTCCCGCCCGTCCGCCGTTCCGTACGAGGATCGTTAACGCGGAATCGACCCAGTGCAGCGATTGTGCGGTCGTCCCCATCGTTCTGCTCCGTCGCTTTCGTTCCGACATCGTCGACGGCGGGGGTGCGGAGATGACCAGGGACGCTCTGACCCTTCGGGCTTCGTTGGCGATAATACTTCAGTAAAGAGACAGACTCACGAGACCGCAGCGTGCTCAGGAACTCCCCGTTGCGCGGCGGCGCCCTTTTCTGCTCACCTTCCTGTAGATTGGGTTGTCAAAGTGGTGGGGCAAGATTGGACTGCATGTCGTCCACCCATCACCAATCACCTAGGAATGACCGAGGAGCGCGACGCCGGAGTGATGAGAATGGACGCCGGAATGAAAGTACTTGCTGTGGGGCGCGTCGGGCGGGTGAGACGTCGAGGAACGCCGTGCGGCCGGGGAAAGACAAGCTCGAGAACGCTTGGAGGTGGAAGTCGTTTATAGGATGAGGGTGTGTGTTATTTTCATCGGCTTCCCGCCGTTCTTTGCTGTCTTCGTGATTTATACTTACAGTGTGTTTTTACGCAGATTCCGATGCTACTTCCCTGCTTACTGTAAGCGGGCATGGGGAGGATATCGTCGGCTGGGTCGCGCGTGGAAGAAACTCGGTGACTGGATGGGGGCGAAGACGGAGATGGCGTGCATTTGCCACAAACGCTTCGACCATAACCCATGACCCCATCCTTCAGAGCACACCGCGCCTACCGTGGCTACCCTGGCGCTCTCCCCCGCCTATTCCCTGCACCGGTCCCATTTCCCCTTAGTCCCTCTACTCAAATATCCCGTTACTCCCGAGCACCCACGTCCACCAACCGCCGATTCCCCCGCTTTCATACGGCTCGAGCGCCGTCGCCAACTATGCTCCAGCCCGCCCCCGAGCTCGCACGCGCGCAGCGACTACCATCGGAGCTCCCTCGACGCGTGAGCGGACCTGCCAGGAAGGCCTCTAATGCTCAGGAGCCCAGGCCCGCCCTCCGGACGGCAAAAAATTGCCGACGGCCCCCCATGGAGGACCGAGCATCCTATAGCGATACAGCGACAACTGCTTATGCTTTTTTTGGATGGACAGGTAGTGAAATTGGATCTTCCATCGGATTATGTCTGTCTAATTCGAGATCTTGCTCACGCATCATTGCACCAGCCGCGCCACTCGTCTCAACTTGCCGGCCACAACCTGCTGCGACGCCGCCGCCGCCGCCGTAACCTTGACACGCAAGACTGTTATGTGACGGTGCCTCACCGTCTATGTATGGACTCTATCTGCGTAACCATGACCCTACCGGCTACATCCGTCATCGTGATCAGGACGAGGGCAGGACGCGCCTTATTGGGAGAAAGCGCGATTTTCCTTTTTGTGTAAGTAGACTACTTGCGAATATATCATTTCGTTTATCCCAATCCTCAGCTCGGCCACCTTGGTGTTCGCAGAGGGATCTAATAGATCCAAAATCTAGGAGGATAGTACTGAAATAGGCTCCTAGCGGTTCACCTCCGACCTGGAAACCATTTGTCGTTCTTCAATGGTAATCTCCGAAATTTCTTAAGTTGTCCAAAAAAAATTGGTTGTTTGTGCATGTTGAAAATAGACGCCTTCACCATCCCAACGCTTTCTACTTACTTGTAAGCAGTCAGGTCCCTTCATAATTTTGATGTCTATGCTGAAATACTCCGGAACCGGGCCCATGGCACTGGTGTTTAACACTACCAGATTGCGATTCCTGTAAGCTGTGGCGTCCCGATAATAATATCCATCATCACTACCTAAGTAATTCTTCACAGCTGAACGTTGAGAATCGGGCGCCTTTTAGAATGAGCCTCGCAACTTCGCAAACTCCATTTGCGCTTGTAGTCAGCAGTTCAAGAAGCCGCATTACTTTGCCGACGGGGACGGAGGTGCGAGGTCCACAGCTATCCAGAATAAATGAAACAAAACAGCAAAGCTGTAGCACTTTGTTAAGTTTGGACTTCCTAACGCGGCTTGCGGGATCCCGCATATCACGCCATTTCGGTGTCTATAGAATGGTTGATTCTGACGGACGGTTGATTTATGAACCATGGCGATGACTCAGATTTATATACGTTGATGAACGGCCTCCACACCCCTTGTTTGTCCTTCTCATCCCACCAACCCCACCCACTACGACAATACATAATTCATCCTCCAATATTTCCCCTCATAATTAATTTCGACAAGTTTTTAGCTGTTTAGCTACTAGCTAGGCTCAATGCCTCCATTCACTGCAAATTTCAAGGTTTTTTTTTTGCTTTGTGGGGTGTGACGGACTTGATGGCTGAGTGGTTTTGGCCAGGACACGGTCCTGGAAGCCGCTAGAACTCGACCAGGACTCACCGGCGGGGTGGCTACATCTATGATCGCCGTCGTATTTCTCGCCTTCGTGGCCTGTTGGAGTCGATATTGCGGAGCGCCGAAGAATCGAGTGCGTTTGTTCTCAAATGTCATTCTACAGAGTAAAAAAAGTAACCTCCTCGATTTCAACAGAATTTCACAGCCAGTACAAGGGACTCGGAGGATGTAGATGCAAAGCCAAAATAAGGATGGCCGAGTCTCGTATCCAATATGTTTCGGCGATGACCACGGATCCCAATAGAAGAAATTTTGTAATTCACCATCGATTAAGCCCTCAATCACGGAAAGCTGCACATTGGTCAGAACAAAGCAGGGGACAAAATAAGGATGGAATGTGGCGAGAAATCATCATTTGAATATGGAATAGACTGCTGCACCGGAAGAATTTCCATCTTCAATCCCTCACGATGCAATTCAATGAGTCGGCTAAAGACTGATGCCGCAATACAAAATATCAAGCAGGGATGCAGTTGAATGTCAAAGTGATGAGAAAATCATACGCACCACTGCAGTTCCTCAGACGACACATAGAAATCTAAACTAAACCCGCCTCATTGAGAAAGAATATGTTGATAACCTAAATAATTCGGTAGTCAGGGAACTTCGACGTTTGTCACTGAGTCCCTGATAATGCTATAAATTTGAGTTAAACCGAGTGGTGTATCCAGACAAGAGCAAACAAGAATCCACCATGGTTGAATGAATAGAGCGAGAGGATGCGATCTTCAGCAGTAATATCATCACCGCTGACCAACCACTATCGGAACCTCGCGCACGATGACCTCCGCCACGCGTGGTAGCCCCGCCATCGCATCCTCCAGGAAGCGCATAGTCTGTTCTTGCGGGTCGCGCCGCCCGCCGCCCCATTTAAATATCCCGCGCGCACTGTGGAACTCGACTCTTCTGAGCGAGGGCAGCTTGTCGAGCCAAGGGAGCAGCGCCCGCGCATCAGCGACGGACGTGCAGTCGACCGCGATGCGCACAACGCAGGTGAGGCTCTCTGCGAGCGCGCACTCGGCAGCGTCCAGCGCGCGCCGCGGCCCCGGGCTGGAGCTCAGTCTGAGGATGAGAGTGGTGTCGCGCGGCTGGAGCGCGATGCGGCCAAGCGCCGAGGCGAGGGCGGAGGCAGTGGTGGGTGAGTCGCGCATGTAGTGGAAGCCGATCTCCGAAAGAGTAGGCGAGTGGCCGATGCTGTCGAGGAGGGCGACGACATGAACAGGGTCGGTGACGCGGATGTGAACGAGAGCGGGGTGGGAGATCGGGGGACTGAGGAGGACGAGAGGACGGAAGTCCGTGTCGGGGGGCTCATATGCGAGGAATGTGACGGATGGGTGTCGCAGCAGGAATTCAGAGAGTTCAGCGGGGTCGATTGTTGTCGTATTGAGATGGACGCGGATAAGGGCGGGGAGGGTTACATACGGCAGTATGGGTGTCAGCTCTGGACTGGAGATAGAGTGGCTGGCGAGCGAGGTGGCCGCACGCCCGAGATGCAGAGTGTCTTCGAGTTCGCGATTGAAGACGACGAATGTACAAGCTAGATACGGGCCAGTGGGCAAGGGGATTGACCACATGGACACGGAGAAAATGGAAGAAATGAGTTTTATTTTGATTGGTTGGTCTGACTGGTCGCGAATGATGGCATATGCAGGAACTCGAACGCTGCGGCCCAAAAAACGGGTGGCCATCGAAAGGGATGATTTCTCCTCGGCATCGTGAAGCTGCCAGTGCAGGATATCCTGGGAGGCACACCGAAATACCGCCCCACCGCTGATAATGAAGACCGGGCCTGCGGTCCTCAAAGACATAGTGTGCATCACATGGCACAAGGCAGTCGTCAGAAGTTTCAGCGATGTGTTGGGATGGGCCTTTAAGAGCTCACGCGAGAAGGCCAGGGAAATTTCCCGCAGATCAGGCAAGTTCGTTATGATTTTCCGCGCCAATTTCAAGTTCCGAAGGAGCCCTTCATCTGCGAGACTGCAAGCGATTTTGCTGATTGGCGGAGTACAGCGTGAAAGCAAGAGGGATGGAAGATGGTTCCCGTCGATCTCGATGCTTCCAGCAGCCATGGATTCGGCGGAAACGCCAACACACAAAAGATACCTGGCGATTGCGAGGTCGTTAAATGCCCGACATACTGTCGCGAGGATGAGAAGGAATTCAGGCTGTGAGTCCAGCTCTTGGATAACGAGATCCCAGATCTCAATAGGCAGGATATCATCGCAGACGCGCATTGGTGGCAAATGAACACGGCGAAGTGGATGTAAGTGACGCACGTTGTTGACCAAACGCCAAGCACGAGTCAACATACAAATACGGTTGGAACTTCCCACCATGTAGGTCAAGACCAGCTTCTAGCGTTCTCGGTGGTATACATCTTCACATATTTTCGCACTTTACCGTCACCCAAAACATTGACAGTTTTCTCTGTGGAAGCAGTTGTCTGACGTCTTTTGGCCTTCAAGTTCACGTTTCAAGGCGGCACAGAGATGACGTTCAAAGCCAGCTAAAGCCAGTCGAGCATAGATGTTTTCAAACATGTTGGAAATGCCGATGGCTGAACACACCGCGAGTCGCGACTGGTTCAGCTCCGGGACGTTTTCTTTCTTTCTTTTTGACGAACGTTAGGTGGGTGGTAGAGCAGCCTTGCGCCAAGACAATCGGAACCAAGTTGAAACGTTTCAAACCTCGGAGCTGTACTACATACTCACCGTGAACGACCCTCAGTGAGTCGATTGACTCGCCAGGGATAGCAAAACCTGGGGCATCATTCTTTGCAACCAAGAATCTTCCTCAAATCTGCGCTAGAACGATCCCCTGGGCCCTGGGTAACAACGAGCAAGCATAAAGGTAGGTTGAATCCGTGCATCGCCTGCCGAGGCCTGCCAACGCTCCAATCATTGATTAGAGGTCGAATGCTGTGCTTCAACTGTGCTTTAGTGATTGTTCAGTTGCTAATACTTCGATATTATTTGCAACTCGTTTTAGGTCTTTTCTATGGCAACACCGACTGGACAGCTTCGGTTCAGCGTGCCGCCGTTCGGCAGTTGTGATTGGCGGTAGGGCTTTGACCCTTTCGGTGCTGGGACCCCAGAGACAAGTCAGTGAGACCGTTCTCTACCACCAAGAGGCGGGAAGCCCGGGCCGCGATGTCAGGCTTCTTCGCTGCCTTCCGACCTCATCCTGTCGTTTTTGGTTAATGAGGCAGCGACGGACGACAACTCCCACCACCCACAACTGTTCAAGTCCATTGGTATTAAGCCCCCCGCGGTATCCTGATGATGTTCGCCCCCCCCGGCACTGGTAAAACCCTCATGGCCAGAGCGGTGGCCAACGAGACCGGCGCATTCTTCTTCCTCATTAACGGCCCCGAAATCATGAGAGCAAGTGCGTAAACTCGTCGAAATATGACAATCATAGACTCACCTAACTGTAGATCGCGGCTGATACTCACGGATATGTTGGTTCAGACGTGGCCTCCTTGTGTTCCGAGGCTGCCATGCAGCAGATTCGTGAAAAGATGGACCTCATCGACCTCGACGAAGACACGATCGACGCGGAGGTGCTCGACTCGCTCGGCGTCACCATGGACAACTTCCGCTTCGCGCTCGGGACGTCCAACCCTCTGCGCTGCGCGAGACGGTCGTGGAGGTGCCGACGGTCAAGTGGGACGATGTCGGTGGTCTGGAGAAGGTCAAACAGGAGCTGCAAGAGACCGTGCAGTACCCCGTCGAGCACCCGGAGAAGTTCCTCAAGTATGGGATGTCGCCGTCAAAGGGTGTCTTGTTCTACGGGCCTCCTGGTACGGGTAAGACCATGCTTGCCAAGGCCATTGCCAACGAGTGCAATGCCAACTTCATCTCCATCAAGGTGATTTTTTTTGTTCGACGTTTTTATCTTCCGTTGCTCACGAATTACTTCTAGGGCCCTGAACTGCTTACGATGTGGTTCGGTGAGTCGGAGGCGAACGTGTGCGATGTGTTCGACAAAGCGCGGGCAGCGGCGCCGTGTGTTATGTTCTTCGACGAGTTGGACTTGATTGCCAAAGCGCGTGGTGGGGGCAACGGTGACGGCGGAGGCGCGGGCGACCGTGTTCTCAACCAGATCTTGACGGAGATGGACGGCATGAACGTGAAGAAGAACGTGTTCATCATCGGTGCGACCAACAGGCCCGACCAGATCGACTCGGCGCTGCTGCGTCCCGGACGTCTTGACCAGCTCATCTACATCCCCCTGCCCGATGAGCCATCGCGGTTGTCGATCCTGAAGGCTTGCCTGAAGAAGTCGCCTGTCTCAGCCGGCGTCGACCTCAACTTCTTGGCGAAGAGCACACATGGCTTCTCTGGTGCCGATCTTACCGAGATCTGCCAGCGCGCGGCCAAGCTGGCGATCCACGAGAGCATCGACGCGGATATTCATCGGAGTCGGGAGAAGAGGAGAAGGATGAGGTTGTGGGCGACGACGCCATGAAGTTTGAGGACGACGCAGTGGAGGACGAAGAGACCCCGTCCCTGAAATCACAAGGTTTGTATTCGTGTTCCTTCTTTTCTGGAGTGCTGCTAATCATTCGTTGTGCTTGCAGAGATCACTTCGAGGAGGCGATGAAGTTTGCGTGTCGTTCGGTGTCGGACCAGGATATCCGGCGTTACGAGATGTTCTCGCAGAACCTGCAACAATCGCGTGGATTCGGAAACAACTTCAGGTTCCCCGAAGGCGAGGGTGGGTCGTCGTCTGCGCCTGCAGCGAGCACGGGTAATGCTGGGTTCATGGAGGACACTTCTGACGACGATTTTGCGCACTTGAAAATGTTTCTTGTCTTTAGTATAATGTACACGCATTGTATGAAATGTTAGAATTCTATTGACAGTCTACAAAGTAATGTGGACACCGAATATCTGTTTCCATCATATACTTTTTTGCCGAGGCGGAAAAATCTGTCATTAAAAGTGTCGCACATCTTGGAATACTGAAGATGAACTATGTATGTCTAGGAACATGTAATTAAGTAGGTGAATTTGTAGAAAGCATGGGATCGTCAATTGAAGCCTAAATCGTAAGAGGCATGAGGTCATTAGAGTTGTGGTAGACATTGGAGTCGTAAGTCAGGTTTTAAGAACGGCTGGATGATTGAGAAGACAGTGTATTGGCATTAGACGCGCGCCTGCATTCAATTATCTCAGTATGTAATGTGCCCCCTTTTGGATGGGCCGACCTACTCAACTAGTTCACTTTCATTCGGCGGGTTGCGCGGATCTCATCTGGATCGCCCTGGGCTTTGCGTTTCCCATTGGAGGAGGAAATTAGGGGCCTGTCGGCCACACTGATAGACATATCGACAGGGAAGTCGAAGTTGCCGGCGATCTGGAAATATTGGCAAAATTTATTGCACCGATGGGTATTTGGAAAGTCCTTGCAGCCCGACGGCATGTTTCCTCGGGCAAAAATGTCGCCGAGTGACCTTGAACAGGTATCAGGGAAACAAAAGCGAAAGCAAGGGAAGGCATACGCGTCTGACATGATTTGCGGATCAGTCAAGAGTGTATCGCCGCCTGCAGATAATTTAGCTGCTTGAAAACAATCACAGTTGACTACCACACACCTTGATAATCGGAAACGAAGGCTAGACCATGCGTGCGTCTAAACTGCCAGTGCTGGCTAAAAGCAAGAAATTGCGCGCGGTTTTGATTTTCACAATCAAAGAGGAAAGAGCTGGGTGTCGGGGCGTTGTTGTTAATATATTTCCGAAACTCCCCTTCCCGAGACTCGTCAATGCATTCCTCGACTAGGAATAGCGATCTCGTCCTGCCTTCTTCACCGGCGGTGATTTGCTTGCTCTCCGTGGCAAACGCGACTTTGACGAACCGCATCCGTGGAATTTTTGCGGGAGGTTCCGATTGTGAAAGGGGAATAAATCTGCACAAAGACATATTGGTTGAGCAAAGGACAAAGGCATAATGGTCGGCCATACCGGTCGACTTCTGCATACACGTCATTCAGAAGGCATGCCGCCCATACATTGCATTTGACTTCGACTGCCAAATCTTGCGCCTGCCTCGGCCACGGATGAGGAAGGTACTGCAATTCTTGAGAATTGGTTGCGGAGAGATCACAGATAAACGTACATGAACAGTGCCGCTTTCCATATCTTTTTGCTCATAGTATGTACGTTTTGCACATATTCCTGTACCTGCGTGCAGACCAAAGATCCGAGTTGAAGACCTTCCAAATGCTGCCATTTTGAAGCCACCCCGCTTTTGTGCCTTCGGCGTGAGATCGAGGTGGAGAACAACATCAATGGGAGGCATTGTCAGGAACGACTCGAACCTGCCAGAATCCTCCAGTAAATCTGACAAAGTACGTTCTCTAGCAATACTAGCAAGGACCGAAATTGAAGTTATGTTCACTGGATGCGCGTGAGTCCAAAAAAAGCCAAGATGGAGTGTGAAAGGATGTACACAAGCTACCGATTTCCTTGCGGGAAGGGGTCGTCTGCTGGGACAAGGCTTTTACCAGCGCTTCTTTCGAAAGTGCGGGCATTGAACTTCTGGTGGCCGAACCAGATGGACTCTCTATGTCAAGACCGGTGTTTTCGCCCATCACCTAAATGATTTTTTAAATGAGACGACAGCAAAAATGAGGTTTCACATACTTCTGGGTTCAAATGATCGCCGTTGAATTCATTTTCTTTCTCCAATGACGACCGGGCTATTGCAAAAATGTGATTAAAGGAACGAGAACGAGTAAAACAAGCATACAAGAGAATGAAGCCGGATTTAGGGCAGCTGAACGGTCTCGAGTGGTAGCGGAAGACCGTGAAAAACCACTGCTCTGAGCTGCGACAGATTGCAGCTGCTGTTTCGAGGTGCGTGAATGCGATTGACGGCCTGAACCTGATGCTGTGTGACGGGAAGCACCACGGGCTGGAATAGACGTCCGAGTAACAAGAGCCACCTGCAAAGGATATCAGAAACGATATGCAGAAGAAAATAGGGAGATTTTTACCGATTCCTCCTCTTCCGACTCATACGACTCGCGATCATTATTTTCAATGTCGTCTTCCTTGTTGTCGTACTGAGCTGCCTGCTTCTCCGTGTCGTATGCGAGCCAAGACGAGTATATGTCCCAAGGAATGCACAGGTACACCAAGTACTTGCCTGTCTTGAAAATCGGTTGGTTAGGAGCCTTGGTATTAGGCTTATAGAAGCGATCCGCGATAGCGTTAACGTCTGGAGTCCGAATCGGGACAATTTCAATCCAATCCTTGTTGTGGATGGTGCATTGGGTGATGTCTAGCTCGTAACCGCCGGTGTGCGCAACCCACTTCGGCCACAAACTATCCGATGCCAGTTCCTTGATTTCGCCAGCCCCGATGGCAACCTTGATCTTGTCGTGTACGTGCCACATGTCCTTTCATGATTTCAGTTTGACGTGAAGAGAAGGAAACCAAAAGGAACTTACGCCAATGACCTCTGGCTTTACACGTCCAGGTCTCCTGGTGACACCACGAAAGTCGAGCATGATGCGATGGTCAGATGTTGGGGCATAGGCAAGTTGCTGGCGTTGGGATCTGACTTCAAGGTAACTGGCGTGGTTCTCGGTATAACCATAGCCTGATGACGATGCGGGTGGAACATGAGACGTGGCAAAGCCATGATTTCCAGATGAATACCCCCCAGGCAGTCTAACATCCGGGCCGTGTGGAGCATAATGGTTCAAGTGCCGAGACGGAACAGGAGGCGGGCCCATAGTTCCTCTTGGTCCCGAGGACAAAGGTGGTGGCCCGGTGGGTTCGCGAGAGGAATGTCGCGAGTGTGCACCCAGTGGTTGAACATGGCCATGGAAACCGCCTGTGGTGGATCAGATTTACCATGGTGGCATAAGATTTTGACCCACCGCGATTCGCTCGGGCGACATCTTGACGTACTTGGCGAACAGCATTGGGGTCTTGAGGTGGGAGGCCTACAAATTGGTAAGTTCAAATCCATTGATGAGTAACGAACAATGAAGCCACTTTGCTGTCTGGATGGACCCGCCTCTGCCATATAATCAGTATAAGGAAGATTGCCCGAGATTAATATTCACCAGTTCGCGAGACAACATTAAAGTTGTGGCGCCCGTTTTTCTGGACCACAATTCCCGCACCCTTGCGCTCGTAGTGAGTTTTACACTCAGGACACACCCCAAAGCCATTAGAGGAGTCCTTCTTGTCATGGAGTATATAAAGCTCAACTCCGGGCGGTAAAAGCTTGCCGCAAGCAGGGCGCTCGCATTTGATGCGGGGGTTCCGGGGTGTCAAATCTGCATACGCAAACTCCGACATCCTGAGGAGGAGCAGAAGCAGAGGAGCGATAACCAAAAGAAAAGAGGTGGTGGTCAATGAAAAAAGGTAATGCACGTCGGTGGCATGAGCTGATAAGTGATGGAGCAGCCAATGCTGAAATGATTTGTCGTAGCATCCAGGGTGGAGGCAGGGAAGCCGTGGGAGAGAATTAGATGTATTATACGAGGAGGAGGACTGGAAGTCGAAATGAAAAATGGCCACTCAAACGTTTGAAGGGCGTTGAAACACCATCTGTCCATAGGCATGTATGCCTGTTCAAAAGGCCCAAAAAATCAATTCCCATTGTCCATGGCTTCTTCCAAGGCCGCGTTACGGGGATAACCTTGTTAGATGTCGGATACTCGTCGGAGATGAACCAAAGTCGGATGAGAGTCCAATAAACACGAGGCGTCACGATCAGTGGAGTGATATTTGTCCACTAGAAACTACAGGGAAATGTTGCAAGGGTATCGAGAGTTTACGATGTCGTGGAAATCCCACTACCACTTCACGCGACAATGGCGCATTGAATTCACAGAAGCATTTGATGCGGGATTAGCAAGAGCTTACATTGTACCGTCCCCAACCATACGACAGTGTGGATTGTGATGTGGCGTTCGAACGACAGCAGGAAATTCGTTGTATCTGAGTGGGCTGGGGAATCGGAGTTGCAATTGGGGTCAAGGCGAAGGCATCGTCGCGACAATTGGTTCGATTACAAACAACACAAAACAAAAAACTGTCTCGAACTAATGCTCCTCGCGCAGTTCCAGGGCCTGCTGCAAACACTCGTAAATGCAGGGGAGGAAAAAAACAGAGAAAGCACTCCACCTAGTCCTCCTGATCAGTTAAATCGGCAAAGTTAAGGACCACGCCGCCATCTTCGTTGTCGTTTTCATCTTGGCTTTGAGGGTGTTTGGCCAAACCTCCGTAGTACTCGTAACCAGCAACCGCATTGTCCCCCTGACGCAGCTCTTTCTGGCCCGCAAGAAGCTCCATAGGCGCCATAAAAGCTGCATCGTGGCCAGTTGTAAGATCCTCGTCGACCTGGACAATCCGCTCTAACACAGCACAGTACACATCCCAGAAACTGGAAGAAGTGACTTCAGGACGTCCAAGGGACTCATAAATCTCGCAAATTTTGTGAGTGAACACAGGTGGGGTGAGTTCAAAGACGGGATCGTCCAGCGGCGCCCACTGTTCTTGCATCTCGTCGAATAGTTCGGGTGGAACGATGACCTAGATACTCGTAAGTCTGGGTGAGTAAAAGCCAAAATCCCCTGCCTTGTAGTCCTGGGTTCCATACAGGTGCGGCTTGGCAACAATCAGGTCCAGGATGCCTTGAGGTAAGATTTTGTTCTTGTCGCGACGTCTGGGTGTCGAATTGTAGCGACGGACCCATGCATCAAGTTCGGCTTGCAGCCATGGAATCGCGAGCCAGCGGAACACAAGCCTTGATAAAAGTCAGATGGAGATTAATTGATGCAAATACGGAACAAGTACTTCTCAAGAGGCTTGTCGACATTGTATAAACCACGGGCAACTCCTTTGTCCATGATGGTTTCGAATCCAGGTGTAAACTGGCGCCGCATTTGAGACCAGGTAGCTTCAGGTTTGATATTCATTTTTTCTTTCATCCACTGGTGCTGCATGGTGCCTTCAAGCGAAGGATCTAGACGCTGGCGCGTCACTGTGTGACAATTAGCAATGCCATAGTTTTCGGTCCCGAGATCGCTCTGCGTAATGAGAGGAATGCCTAGCGCAGGATTGGTCAATGGTGAACTGAGAGTGGCACGTAATACTAAAGATAAGATACATGCCTCCAGCCTTCCGACATCCGTCGAGATAATAGCTCGTGACAAGCTTTGGGTTCCGGTTCGTCCACCAGATTTTAAGCCACAGGATCCATCCGGAGTAGGGCTCAATGCCGAGATGAAGCCAAAGCCCAAATCGTTTCCATTTATCGTGCTGGTCAAAACAAAGTATGTCCATAATACCGGCTGAATAGAATCGCTTGCGTTTGAATTTAAATGCAAGCCGCTGTATGACAGCATTAGGTTCGACCGCCTTTAAAAATTTATTAAGAAACTTTCTAAAATAGAATTGGTCAGTTGGAGACAACTCGACGAGAACTTGAAAGAAATAATACTCCGAGACTTTTATTGAGTAATCCTGGCGTAGAGTGGCGACCATCGCGCGTGCACCCATATTCGGGAACCGTTCACGTATCTCAAGGTAGAAGGGAGTAATGCTCTCGGATGTGGCAGCTTGTTGCCGGGCCCCTTTCAAATTCAACTTGTTACGAAGCCGTTGAACTGATTTCGCACTAAGATTTTCAGATTTAATAGGACTATCAACAAAGTGAAATGGCGAGCCACGACCTTAAACCAAACTGGCCGCGATCGAAGTGATCAAGTGAATGGGTAGCTATGTCGGGGTCGTTGAAGCCTAGTTTCCAATAATATTCAACCAGAGGTATCAGGTCCTCCTCGTCAGCTGTGGGACATAAATTATTCAGCAAAATGCGCTCAGGAGTGTTGAATGTAACCAACGACAAGGGAGGTACTGATTTGACCTCTTCGCAGGCTGTTTCTCCGAGTTCGAAGTGGCTGAATTCGTTGTGCCTGAATCCTCGGTCGAAGAAGTCCCAAGAGTAGGCTCTGGAGCTTTACGCTTGCGCTTGTTAGACATGAAAAATAGACTGGCAGTGGCGAATGAGAGACTCTCTGTTTGGATTTGTTGTATGTTGTGTCTTTGCCTTTCAAATTAGTTCAAGTTCTGGCCGAGAACTGAGGTGCGCTATGATATTTCTCAGAAGCCTATACCTTCAACTTATCCCCACAGGCTTTCGCATCAATGCAAGGATTTCCACAGGAATTAATCCACAAAACAATTGATCACTTGGCAGAGGCCCTTATCCGTGACGACTTGCGGACTTGCTCATTAGTTGCGAAGCGCTGGACCTCTGAAGCGCAGAAGAAACAGTTTGAAACAGTTTATTCACTGAGTCTGGACACTTCCAAAAAACTCTTGGCCTTGATCACCGAGAGTCCACACATCGGAACGTACATCAAATCTCTGGAATTTCGCGTCGATTCGTTTGATGTTGGTACCGGAGATGCTGCTCTTGCTGTCTTACCTGAGATTATAAAGAGCCTTCCCCACCTCGAAGCGCTGGATCTGTCTGTTGTTGCACGCTGTGGCCCACCACGCGACTCGGAGTCGTTACACACATATGTTTTGTCCCAGCGTTCAATGGGTTCATATTTGTTCCCACCAGTTTTGATGTCCTGCCTGCAGAGGGATATTCATGAGTACACACAGTATCTATCCATCTTACCACTCACGCAGATTAGGCCCGAATCAAATAACGAAGCTCGTCCTCCGGAACTGGCAATTTACGGATATTAGCTCAATCACGAATATTTTTGCAACAACAACCCATCTCAGGGATTTGACCATGATCTGTTATATAAAGCCGTCAGGCTCGTCGGCCTCGACACCCCTACCCCTTGCACAGCCCGCCCTCGCGTCGATTGATACCCTCGAGATCTGTCGGTGTCGCCTGATGCTTGATGTACTTCAATGGGTTGCGACACGTCTGATTGACATAGGCACCCTCAAAATCGAGTCTGACGACGACGGGTACCTAGCATACATCCTGGATAATAAGCTAGGTCTATCCGTTGCGAATATTTGTCTTGCCTTGGAACCTTGTGAGTTTCCGTATTCTGCTGTTTGCTTTTTTTTTGACCATTTTGCTCAGCGGAGGGCACAAATACCTTTTCACGATTGCAGGGACTCTTGGTATTCCGGTCAGTTCACCTTGAAATTAGTATTTGGGTGGATAGCAGGGATGAACTTAAAGCGACAATGCAAGAGCTCGGTCTCTCTTTATCGTCTATTTTCCAGCCTTTGGAATCTAAATCACGCTTGCATTTGGATATGCAGTTGCAATCTATTTTATCGGAAATCGATGAATCTGTATGGGAAACGATAGACCGGGTCATCGAAGCAGGGAGTATTGCTAGTGCTACGAAGATACGAAGCCGCTACCTTGGTGCGGAGAAGAAAAGGTTGGAGTATATCTTGTCCTGATAGCGGTATGTCATTTGTTCTCTCTTGCGGGCCGTACTCATTCTTCGAGGGGTGCACAGTGTGGTGAAGCAATCCGAGTGGACGGCGCCAATTATATTTCGAATATGCACATGTAGTAGTTGCCATAGAGAAGAAGCAAGGAAGGAATCTTTTTCTTGAATTAAAAATGCAGGCTAACGTTGAACGGAATGGTGCGCACCACGCGAACGTTGCGAAACGACGATGAGATGAATGTTTTCGGCGAAAAGGCCAGGCATAGCCACCTGTCACCTCAGTCGCCTCCATCACGTAGCTTAAAGGAAGCTCTATCACGCACCGAGGTGCTCACAGCCTTACACACAAAACAGGTAGAACTAACAGGCAGAACTCGCGCTGAAGCTGGTGGTGGCGCGTGCGACGAAGAGAGGAGCCAATGCGGGGGTTTCCGATGTACCAATCTCCGAGTCTAACAGCTCGTTATTTTACTCTCAAAACCCTGGGTAGGGACTCCGAATTTAAATGCATTGTTTAATCTCTGCTGGACGCCGTCGAGAACTTCGAGAGCAGCGTCCCTCGAGGTATAATTGGCCTTGCATAATGTGTCTCTGGGGTCCTAGCACCCTAAAGGGTCAAGTCATACCGCCAATCACACTTGCCGAACGGCAACGCGCGGAACCGAAGCTGTCCAGTCGGTGTTGCCATACTTTTCAGCTAATTTGGCCTACAATTATTTCCTCAAGCTTTTATCATCCAGACTCAAAAGTAAAACTGTGAGTCCATTCAAAACATGCATCAAATTTCAAAAATCGTTTGACATCATGATCTCGCTGATCTCTACCATCATTCGTTTAGGCCGGCTCCTCTTTTCACTCTTCGACCCACTTTTCTCTTTCTTTCGCCTTTGCTGCGGGTTCAAGTCGAGGATGAGCGGTTCTGCGCCAGATCCTGTAGGTTTTTTTTATTCCCCGCATTCCAGGCCGTCGACTCACCGTCGTAGACCATTGTGACAGTGGATGTCGCAGCCGAGAGCATCAGCCCTGGCGGCATTTACCAGTTCATTCCCAACATGATTACCGCCTCGAATGGCACCATCGTGTCCTTTCGGTTCTCGGGAATGTGTGTGACCGTTTTCGTAGCTTCCGCAGGTCATAACAGCAGTCCTGCAGTCCAGGAAATCATAGCGTGACCCAATCGACCCTCGTGGCGCCCTGCCAGCCTCTCTTGAATGGTTTCGATTCTGGTTTCATTGATGGCAAAGAAACCAAGGCAGGGAAATTCCCCACATGGAATTATACAGTGACGAACGACCAAAGTTGTGCGTGTCCATCCAGTCCTTATATGCATAAATCCTCATTCCCTTTCTACACAGCCATATGGTTCTTTTGCAACCAGCAGACACCCTCTTCGCATTGTCGTGCAGGTAGGCGAATCGATTAAGCGTACCGGTGCACGTTGAACCTATCTCACACAGGTATGGTTGGTGTGATTAACGGCCACGCCTCTGGCTTCGGCAACTTCCAAGCTAAGGCGGAAGGAATCGCACTAGCGTCCACCGCTTCGGGGCCGTCACAGCCTACCGTAAGACCCTACCCTACCTTCTCTAGTCCGATTTTGGCTAATCTCTGAGAATCCTTTTCTCCAGGCCTCGCTCAATTCCCCGCAGTCAAAAGCGCCGGTTCCGGTAGGCGCTATCGTCAGCGCAACCATCGGCGCACTCCTTTTCATCGCGCTGTGTCTTGCGGCTGTCCTACTCTGCTGGCGCCGACGCCGAAATGCTCGACTCGAGGCCCAGCTCGAGGAGATGCGACCAGACCCACTGATAGTGTACGAGAAAGGAGCCTTGCCGCCAGAGGCCTCCGGGTCAGTATTATCGGCCATTCTACGGGAAGTTCGCTCGCTGCGCAGACAGATGGGGGTCAGAGTGTTCAGCCGGACGATCCGCCGCCCAAGTACTCGGTTTCTTAGTGACATTTTCTTCGTTTATTTCGACACACGGCCATTTTATATATCCTAATATCTTTCTATATACTAATATAATGACCTGAGTATGACCACTACTATTCAGTTCCAACACCCACGCGACTACTGATAGTCGAATGAAATCCCAGAGATGTCGAAACACTGCAAAACTCAAGAGTGGATCTTCCGAACTTTGAGGTAGTAGAACTTTCTGCTTCGAAGTTCGTGTCTCCCCTTCATATTTATATAAGAATTCCACTTTAAGAGTTTAGACACTGCTGCATGCGTTCGTAAAATGCAAGCTTGATGTACGGTGCTGGTTCACACAATACCGCCTCTGGCGCCTAAATACTTGCGCCATTTCACGTTCGGCTGAGCAAGATCTAGATGAGAGCGCGCGCCAACGTTCACTCCGGAAATAGAGTTGTTTCAGAGTGCCCAAAAACGTTTCTGAAATTATTGGTATCAGCTAGGGAATAAGTGCACCCGAAACCAATGGTTTCAGGAGCAGTTTATTGTGTACTGAAACAATTACTTTCGGGAGCGTGCCCGAAACTATTGTTTTCAGGTGCCCGGGCCATACCGTTCCGGGCGGGCCGATAGGTTTCAGGCTGGCTGATGCCCAAAACCTATCATTTCTGGGCAGATAAAACTGCTCCTGAAATTAATGGTTTCAGGCTTGCTTATTCCCTTACTGATACTAAGAATTTCAGGAACGTTTTTGGGAGCCCCGAAACCACACTATTTCCGGAGTGCAACGTTGAACCTTGGCAACGAACGCCAGCGAACATCAAGGCACTTACGCCGTAACTTGCGGTATACGTACGTATTCGTTCCCGTCACCTTAGACTACGTTAAGCGCTGGCTACACTGGCACTAACCTGGCTGTAGACCAACAGGTCAACGCCTTCCGAAGTAACGTGGGAAATCGGCTCCAGCTGAAAATCTCTCAACAATTACTAGTGCTCAGCGCTCAGCGCTCAGGCCCAGGCGCTCAGCAAGCGGCCGAGTGCATGCCTGATGCCGCGGAGAGGTATGAAATAAGCGCCAAATAAGCGCGCGCTGATTTGGATTTGACAAGGATTTGATCTTGATGATCGCAGATAGTCGCAGATCAACAGTATTTTGAATAGGGCCCTCCCATCTTTTAACAGCTTATAACCAACCTTGAAGGCATATTTCCTGCGAACAACATAATGCGATCCTCACAGTTCGAAAGGCTCATTGAATACACAACTCATGCTGCTTCAGCCGCGCAAGAAATATCGGATTCCGCCCAAATCCCTTTTCTCGGCGTTGCTGGGACAATGTCGCTGGCAATTTTGCGGGGTCTCGATGTAAGTCAACGCCAGCATCCAGCGCAGATTGTATCTTACTCTACCGCTTAGTCTGTGAAGACGAACAAGGAGGAATGTATGGCCATGGTGGAGCAAATCCACGAGATTTTGTGCACCATAGTCAGCCTCTGCTCCGTCTCTCAGATAAACGGAGTCCTTTCTCCCACCCTCTTGGTAGACGTTTCCAAGTTCACCGAGTAAGTCCCGCAATACCCTTTGCGATTGATCACAACATTAATGGGCCCACAGAGGTCTCCGGAATTTATACACCTTCGTAGTCGCTCAGCAAGGAACTGGGAAGATCAAGCAGTTTTTGAAACAGCTTGACAATGCCGCCCGTCTCAAGGCATGCCGGCAGGAGATGAATCATCTCGTAGCTGTCTTCCGCGTGCGTATGAGGAATAGGACCAAACGCATCTTGTTGCTCATTGATGATTTCAAGCTTCAATCCGGAACTTCAGCTGTGGAGGGAATATCCCAGATGGCGAAGGATGCGCAGCAGCAGCATCAAGATCTTTTAGCCCTTCTCGCCGCTTATCCCGAGTTGACCAATTCGGATCTTGCTTCGGTAAGAATAACGCCATCCTTCCGCAGTGAGATGACCGCGCGTTAGTTGAAAGGCAGCACCTTTTCCAATGATAGGTTTCTTGCTTCTTTCATATTCTCCATCTGTCGGATCGCTCATTGCACAATATAGCACAATGTCGCTGTCGATGCTCCCCGCGAGCCCTCAGATCTTTCATGGCCGTGAGCGTCAGCTGGATCAGGTACTGGCCATCCTCCAAGTCGATTCCCCACGCTTGGCTATCCTCGGAATGGGTGGCATGGGTAAAACTACGCTTGCTGCGGTGGCCTTGAACCACCCTGATGTCGTTGCTAAATTTTTGTCGCGGTATTTTATCTCGTGTCAGTCTACCGCCACAGCAGCGGATTTGGTTTCCCTTATAGCGTCTCACATTGGCATCGGACGAGGTTCAAACCCGTCAGCGGGAGTTTTTCAGCACTTCAAGGACGGCCCTCCCACTCTGTTGGTTTTAGACAATTTTGAAACACTGTGGGAGTCGACCGCCTCGCAAGCGAAAGCTGAAGATTTTTTATCTTTGCTCGCAGATGTTCCGCATCTGGCCCTCCTCGTGCGTGAAAGCCGTCATTTCCTCGCATTGGACTCATCATGTCGGTCAGATCACGATGCGAGGGGCCGAACGGCCCCAGAAGGTCAAGTGGTCCAGACCGTTCTTGGCGCCGTTGCAACCTTTGTCGGATTCAGCTGCGAAGGCAATGTTTCTCGACATCGCTGACCAGAACGACGACGAAGCTGCCATCAGTCAATTACTCGAATTCACCGGAAATCTGCCCCTTGCTGTTAGGTCAGAAGTTCATCCTTTCCCCCGAAAATGCCGATGTTGAAAAAACCGTCCCGCAGCCTGATGGCTAACGTAGCTGCGTACGAGGGCTGCGAGAAAACCCTTGAGCGCTGGCAAACTGAGCGCACACGATTGCTTTCGGATGGGTACGACAAGCGCTCAAGTCTCGACATCTCCATCATGCTTTCCTTCTCTGGCACCCGTATGACCACGGATGCACAAGAACTGCTCGCTCTGTTATCGACACTCCCCGACGGGCTGTCGGAAGCAGAATTAATCCAGTGCGAGTTGCCGATAGCTAACCTTCGTCTCTGCAAGGCGACATTACTGCGAACCTCGCTGGCGTACGTGAACAACAAAAAACGCTTGACGGTGCTCGTCCCCATCAGGGAGTACGTCCGCAATGCGCACCCGCCGTCTGCGGGAACCAAGGCGGTCTTTCTCGATTATATTATCCGGACGGTGGAGCTCTTCAGTACGTACGACGCAAGGTTGGCCTTAACTTGGGATCTGTCGACCCAAGTGTCAACTGCAGTCGGAAATTTCCAGGCCGTGCTCGTGGACGCGCTGAAAGAGGACGGAGAAAAATCAGAGGCGATACTGCGCAGTGTCGTTAAACTGAGCCACCTCATGCGCGTAGAAACAGCAACACCATGCCCGCTATTAGACGCAGTTGAGAAGGACGTGAAACAATTACAGGGTCGTCCGATTTATGGGCTGTTTCTCATCGAGAAATTCTGGGGTTCCGCCAGTGGAAATCTTCCCGGTGTAGAGTATGAGATTGCGGGGGCTAATGAATATTTCGAACGCACAGGCGGAATCGAGAAAGGTAGGCAAAGATCGTCTTGTCATTAAAATATGTTCTTATTTCTTCTCAGCTCAATGGTTCAACGCGCTTGGAGCGTACTATTTCCGCAACAACGATTTAAGGCAAAGCCTGCATTATGTTCAACTCGCAGTTACCCTCACAACAAGCCTTACGTATCCGACTCGCGAGGCCATGGTTGCGTCACAATCAGCAGTGATGCTTCTGGATATCCTAGGCGATCCTGTAGCAGCAAAAATACATGCCCAGCGCGCACAGGCCTTTGCTGAGCTCCTTGGTGACGTTTGTGGACGTGTTCAGTCCATCTGTTACGAAATCCGGCTCTGTTGCTCCGTTGGGAATTTCCAGCACGCCGCCAAACTGTTCGCCGAAATTGACGCCTTGGTCCCCGCAGCAGGTGCAACGCGATCGTTGGTCCTCCAAACCGTAGAGGAAGTTAGGATCGACTTTCATATACAGAAGACTGAATATCCCGAGGCGTTGAAAATGGTTCTGGCTTCTCTACGCTCGAAGGAAACGGCCCGCCCCTCTGTGCGCGATACCGCACTTGACCATATCAATGTTGCGTTCATGAGTAATATGACTGGTGCTCAGCGGGAGGTCGTCGCTTCCCATCTAGACGCCGTGCGGGCCCAGTGCACTACGTTTGTGAACTGGCCTTGCGGACTGCAGTCGTGTGAGACACATACGGCTTGTCTGGATATCCGCGAGGGCAATGTCGCTGCTGCCCGCCCCATTCTCGAGAAAACCTTCAAGTACTTCTTCGAGTCGCAAGACCGCGACAACATTGGTCTGTGCTTGGAACAACTCGCGGATCACACCTATGGGATGTACAACTTGGACACGACGTTGCACTGGGTGTGCGTATATCTTGCATGCGGGCTCGGGACCAGCAACACATGGACGACCATACATGCACTCAGATGCATGGGCACGTTGTTCTCTGCGTGCGGGGACCATGAGACCGCATTGAGCGTGTTCCAAGTTGCGTTGGATGGTTTTACCTTAATGGACGTCCACATGGGAAAGGGCAAGTGCATGGCGGGGATGGCAGAAATCTTGGAACGGAAAGGGGAAATTGCGCGGGCGAAGGAGTTGTGGAGCGCATCGAGACCTATGTTTGAGCGCTCGGGGCAGGCAAGGTCAGTGGCTCAGGTCGATGCTTCCCTTTGCCGTATTAGGGCAAAAATACTGATCTGATCTTTTTGAATTTCGATCCTTGATTCCAATCGAATAAAATGAGCGTCCGTTGTCCAATCCAACCTGTGTGAAAGGGCCAGTGCTTCGCATGGCAGTACGAGTCCGCTTTTGGTTCTCCGCAATGATGCGGGGCAATCGGACTTCCAAATATTGAATTTCTAGCCGGTACTAA
The DNA here is from genome assembly GCA_029378395.1 of Mycena leptocephala. Lineage (NCBI taxonomy): Eukaryota > Fungi > Basidiomycota > Agaricomycetes > Agaricales > Mycenaceae > Mycena > Mycena leptocephala. The sequence continues at coordinate 37,079 of JARJLF010000426.1, forward strand.
CTACACTCCACGTCTCACACGTCTTCTGCGTATATTGCGGCGCACAACTGCTTTTCGTTGATCCAATGCAATGCTCTCAAGTCTGGGACCTCTTTGATGTTCATCATGCGTGTGCAGGACCTTCCCGTCGTTATTCCATCGTGATACCACATCGTGCCAGTCTTCTCCAAAACTATGCTTGTGAAGTGTCGCTCCGTGGCGGCGTGGTATATCAGGCCTCTCAATCGCAAAGTTTTCTGATTTTCTGTTGTTTTGAAGGTTAGCTTTTCATCCATCAGCAAATTCCTTATGTTAATCCCTATGATCATGAATGTAGGCAGTTCCGTTATTGTTGTTCTCCTTCTCATTCGATGGTTTTCATTTGCTCTGTTACAGTTCGGGCACGGCGCTTTTTGTCTATCGAACTGGTGCTCGAACCATTGCTTGGTGGTCATTCCCGTAGGATACATTTCCGTCATCCATGTTGGAGCCGAGATATCAATGTACTGACTCAATGTCTCGATAGTCCCGTCTCGGCGGTAGTTGCATCGATCGCAGCTCGTCACGGCAGACCCGTAAGATCTTCTGTCGGTCATGGCTGTTAACAATTTGTCCAATATTATCGGCACTGGCCCGATCGGGAAGGAACCTGGATCCTGGAAATGTAACAGTTGTCGAACTGCGTCTCTAGCCGTTTCTGGGACGCTGTTTGATTGAACCATTGACAGAGCCCATAAACCTAACCAGGGACTACATTCAGTCAATTTTTGCGTCCATAATGCAGGTTCGTCTCTCCATATCTCTCCTAAGGGCGTGAATAATGCATCGTAGCCACAGCTATAGTTCAAACTGTCCCATATAGACTGTGGGTCCCGGTCTTTGGATATTACCTTGAGGATACTCTGAACTCAGGTGGGCTTTTTTACTTGGAACTTTTGACATCTCTTTGTCCGCCTTTCTTTTTTTCGGAGAATTTGCTGTGGTCTTATTTTTAGGTAACGTAGGTTTCCATTGACCATATTGGATCACACTATCCTTGTTGTCTCGTTTGGGATCGAATTGAATGGCTTTATGAAAATGAGCGGGGTCTTGTGCTGTATTTCCCTTCCAGATACGGTAACTTGTAAGCAACTGGCCACGGTACACTCCGGTTACTGAGCGAGGTAGGCTATTTTCATAACGCAATCGAGTAATCTCATCCAGTAATTCCAATTCGCGAAATTCCTGTCTCAAGTAGCCTGACATTCCACTGGTGATTTTCTTTTCGTCAAAGCCTTGCACGATGACAGTGTCTGCTGCTTCATGGCCCTGGATAAAGCTACGTAGTAGGCTCTATGATCTTTGCAGTTATTGAGGTGCACAACGTTAGGGTTTCTAGATTTCCTTGGCTGCGTAGTCTGTCATTGCGAAGTTCAGCAGGACTATCACTTGTTCCCTGTTTATGGATAGCAGCGAGTCGTCATGCAGTAAAGCCGTAATGTGCGTCGACGTTCTGCTCAAAGGGACCACATTTAGAGGTAGGTCTGGTATCTGTACCGGTCTTGGCGGTTTTACTAATTGCACGAACAATGTATCCAGCACTCGTTTACCAGATGGTCCAACCGATGCGTCCCATCCGCTACTATTGCTTCCTGACCTTTCGTTATGCACAGCTCCGTTGCTTGGTTGGACTTGATCATCACTGGCATACCAACACATAATTTAGGCATCCAGGTATGTGTTCGTTCGTTGTAGCTGGTGTGGCTTTCCATAATTCATCTTGTAGATTAGGCCCGAGTGATTTGAAGCGTGCTTGTTCACAGCCGGTCCATTTTTTGCGATCTACGGCTCTTGCACTTAGTTTATCAACGCTATAAAATTCCACAAGCTCTTGGCCAGTATCTTCAGCAAAGCGTTGGGCACCGAGCTCATTTATTACATCTTTGTGGATGTTCAAAGCCGTGATTACTGAAACATTCCTGTATTTCAAGTTGTCCAAGTGAGGATGACCCGGGCGATCGCTTGCTACTCGTGTTCGTAGAAATTCTATGTCTGCTTCAGTGCATGCACCATATCTCATATTTTCGAGTGCGGTGCGCAGTTTAGCATCCAACGGAGTTTGTGTTGTCTGACGCATGTTTTCTCGCAGTATTACCACTGTATTAAATTGGTGCCACAGGATCCGGCCAAGTACCGCATTTTGATCTCTTGGAGTCATTGTTGAGCTAGTTTGCAAGGCGACAACTCCATTGTAAAGTGAGGGGCCAGACATTGGCGGTAATTGCGAAAAATCACCAGCTACTAGTAAACTTAGACCACCGAATTCCACATCGTGTATATTTCTGGCCTTTGCGCTTGGCTCGCGAGGGCTTGCAGGTCATTGCATGAGACCATTGAAACTTCATCCAGAAGTGCGTATTCCACTCCTTGTAGGCGTTCATTTATGGCAGCAATTGAAGCTGCATCGTTAGGCAAGCCATCTATATCATCTTGATTTTTACTTTTGCTGTCTCTGGGAATTCGGAACACAGAATGGTATGTTGAACCATTCAGCATTGCTGCGGTGGATCCTGTTGGTCCTAGCACTACGAATCTGTATTCTTCCTTTCGCCTGACAAAGAATGCAATTATTGCGTGAAAGACTTGTGATTTTCCCGAGCCTCCCATTCCTCCAAGGTACATTTTAAGTGGCTGTGGTTGCGGCGATGACGCATGGTGGGTAAATATTCTAAATGCTCTTTCTTGTTCTTTATTCAGCCTGAAGTCGAGACAGATTTGCGCTATTATATCTGCATTCTCCTCTTTTGTTATATGAGTATTTGGGTTGAAGTGATCGTGCTCCAGTATCTCGACCTTGTTGTTGGTCTTATTTTTCTTCGTTTCGTTCCCTGGAGGAGCGGGCATGTCGGCTAATTTGTTCTTGATAAGTAACTTTCTTTCAGCTGTGATAATTTCGGTCCAAGTTCGGCGAGCTTTATACGGAGGTATCAGCCTCTCTGTGTTGATTGATAATTTACCATCGGTTGCTTGATTCAACCATTTTGAGTTTTGAAGTATCTCCCTGATTTTTTCTTTGGCTGCCATCAGTTTCCGCGTCTTGTAGCCCAACAAAATGTCAACCTCGCAACCCATGTCTTCATCTCCGAATTCCAAGTCATCCACATCGTTCTCAAAATCATCTCTGTCACCCATTAACGGATGTCCACGGCACTCCCCATTTTGAGCCATTTTCTTCCGCATTATAGCGTAATGATCGTCGCGTGCGTCATTGCACTCATATCGCAGATTAAAATTAGCAATTAACTCTGTCTGCCTCTCGGTGAACTGGTGCTCAAGAAAGGTTTGGTCCCAAGTGGAGATTTCATCCTTGAGGTCATCCGGTGTTCTCCATGGTTTGAAGAATGTCAGCATAGTCATACAGTAATAGTCGCGATCTCCTTTGTCTGATCTCGGGACTGCGCCACCCAAAAAATTGGGAACAGTGAATTTTACCTTCCTGAAGTCACAGTGTACAGAATGTGATTTATACATAGCTTTATGCTCTGGCAGGAATGCGTGCCTGGTGATCCTGTAGGCTTTTCGTTTTCGTTCTTCTTTCTCAACTATTGTTTCGTCATCATCATCCCAGTCGCACTCTGATTCACTGTTACTATCCGCAGAGTCTCCATCAGAGTCATCGTCGCTGGAGTCAGAATCATGGTCAATGAAGTCGTCAAGGTCAGATTCAGAGTCAGTCCATTCGCCATCGTCATACTCGGATTGATCCGGTTGAGGCTGTGTCGCGGACTTTCCTTTTTTGTTCCAGCCTTCTTTCAAAACTATCTCCTCCTCAAACTCGGCTCGTTCTTTTTTATTCCGTGCTTTTTTCTCTGAACACTGAATCCATTCGTACAGGGTGACGTTCTCATAGGCTAGGGGCCTGTATCTGTAATCATCCACGCGCGATGAAGCAACATACGTGCCATTGTCGTTCCGCACTATCAGAGTGTCGTCAAATAACTCTTGGTCGTCTGTCATCCCCATCTTTACTTTCCAACCATTTTTGATGAACGTTACATATGATCTCCAAGGGAAATTCACAAACACATGGCTTTTGTAGTGGTCAGGATTTCCCAAGATGTACATGGCGGCCATTGGACTGCCGATCTCCAATTTCGTTGACATGGAGTTAATCATTTGTCTCATCAAGTTTCTTGAAGCCTCGAGACCATCTGCCCCATGTTTTAAAGCTTCAGGATTCCGCTGGAAGACGTCGAAAACAGATGCGAAGGCTTGGTACGTTTTTAAACCGAGTTTGGAGACATAGTCTGAGACGTAGGATATTACGGCCTTCACAGATGTCCCGGACAATAGACTTGACACGTCTGTGTTCGATCTACACCAGTAAGTCAGTGCTTTTGATACCATGTTGATATATGCCTCTCTCTTCTTCATGTTAACATGGCCATCTTGGTCTATGGTAGTTTCTTCAAATAATTCCCGCGGAAATCGCGCCTTGCATATTCCAGTTTTTGACAGGCAGCCCCATCTTTCGTAATAGCCTCCTGTGCGTTGCTTCTTTTTGCCTTTGAGACCGCGCCAGTCTTTCTTGGCCTCCTCTTCATACTTGTCTAGCACAGGGTCGCGGCATGTGTGAACATTTGATCTTAGTATCAAGTCATCGACTTCGTGCTCCCAATGAACCCAGAATCGGGACAATGCAATATACTTTTCGCAATCCTCATCGCCGTGTTCCTCTGTGCACAGGGGCGGTGGAATGCTTGGTAAGGTCTGCGTTGGTACCTTGTAGTCAACTCCTGATTGAGCATCTTCTTCGTCAGGCGTTGGGTGTGGGTCTGTTTTCACACGTTCTCGCACCTCTGCCATTGTTCCGTGAATGAATTCACCTTGGTGGCAAGATTCTAGATAAGCAATTAATTTTTTTTGAAAGACTGAGTCGTCGCTCATGATTCTATCTCTAATTTCTTGTGGCGACATCGCGTTTTTAACCCATAGTAGGAAATGGCCATGCAATGTCAATCTACCTTGCTGCTCCACTGTGCCGTAGTAAGCGTTTGTATGACCAAATAATCCGGATTCTTCTGATTCCCAGCATAAGACATCTTTGATAAATACCTCAACCATATAGTGGAAAAATCTGGCTGCAGACACCGGGTTATTTGACATTAGGCGGTAACGTTCATCTGCTTTTCGGAGCTCTGGATGGAAAGTCAAGTCCTCTTGGGCATAATAGAGTGCTATCGGGTGGTGTGTATCAACCCAAGTCATCGTTATAAACCAGGTAGGGGCTCCTGTAAATGCAGTTGTAGACCAAATCTCGTTTCTCATGTGCTTTTTAGATGTCGCAGATCCTTGTACATGCGCTCCGATTCCGTCAAGGTCACTTAGCAGGGCAAAACATTGCTTCTCGGCGTCGTTCTGTGGTATTACATGTTCACCTGCAACCATTCGGTCAGCAATATTTGCCGCAACCTCAGGCTTCGTGGTCATCAATCTTCTTGAGACATCTGTGAACCTGGAGTCTTTGACCATCACTGTGCTTCCGACCGCCGCTCCTTTCAATTGTTCGTGGTTAAAGGCCACCATGGTAAAATACATGTCCGTTTGAAAGCGCTTGTCGTGGTACATCAATAAATTTCTTTTGCGACTCTTGTCGCCCAGTTTTCGTTTATGTGCATCGTGACCCAATCCTCCTTTGCCGTAGGGAAACAACCAAGGAAACATTCCCGGATATGCTGCTACATTGTTGTACATGGATTCTGGTGTGTCACTCCTGCCAATTCCAAGCATTGCTCCTTTGTTAGTCAAATGTGTTAATGCGACTGCTTTTATAGCGGATATCGACGCTTTAGAATATTCGGCTCCAGTCAAACCATGTACAGCAAAGGTACATTCACCCTCAATTGTTCCGTGTTCTGCATTGGTGTCATTCACGCTTCGGGCCTGCGGCGGTATAGAATGCTCTGGTTCGCCTTCAGTGTGTCTGTAGTCAACAACAACCGGTATGTCTCGATGCGCATAAGAAGCCAAATTTTCTTCAGATATTTCTAGGTCTGCGTAGCCTTCATGATTCAGTTTTAGCCATTCCAAGGCATCAAGTACTTTTTGTTTTCGTACCAACATAGGAGTACGATCGAAGTCCTGTTGTGTCGGTGCTGCTGAGCCTGTGAATACAAACGCGAGAATTTCGGACATCTCTTCACGACTCGGCGGAAACTTTAGATACACCTTCAATACTGGCTGAGCAAACATTATAGCATTTGCGTGCATTCGAACCCGGCCAGAATTGACCCTAATGACGCACCGATTATGGCGTACTTTCGCTATCATCACACTTTCGGCATAACTCAAGCCTTTCAGTTGGGGCGGAACCACGCCTATCCAGTTGTAGTTTGCCAGGGCGTGACGAGGGATTTTTTTCTTGCCTAGTGCGAGTTCACAGTCAACGCAAACACTATCACATCCATCTGCAAGAACCGGGCCTGACAATTCTTCGATAGGATCGGACAGATTAAAACGTTCCTTTCGTGTTACCCCCGCCATTTCTAACAAGTATAGGTTCCCATTGAATATGTGCAAAGGTGTCAGTTCTGGTATTGGAGTTAATCTGCCGCAGACTGCACATCCAGCTTCGATGAATCGTTCTGGCTGGACAGCTTTAGCAGAATTAGTTAATATGCGGTGCAACGTTTCCTCGCTCGCGTGGGCTGGGGGGAACTGTATCCCAGGAATTTTCTTCTCCTCCTGTTTGCGTCGGTAGCGGTATCTTTTTGCTTGCTCGGATCTTTCCCTGGTAGTCTTTCGTATCAGCGCTTCTGATGGTTGCTGTTTCATATTCTTCTTTTTCGCGTAAGTCTTGGCATTGTTTCTGGTTCTGCGTTCCTTCGGACGAACTGTGTTCATAATGGACAAGATTCGAGGGCAAGCATCGCAGGTGTGGGCTAGCATTAATGTCTTTGCATCTCGGACATTCAGTCGCGAATACATTCTTACGGAGTGCACCTTTGATATCGTAGTCAGCTCAGGGCGTATTAGATATGGTATGAGCTGCTGTAAGGGTATATCCACGGCAACGAACGAAGGTTTCTTCTGGAGAGCGGTATCAACATCGTGAACAGTGCATTGAAATTCAAAGATAAACGCAGCGTCTTGAAAATCCGGAATATTGTTGCTGGCGTACAGGTTAGGGACAATCTTACTTGTGTCAAATCGATTGCGACCGCCGCCTTGTAGATATGCAGGACGCAGATGCATATTCGAAGGGTACGTCGTAGTAAAGTTCAATGAATCAAGTAAAGTTCGAGGCACATTAGTGCAGTTTAACGAATCGGGCATTAAGCAATTTAGGTTGATAGCATTTGCATTTAGCGCATACGTTGCTATTACACGTCGAGTGATCCCACTCCATAAGGAGCGCGACACGAATATTTTAAAGCACGGCTGTGACAACCACGGCCGCGCTATGAGGAGCCTGAGAGATCGTAGTACTGGCAGAGATGAAAGCATGCATACCTTCCGCTAGCTGCTCCCCTATGAAGCCAGAGTCATCCAATTCCCAGCGCGGCACTTCTGCTGGATGGTTAGCCAACAGCGATGATACGTACATCGAAGGAGGCGAGGGCATCGAAAGCGCGAAGGTGGTTTCAAAGATGAAAAGGTTGTAGAAAGGCTGAAGTTGTCCAAGCTCGACTGTGTAGGAGCGGATCGGTGGAGAAGAAGGGGAAGTGCCTGGACACGTTAGTGTTCCGGGTTCTTGTTGACCAGGCATTTGGACACTTATGGTAATAATCCGCGTGCATCACTTGGGTAAATGTTTTCCCGGAAATTTTCCACGGCAATTGTGTATTTTTATTTGCTTTCCGAAGCTTGGTTGGGTTTGCACTAGGCTTTTCAAAGTCCGGTATCCCACGTTCAGTGTCTGCTTCTTGACCTTGTACCACCACCATCTCTCTGTATTGACTCCCTCCGTCCTCCCCGTCCCAATGTGTTGCATCCACTATCGTTCGCCTCATGTCCTCTACTTACTTAATACTCACTACTGCTGCATCCGTGTCTCGTGATACAGGTGTACAGACACATTACAGACGCGTCGCTATAGCACATGTTCGGCGCGTCCTTCCTCTCGTTTCAGTCACTGACTTTCTCCGTTGGAGTAGATGAATCAAAGCCCGCAACCTCATCAGTGTGTTTCCCGTTCTATCTCACAATACCCCATTTCCTTACACAGATTTCATCTTAGTGTGTGATGTCCTTGGTCTGGTCTCCATCTCGTATGAATGGTGAATGCTTTCGATATGGAAGCATATACTCATGCTTTGGCAAAGGCTGGGCCATCCGCCACTTTCTAGACCCTTCACTGCTCACCTGTCCACAGGAATTAAACGGTGCGTGGGATCCCTCCTCGCCATATCTCCCTGAAAATCGTTCGCGTGTTTACTCCAGAAGAAAACGTTGTTTTGTCGAGATTAAAGGCTGAAAGCACTCTACTACAGGTATGTCAGTTACATTCGATGATTTGAAATTCCAAACACAATTTATAGGATGCTATTGAGGCTGCGAAGCTAATAACGGTCGCTTCTCAGATTATACCTACTGATGGCATGGAAATATGGCTCAATGTCACGCGTCTTTGAGTCACTTTCCAGCCCGTGTTCCTGTACCAGGGGGCGTGCAACATGTTGGCGCGACGTTAGGCTATCGCTGGTACGTGTACAATCCAAGCTTATACGTTCTTTAATGGGCTCTACATTTCGTCGCAAGTATGCAGGTAAGGGTCGCCTGTTCGCTTTCTGCTCCCTGCTAACATTCCTAAGTCTCGTAGCTTGCTGTTCGCGTGCATGTACCATCTCTGGTTCCCCGCGCCCCCGCATCTCACACATGCCGCTGCCTCAGCGTAATACTCACCTACCGCAGCCTACTGTATTGCTGTCCGATACATATTTACAGCATCTCTGACCTTCTCGCAGAACGCCTCAGCCATCTACAGCCTCTTCGCCTCGATGCGCACGTACCTGTCCACAAATACCTCGAATGCGACTCGAACCATCGGGAATGTTTCTACTCGGTATTAGAGAGCTACTGGGGCTGGATGGTATTGGATTAGGTTCAACTCTCTGTCTAGTCTTCTTTTACAAATCATCTCTCGAGATCATTCGGTATCAAGGTTGCATTCTCGTTTCTTCCCTCTATGGTTGTGTTTTCGGACTCGTGTGATGGGTTTTCTTTTTTGTGATTATTCGAATATAGAGACTATCTTCCTATTCGCGAGAGGGGTGTCTAGGCTCCGCCCGTAGGGCAATTATCGAGGAATAGAAGATTGTGGTCGTGATGAGTGGAAGATGTTTGTGAACCACGTGCAACTTCAAGGAAACCGGACTGAATTTGATGGCAAAAATGTGGGAGCACACTCACGTGCATCAAAACGGACAACAAATAACAACAACTTCAAGAAAAACGGACTGAATTTGATGAAAAATTTTGCGGACCAGCCGCTGACAAGAACGAGCCTAAATAAATTTAGGACTCGTAATAGACTTTCGGTAGAATGCCTGGTCACGTTAGAGACCATGAAGGTCGTGGCGGTGCTTCACTTAATTGAGCCTTTCGTTCTCACAGATTTTTGCACTGAGTGCTGCGGATGGCGCGATCACGCTTTGAATGGTGCGTATGCGGCAGGCCAGAACTATGGGAGCAATTTATACTGAGTTACAGTACCTGGTGGGCGACCAGGCTCCGCCGTAGGGCCATAACCAGGTTCCGGTAGAAATCAGACTTGAAGAGGGAGGATTCTAGTTGTGTGATAGCTGTGCCCGGCCCGCGTTTGTTCCGTCCCGTGGACATTGCCAGCAGCGCGCGCTTAAATTGACAGTAACTTCTTCCAAACCATCTTCCTCAACTTCCTGGATGAATCACAGTCGGTTAAGCCATAATTCAACTCGATCGATACTCACGACTCAGCTGCAGCGTACCACGACTGCCGCTGCCTTTCATCTGAACCTTTACAAAACATATTCAGATACCTCTTGCCGCAGGAGATCCAATCAGTGTCTCTCCTATGTCGGCGGATTCATCGTCTCTCCGTCAATATTTTGCTCACCGCTCACGGAATCTTGGACCCTACTCTGAAGTGCGATGTTCACTTGGATGGAAATTCGGATCCAGAGGCGGAGTATCCTGATGCACTGGCCGTGCTTCAATTCGCTCTGTTTATTCCAAGTATGACCCACCTCGCCATAACATTCACTGGCACTAGGGATGCCATTGGCATGACCCGCGATATGCGAAGATGCCGACGTATTTTACGGAAGTTCCCATCCATTCGCGAGGTTTCTATTGAATTACAGATGATTGCGTACGATTCTAGGTTTCTCTCCAGTGGAGGCATGAGCGCTCCACTCCAGAGTAATTTTCAGGCCCTATTGGACACTATAGTGGATCTACCTTCCCTGAATTCAGTCAGGGTCTCTACCGGATGGGATTTCGACAGGACGTACATGCTCGAATCGTTCCCATCTATTGAAGGGCTTCACTTATCGTCTCAGCCCCCGACCTCGCTCTTTAAAAAAGTACACCGAATATGCAAGGATATATTTCCACGCAGCACGGCGCGCGCACCCTCTACCTCACAACATACACCAATCATATTTCTCGCTGACACTCCGCTTCTTGTACTTCCCGCATTCTATCCCTGGACCATGTCCGTTCTCTCGTCCCGGGCCATCACCGCCCTAAGGCTCGAAATGCTCATCGCAGCAGTCGACTGGGCTGTCATTCTCCGCGAAATCGCAGATACTGTGCCATGTCTGGTGGAATTAACCATCCTCGGAGTTCGCATGCCCATGGCGGACCTCATCCACTCTGTGTTCCAATTTCGCGCATTAACGACTCTCACGACGGACTCCATGCCCGACTTTGTTCCCGACCCGTCTGTCCGCACGATCGCGCGCAACCCAGTGGATATCGGGACTGATTCCGGCTCCTCGAAATCGCAAATACAAGGACATGGGCCCTCTGCATTCCGGTTATGGAGCCCGTGTCTTGCAAATCTAACGACTCTAGCAACACGCCCAGAACATCTCGAGGTCATACTCCAGTCCCACTCACCGCTGCCTGCACTCGTGTCCCTCTGTGTGCGCCTGGAGCTCCTGGATCTCCACTCGCCGAGCACTGTCCCGCTGATGTGTCGAATAATCACGCGACTCCACCGAACCCATAAATGGCTGCCGCTGCTTTTGGACGTGCGCGCGAACATCGTGCCAGAGGTACTCATGTGCCGAACACTGGATATAGCGCTGTCGCAGGGGGACGCGTGGGACAAGGCATTTGGTTCTATACAGAAGTTACGGATTAGGGATTATGGTGGGTACAGCTGCCCAGTCCTTGCGCGGTGGACGACTCTCTTTCGGGGGGTGACCAATATCTCCCTGGCGGGCATTAGTGGATCTCCGTGGTCGCTACGATTGACGGTAGCAGAAATCCGCAGAACGTGCCCCAACATACGAACGATTACGATCGAAGGGGTAACTAGCCCTGTCGACACTAGCTCGATCCTGCCAGAAGTCGCCGGAGGAGAGACCGGATTCCTGGAGCTTCCCGATGACGTCCTATTGATCATCTTTCGACAACTAAGATCCGTGGAACTATACGGTCTCTCTCGACTGTCCCGTCGCCTCCATCTCCTCGCCCTCCCGCTCTATTTCGCGCAGAAAGGGGTCCCAGATCCGCGCGAACTATGCGAGTTCCGGCTCGTGAGTTATCCCACCGCCGCAGACGTCCTCTCCGCGCTCAACTCGGCGCTCTTCCTGCGCGAAGTCAAGCATATTTCCTGCCAGTTCGAGCCCGGCGGCCATATTGCCTGCTATCTCCACCATATCGAGCGGCTCACAGCCTTCCTCGGGAAATTCTCCTCTGTTGAGACGGTGTCGTGGGGTTAATCGATCTTGGGAAGGTCGAGGAGGTGAACGAGCTCGTCAGGACGAGGTGGCGACTCGCATTCGGCCAGCTACTGCATGTGATCCTGGAAAAGTCGTGCAAGGAGCTTACGATCCGGGGCCCACCATACCTGAATCCCGGCGCACCGTGGCCCAAGGGCGAAGACACGGTGGGACTCTCATCAACGGCGCGAACCAATTCGTCCGCGCTTCGCGCATTTTCTTCTACCCGCCGAGTCTCTCGCACTCTGGGGTGCTCTGGACGTTCTCTGCACTGCGCTCCTCGCAGATTACGGTTCTGAGCATTGCGGTAACGTCTAGCGCTCTGGTTGACGTCATAGCACAGGAACTTCCCTCTCTGTCTGAGCTCGAGGTCACCTCGTACTTGAACGACCTCGACCTCAAGCTGCTTGAGCTCCTCTGCAAACTTACGCGCTTAACGCGTCTTACCCTTCCGCTGAAGGGCAGCTTCCACGGGAACGCGCCCTTCATCAAGCGCACTGTCCCGGACCTTGCGTGTCTGCGCGCGCTCACGGCGCCGGTGCACTTCATCGTACATTTCTTGATGGCGATACTCCGTTCCCTGCGCTCGAACGCCTCGAGATCCGTGCATCAACTGTATTCTCGCTGCTTCCCAAGTGGTCCGTCGCGAGGGTCATTCTGGCGCTCAAAGACCGCGGGCCACTGGCGTCGCTGAGATTGCGCTCGACCTTGCGCTGGCCCACACGCACATCAAACAATTCAATGTATGGTGCATTTCGGGTGGGCTCCAAGCACTACTTGGAGACGAAAGTCGTGGAACGAGGTGGCAAACGTGATAGATCGTTTAACTGTACCGGAAACAGGCCGGCTACCCTGGTCGTCTGGAACGTCTCAGTGATGCAAATGTGCAGGTTCTAGCGGCACTTGTACCCCATTTCCCCGCGTTGGTGATTTGTCGCTCGATGATGGGACGGGAAGGCAAATGTCCGGCTGGGAGGCGGCGCTTGCGGTTGTGCGGGGGATGTGCCCTGAAATAAAGAGCTTGACGCTCAACAAGATTCAGGTATACACGGTTGGATAGAACCATGTTTCTTTTTCTTTCCCAACGGAAGAGGATGCGAGGCCGCGAAGCAGCCCAGCAGCCGCTTGTTTCCTTGTCAAGTTATTTGGACTTTTCTTGCCCTCGTTCAACCACACAACCACATATACTCGTAGGATATTCTAGCACTCATTTTGTCCAATCATGTGTCCAAATCTCAACACCTTCGAATGATCGATCCATGGTCTACAACCTGGATGGACTGGGTTGAATTTTATTTCACCAGTCTTCGAGTCAGAATAATTTCTCAGTTTCCTCTATTCGTTCAAATCATATTTTAGCGTTCCATTGACTACGGAGCGTCGGAGCCCTCAACTAGAAGCGCTTCTACGGCACTGGATCGGGGTGTGATGATACACCGGAGCTCCTTAGGATGGCTACACCGCTCAAGATATCAATATCAACTTCGGACGAATTCCAATTCGGAAAAGCACCTCGAGAGCCCATCGCTCATTATGATTTCGGGGACGATTTTATTGCCGCGCTCATCCAGAGCATGGGATATGGTGCACGTTGCCAGTATCGATACGATGGCTATCCACAGGGTGTTATCCGCCAGGTGAAGACCCGTGCAAATTCTGCGGTCACTAGTCAGTTTTATTTCAAGGCGGTGAAGCTGAGGGCACCTGCGCCCGAACCCAAATACACTTGTGAAATGGGGTGCGCCATTTCCAAGGGGCTCGGGGAAAAATCGTTCTGGAAGGAAGGATCGCGCGTTTTTGTAGACGCTTTCATCCAGGGATATCCCTCTATTAATTGTAATGATAGGTCGATCAAAAAAAGAAATGGAAGAAACGACCACACCGAATATTGGCGAAAACGATTGAGCCCTTGGGAATGTGCATTCCCCGATAGACGTCATCCTCAATAGAACGATGTGGTAGACCTACAGGTGGTAAGAGAGGAGTCTTAAAAGGCCGTGGTTAAATCACACCCAGCGGCAGTGACGGGTTCCATCTACGATTGGAATTTTGTTTGAGTCCTCGCTACTGGAGAGCGACAGCAAAAACGTACCGGAGCGTTTCTTGCAAGACGCACTCGACGTACGGAAGATTCTCCCTGTCTCCAAAGTTGGGCAGTCGGGACATGCCAACGACCGAATCAATCTCATTTTGGGCCCTGATTTGGCTTTGGGGATGGAGAACCATTGCGAGCACGAATGAGGTCACCGCACTCCAGGTCTGAAGATATTGCTGGCAAGCTCTCAACAGGCGGATGAATAGCTCACTGTAGCTTCCCCAGCCGAAAACATTGTCGCCGCGGCCCCTTTGAGCTCGTCTTGATCAATTTCCGAGTTGTTGTTGTGGATGTTTTCCAGGTGTGAAAGCAGAAACGACGGCGAAGCTTCACCAGCCTCCTGCAGGGCCTATCAGCCAGGGGCGCCAAAGTCTAGTTATTCTACCCACCCATTGTCTCTGAACACATTCGAGCGGGTAGTCATAGAGCCTACGAACCGCGGGTCTCCATGCCCTTGCAACGCCGGCATAGTGTGTACCAGGGAACCAGCTGGGAAAACAGCGCACTGACTCGGGTGTGAATAGGCTGCATTGCATCGATCACAGGCACTCACGGACTGGGAAGAAATCTATAGCGCTGCTGCCAGGGGCACCGGTGAGGGAGAGCGCTTCGTTCACCATATTGCACAAGTGCAAGTATGGGTCGTCGCCCGACAGAATTGAGTGTCCTGCCACGATCTGGACAATGATGCTTATGGAGAATCTGTTGCACATGAAAATGATTCAATGGATAAGGCAGACCAGTACCTGCTCAATAGACTATCGTACTTTTCTGGCGAAGATATCAATAAATTTCTGACGAGCCGACGAGCTTCTTGTGTTTGCATTGGCTTGAAGTCGGTACACTTTTGGCGGCTGAGATACGATTGGTGTACTTGACGCTGCTTGGCGAATTCTTTCCCGTAACGTATAAAACCGAGAGTATATGTCCAACCTAGTCTGCGAGCCATATACTTCAGACAGAGCCGCGGTGACGGGAACTCACATGTTGTAGAGCGGAAATTCCGGCCTATCGCTGTAGATTGAACCTTTCTTATCGAGGAGATCTGCTGCGGCCTGGTGTGTATCGAGGATAATAATGGACCGGCCCAGAACCTGGAGTTGCATCACGTCGCCTGGCAAGAGTTAGTTATACGGACTTCAAATGGTATTTGATCCATACCATAGGTTTTCGCCCATTCATGGAATACCAACGGAGCTTGCGTAGCGGGCATATGCCTAAGATGACCTATAAAAGGATCCTTCGGCGGACCAGGCGGTGGCTTGAGGGACTGTCTCTGGGGCCGTAAATGAAAAATGTAGAGGAATCCAAGACCCGCCAAAGAAATGAGAAGAATCAGAGCAAAGGCCATGATTTTTTGTAGCAAGAAGTGGGAGCAGAAGCCAAGCGCGATGAGGTGGCACAAAGCGAGCTGCCACGTATCAAAATCGCGACAAGACTGAGAAGGAAATCAAACTTCGAGAGGGCTTTTAACGGGGCTGGGTGGAAATGCCGCGCGTGCCGCGCGACTGCCGCGCACTGACGCGGCACTACGGGGAACTGACGCGGCAGTGGCGCGGCACTGACGAGGCGGTGGCTGTGTTGTTGCCGCGGCAAAGGGGTGGAGTGCCGCGCTGCGTCTAGCTCCTTCGACAGCTTGTTTCTTATCTCGAAAAAGCTTCTCGCGGTGTTGATTAGTGTCCATACATCACATAGACCCGCCAAATCTGTTCCTAACATCAGGTAGGCAAACCTACAGAAGTATCCCAATTTTTGACTAGATTCCGGTTACCCGACCAGTTTCATGCCAGAAATATCTGTAAAATAGTTCAATCTCATTAATTTTTAGATCAAGACACAGTGTCACAGCTCAAAATGGAGAACAATAGGGATCTGAGTTCAGTCGCGAATTTAGATGCTCGGGAAACTCCCCAAAATTCCTCCATGTTGCGAGTTCACAGGTCCAATGCCAGCTTCGTGGACCATCCATTACCATGTCAGTATATTCAGTAGTGGAATTCATTCTCACTTATGGATGAGAGGGCCCGGTGGTATCAAATGCCATGATAATTTACAATAGCCTTGGTGAATGTGAGGCGTTTCGACACATTTCTGCTATTAAAAGTAGCTCATTGGCAAATATACTCCAGCAGCACCAGCATCAGTGAGTGAGGCATTGGGTGGGGCAAAAATTAATAGGGAATCCGAACCTACTGAGGGAGTGCAGGTCGTGCCCGAGAAAAAAATAAATGGAAGGCCCGTTTGATTTTGGGGTGATAATCAAGTCCAGGTGTGTCGAAAAAAATTCAGGCTAGGAATGTGGAGATAATTTGAGTGTCACCCACACAGCGACACAAGCACGGCCGGGACACGCGATGGAATGTCAGTTCTCATGGCCAATATTGGGACCCGACTAATCCTGTAATCACTTGGAAGTCATCCTCGTTTGTTCAAAAATGAAGTACTGAATTCAATCACACCTGTGTTCTGCTGCGGCAGGTCGAATTACATCCCGCATAGCACTCTTCACAGGTATATGATGAGCCAAGATTTTGTTCGCGAAAATTGAACCGTGTGAAATGTAGTACTACCACCGTGGGTATCGTATATATGTACCACTTTTGTAGATATTTATGACGGTAGTGCTGCAACATCGTAGACAAATTGCTGTAGCCTATTCCTTGTTTCGGTAATTCCCAATCGTCTCACGGCGAAATTATTCGGCTCTTGTGCAAACATTTATCCCAGGGCGGACATTGAATGTATCACCATTAGAGCGATGCGGTTGTATCATTGATAAACCATTAATGGGCTGGAAAGGGTTTCTAATATCTTGTGTTAGACTCATCGTACAACAAGAATTGAACCAAGGAAGAGTCGGCGAAGTCTGATCCAATTTTTTTCCCACCCAACTTAAAGCGGCCTAGCAATTGAGGAACGGAAGTCATACTAATCCCGGGCCTCAGAATGGATGCTGCGTTCCCCAGTCCTGACAGTCCGTCTGGAACTCAAAAATATTCCTAGGAAGGTCAGTAAATACCCGCAATTCACCGTGCTATGGCTTTGTTCACTGGGACAACGGCTTTCAAGGCATTAATCGGTCCGGATTCACGATCGGTCTAAGAGGGGTGGTCCTGCTGTAATCATTATCAAGATGGGCAAGTCTCTTCAGCAAATTTCAAGACCGTGGTCTCCACATGGATTGGCTGGTGCTCCCCTCGCCGTGGACCACACAATATTAAGGGCATCATGAGAGGTTCCAGAGATTTCTAGTTGGCCCATGTTTGAACCATGAGAACCCAGATTATCGTTTGACCATGCTCCACAATCTTTTCTCTCTTGCAATCTACATACTAGGGTACTTTCTAACTTAAACCTTGTGTGATCTTAAGTGCTACTTTGAAAGTCATTTTTTAACTGTAATCTAATTAACGGTTCGCGCATCGTTGGAAAACCGGTATAGAGTGAGTGGTAAGCCTAATTGTTTTCAACGGGACTTTCTGTCTTGTTGCCAGCCCGGCAACACCAATACTAATAAACCTCTTCTACTGCGTGATCCTTAGGCTCGCATTCCCCTTTCAAACCCCGCGTGAACCCGGTTTCTCTAACACTGATTTAGTAACACTGACCAATATGTATCAGCGGCGAGTGCGTGCTCGGCAAACCCAGTGCCAATATGCGAAGATGGTGGTCCATGTATATGCGAGGATATCTCAGCATCGTTGGGCTGTCCTCATCTGGGTGCTGAGAATACATGCAACCAACCCACAGGTTCGAAAGGATGCCGAGTACCGCAGTTGTACCGCGACCCGCAGATTTTCAGAGGGTGATCCCAATACCTGTCCGAGCATACATTCTAATCAGAATTAAATCACGATTCCACTGCTCTCAACTTCAATTATTCGCCCCAAACTCTATCAGGACTAGTGAATATTGACAGATAACGTTGGACTAAGTATATCCTACCAGCTGTCAGCCGAGCAATGGGACATGACGGTTGCTGGTAAGATGTCGCGCAATTTCTGTCCCTGTTCTGCTCGTATGATTTGACCTTGTCCTGGTCAGGCCATGATCTGCCTTGTCTGGACAGCAAGAGCTTCCGTATTCAACCTGAACAGTCAAACTCGGGGATATTCAATATAATGTACACATGTAGTCAACATGTAGTTTGCAAAATGAAGAGCTCAGGCTGTCCCAGCTGGAGTTAAAATGACTTCCGTGCACTATTGCAAAATCTCAATTTGTTTAATAAAGACCCCCATTGTCAATCCATCTCTAGCCTCTTCGAGGTCTCAGTCCGGCGAATTTATGGGAAGGCCATTTTGAGGAAATCGAGAACCGAGTACGGGAGCTTGTTACCCGCCAGCCAATTTAAATTCAAAGTCAAGACGGGCTTGTGACTCACCTTGGACTCGATCTGAGCTGAGGGAACGCTGCCGCGCACTGACGCGACAATGCGGGGCATTGCCGCGGCAGTGCGGGGAATTGACGAGGCATTGCGGGGAGCTGCCGCGGCAGTGCGGGGAACTGACGCGGCACTGCCGAGGCGTTGACGCGGCAGTGCGGGGACGTTGACGCGGCACTGCGGGGATGTGAGGCGGCGTTGCGGAGATGTGAAGAGACAAGTTTCGCGAACATCGAGGCTCTAACTTGCGGATATAATTCAAGTTGAACATTGTGCCTCTAGTATACATGTGGGAACTTGCTTTCTGTAGGAAAGGAATGAACATGGGGCCTTGGTAAGCGATGATTCAGGCTCCGAATCGTCACAGTTAACTCCCACGCGTGCTATATATGTGTTCGCAGTAGTTCTGTTGGTAATAACAACCCGTGGAGGTGGTTGAAATCCTTCAAGCATTTAGTGGTACTTACAGTCACTATTATTTCTGAAGGTTTTTCTGTTCCAGACAATGTATTCAAGGGTAGTAACACTCCCCCCACCTAATTTGAGCTCTCCAACATGCTGTGGAAGGAAATAAGCAGAGCGCGGCGCTGCCCGCCCGACGCGGCAATTGCACAGCCACCGCCGCGTCAGTTCCGCGGCAGTCGCGGCACTTTCTCCGGGCCCCTTTTAACGCCGCGGCATACTCCGATCCGAATCCGAATTCCAGGGCTCAGGGTGCATGAACCTAGCCTAATACGAAGCGGATAGGTGGTGGCAGGACGTCGTGCGGCAGGATGGCCCCAGAAGAGAGGCAAATATGAATGTAATTTTTCGAGTGCTGTTAATCAAAGTCGGAGAACGGATTCGAAGAAATGGATTGAGCTGTGACGGCTTGCTGACGACCCGAATTAACTAAGTATCATAGCCTCAGACGCCAGAGTTCCAGTCAGAGCCACACCAACATCAACAGCGACACCACCCTCATGAAGTGGTCAAGAAATCTGTTCGAAATCCTGCGAAAGGAACTTTTACGTCAAATTCAAGTCAAATTTGTGTCGAATGGGAGGGGACAAGGAGGGTACTTACATGCGCTCAACGATTCTCTCATGGCCCGCCGCGGTCGGCTTTAGTCGTGCCTCAGTGATGTACTTATTAGACTAGAAGGGGCCGAGGAGGTCTTGGAAGCTTACACGATACGGGGTGAGCGTAGTTATCCACAGGATCTTAGGTTCGGATATAGCGCGCGGGGTTTGATCAGTTAGATCAAGGTTTGGGTTAAGTTACTTACTTAGTTTGTATCTACAGTTACAGGGGTTTATATACTAAAAATCTAATGAGTCAGTATGACTCGGTATGACTCCGTACAAGTCATCTACTGGCAGATTGTTCCATATTATTCTACAAGGTTCCACCAATATGACTCATGAATGTGCGAGTCATTCCAACAGTATTTCTTGTGTACTTCAAATAGGCGTGGTTCACAATCGCAGAGCTGTCCCTATATGCTACATAAATTTGGCTCAATATCTGTCGCAGGCGCTGATGCACCGTAATCTAGGCTAATAGGGTCAAACAAATGAGGCGGAGACGAAAATTCGAAAATTTCCCCCAAAAAAGTCGGTCCGACAGAAAACAACCAAAACTTTTTTGGCAACGTTGATTGGATCGATGAATCAGTGATGTCATCTGCCCCGAAGAATCCAGCAGTTTGGCGCTCGCCTTGGCACTTATGAACTACGCTCACGCTCATATAACCGGCCGAATGACCATGATGGTCGGAACATATTTTAGCGTTCCATTGGATGCCAGCTTGACTACAGAGATCGTCGGAGCTTATTGAAACCTGCAGGCGGGCGCTGCCAGTGCTCAACTCCGCTGCACATTGCCCTCAATTAAGAGCAGGCGTCCTCGCAGAGGATCGAATAATAAATAAATAAATAAAATTCAGTGCGTCGTTGAAACTCATCTAAAGATAAAAGTCATTAAGTAAGGTAATCTAAAATACAACACGACAGCGAGGCGAGAGTATCCAACTGCTGAATCATAGAAGTAATGAAAGGTCATCTGAAATACAATATAGATCTAGAGGCGAGACTAAATAAAGCGTATTGGGGAATTAAAGATATCTGAGGTGCATGGAGGATTAGTAAGTAATTAAAGATACGATAGTACGGAGGTGAGACTAGCTATAGCATGAGGGAACACCCACAGCTAACTCAAAAGTCCGTGATACAGCTGCTGCATCGTAATAAGTTGCGACTCTGTATCCCATTCACCTCAGTTAGACTCCAGGCAATTCGACGTTACCACAAAAGAGCACTCACCCATAAGTCGACACTGCGGCGCGAAAACGTTCATGACAGCGAGGACGGTGTCGATCGCGTCCACGAGCGCGCGTTCGTCTTCAAGTTGCACGGGATGCCGATGGCGCCGGAGTCGGCTGAGCTCCGCAACGAAAACTTGGCAGGTTGCCATCCACAGAGTCTGCATTGCAGCCGTGCATATTGGTTTGGTTAGTACGTGGAACAGGAACACAGGAGGAGGACAAGAAGACGCACCCCCATAATCGGATCCACGAACCCGAACTCGCCGACGGGTACCTGCGCCAGATGCGCGACGATCGCGCGTGCGGAGGCGAGCACGCGCAGGCGCGACGACGCGTCGATGTCCACGACGAAGGGGTTGTGCAGCTGGATCGTCGCGACGTGCACCAGGGCGTGCACCACGAGCAGCTCGCGCGTTGCGTCTTGTGGCAAATGCCTCGCCGCGGGCGCGGGGATGTTGAGCTTGAAGCCCTCGATGAGGGTGTCGATGGCATTGAAGGAGAGGTAGAATTGGTTCAGCTGGTCGTTGGTCATATCTGAATTCAAAAGACCCGGGGATGAGCGGCAAATAACGGAATTTGATCAATGCAAAACGTACTGGGACGGTACTGCGACGCCAGACGCGAGGCTTGCTCGAACAGAATCGCGGCTTTTGCGTGCATTGCCGCGACGGAGACCCTTCCATCGGGCAGATTCGCTAGGAACGTAGTGACAGTGCCGATGCTCGAATCCGGAAGGACTTGATTCTGTGTACTCTCCGCATCAGCTTCCGCTTGGTGTATAAAATATATCCGCCCTTGACGTACATGCACCCCAGGCGCATTGATGTCTAGCGGCCACGGCGTGTCGATGCGCGCGTCGGGGACCGTGTACGATATATTCGAGGGCGACCCGTCCGCGGTCGTCCAGCAATTATTCAGCGTCAGCACTGTCCAGAAAGCACCCACCCTCTCCGCCTCCTCCACTGCGTCGCGCGGGGGCGCCAGCCTCCGGAACGCGGGCCCCAAAGGCCCGCCCGCGGCATACGCGTCCGCCGAGCGGATGCGGTGCAGCCCCGAGGAGAGCACGAGCGAGACCGCCGCGCTGAGGTGGTATTTCCCCTCGAGGAAGCGCGTGTTGCGCAGGAAGTAGTGCGCGAGGAGGACGGCGGCTTGGATGCTGTGCAGGATGGTGTGGTGGTGGTGCGTGCCGGAGAGTGCGTCGACAGCGGTGCGGAGCGCGCGCGAGAGGTAGCGCGGTTCGTAGGCTGTGAATTCCTCGGACGCGGAGAGGTGGATGGCCCAGAGGTTGACGACGTCGAGGAGGACGGCGGTGGGGCGCGAGCCGCTTCGCCCCAGGGCGGCCTCCCGGAAGTTGTGGACGTTGAGGAAGAAGCCGAATTGAGAGCTATGGTGGAGGAAGTTGTGTATTCTAAAAAAACAAAAAGAACGTTCAATGAGTACTGCAATGGAAGGAGTCAGGAAAAAAATTACAGGGGCTCTAATTCGACCAGAGGGATTCCCTAAATTTGGATGTTAAAGTGGCCGAAGAACTAGAGTCGGTATCCCTCACCTCTGAGGATGATGTTGGCATGCTCAACGGGCTTGAGGCACCGGAGGAAAGCTCTGAATCTGATGGTCTGTGAGTCGAGGATCATAGGCAATATTAATTTTGCGCTCACGAGGCATGGGGAGATGCACCGAAGAGCCGCCACGGGACAGCGCCGGCAGAGAGGCGGAACGGCGTTCGCCGGGATACGGGTTATGCAGAACTAGGGTTGAGCGGAGTTCCTGAGGTTTCTCCAGCTCCTCGATCCGGGCCTCGAGAAGCGCGATTTGCTCTGCAAGAAATTTATTAGCCTCCACTGTCCAGCGCAAAGATAAATAAATGGTGGCAGACCTTCAAGGATCTGCGTTCTTGTGGGCCCATCCTCGACAAATTCACAGTCTTGGAAGCCGATGGAACGTGCGCATTGGCCGCATTTTGGGCGCTCGCCGTCGCATTTCTGGAAAAAATTATAAAGGGATATGTCGGTACAAGGTGGGTGTCCGGCTTACAATTTTTCGCCGCCTGTTCAACGTCAGACTGGAACAGACACGTTAAAAATTTGTTACACACCTGCAATTGACACATGCCTTTGCCTTGATTGAGGGCACATCGAAGGAGCTGGAACTTGTGCCTTCTTGTGCCATGTTTCTTTCTTTTTTTTTTGTTTCTTTTCGAAGAGGGACGGAAATCTGCGTTGTATATATACCGTCGAGTCAAATAATTGCGGACGCGTAGGCGCTGCGCAGAAAAAGTGCGAAGGCTGTACGACAAGTAAGTAAAACATCCTGGACGCGCGGCACGGCTAGCGACGGAAGATGACTCGCCGTCGAGCGGGGTCGAGTTCCCCAACCACAGCAGATTAGAGTGACTTTTCGCGCATGGTGTCCGTCGTGGGTACGCGTTGAGAACGGAAAGTTCGGCGAGAGTGGTAATGCAGCGCGACCAATTTTCGGACGCTGTGGACTCCCGCGTGGCACTGCCTGTCGAGTTTCACGCACTCGGACAGCGGACGCAGTTTTCATTAAGGTTTTGCGGTTCAACTTCCATAAGTAGGGCTGATGAGTAAGCAGGGTAAGTCAGCGAGAATGGCGAACGATGACGTAAGAGCGGGCTTGGACCTCATAGCGTAATCCCGTCCGATCCAAGTACCAGATACAGGAATATATATTGGGATGGCACCTGGTGTCCTTCTTCGTTGATTGAGCGCCCATCGTACGGGGCGGCACCAAAAGAATTCCGTGTACCGAAATTAGACGCTCCAAGTGCCACCCTGTGCCAGTCAACTTGAGGGCGGCAATTAATCGTGAGATCTGGTCCGTGCATGCCCGAGAAAGTCGTTGGTAAAGTTGGTCGCAAAGTCTGACGGTCCTCAACATCGTCGTCAAAGCCAAGGCGTCAATACCTTGTCCGACGGACTGGAAACTTGAAAGACGCGAGCGTCCGAGTCCGACGCGTCGTGGACGTTGTTGACAAGAAAGCTATGACAAATAATTTGATCTACACGTGTTCGGCTTGTACTCGGCATCCATCGTTGAACTTTCCAAGTTGAACCTTCTCACCATATACCGACCTGCTTCCGCTCCACGATGAATTCGTCGAGTCATTTCTGTCCAAATCGTAGTCCGACTCCAACCCCGCCTCCCCCACGAGCGGGTGCGCTCGGGCATCCTCGCATCAGATCCCACGAATGACGGCACGGCGAATAAACTAAGCCGAATCTTGACTGCTAATCGTCCTGTTATCGTCGGAAGCCACCTGTGGGCGCCTTGAATCAGGAACCGCCACTGCTTTCATTCTAGTTGGTCTGTACTGCAAGTGACAGCTCAGCATGAATTTTTTCTTCCAACTTCAAGTTCCCATAATTACAACGGTATTATTGCAACCGCACCACTACACCAGACCGCAAAACTAATAATAATCAGAACATGACAGCACGAACGGGTGCGGACTCGGATAATCCAACTCACTTCCGTCACATAAACACCCGGGTCCACCCGAAATAGCGGCGTTCTTGCTGTCGTCTATATTAGTATTCCAACTCGAGGCGCTGCCAAAATAACGAGGTTGCAAACATTCCTTGTCCTTATCAGCATGTCGGGTTGCGTGAGAGTGGTTTGGTTGGCGGTCGCGGCGGAAGTGTTTAATATACAAGCGCCCATGTGGTTCTCGATGCAAATCGCGGATGGGACGGAACAGCCCACTTTTTTACCGGTATTCATCTCGTTTCATTTAATTATGGTAGCAGCGCTCATCCGATTCCTTTGGTAGCAACACGGACACGGAGGAGGAAGTGAGATGCCTCGGCTCGGGCCGCGTTTCGGTTCGGTTGAAAAAACTCGACGCAACGTATACAAGTATGGTGCCGTTATACCCAAGTCCTTGGGTCTCAGAAATTCAAAAGACTGACTGGATCCATAGCAGTTCCCATCTCGAATTCGAGACATAGAAAAATGCCTCGATATGAAAGTGCACATTTTGGTTCAGCCATCGCCATTTACGACAGCCTCAGGGAAGGAGCGCTGAGTGAGTTAGTTGGTTAGTAAGTGAATCATAATTAAATCTGAACTTGAAATTCACATGCTTGGCTTTGCTCAACTCTTCTCTACAGCATATTAGGGTGTTTCAGACATTTCCTTTTTCATCCCAACTTGGGTCCCAACTGAGTCCCCAACTCGAGACTCAACTTGACCTGATTTTGTCCCGTGATGCAGAACGACCACCCCAAATAGGTTCGGTGAAGTTGGGACTTGAACTTGGGGTCGAAGTTGGATGTCAAGTCGTGGTCCGATGCCCGACTTGACATCCAACTTCGTTGCCGAGCTGTTTCAAGTTCCAACTTCGAGCGAAGTTGGGGCCGAAGTTGGGACCCGAGTTGGGCCTCAAATCGGGATGTCTGAAACACCCTATTGATAGAAGATCCACATTCGTACTAACCGTGGAACGAAATTACTGAGACGAGCACATTGAAAGTGCTGGGAAAAGAGAGTAATTAAAGGTTCTTGCTGGTATTTAATAGATATTTCTCAAGCAAATTTCAGGTGCGGTCTAAACCATTTAATAACTTGAATGAGGTCTTTAAATTTCGGACCGGGGTCAATCAACCGAACGTGTACATGGCTAATCAACTCGGGGAAGAACACATAAATATGGCGCTGTAGGTCAGGTGCTGGAATGCAAGCTTGAATACTATCAGTCTCTTGCTTCCTAGCCAACCAAAGCCCGAATCGAACGGTTCCTATTGATATGGATGCAAATAGCTTGGTACACAGTGCAAGTCCGCAGCAACGGCCGCGTGCACCGTTGGGATGTGTTTTTCACCACACGTTCCGTCTGATTCCTCATCCTGCTCCACGATTCAAGGTTACTCTTCCATTCTTTTTGCGACGGTGTTCGTGAGCTTCCAACGTCGGATAAAATGGCTTTTTGTTGAGAAACTCGCAGGCTGTATGTTGTGACATACAATATCTGGCCTGGGATACTTTATAGTCAATTGTTCTTTGTTGTGCGGATTGGAAATTTGTTGATTATTCGAGTAAGCTTTGGCAATGCATTTTCAACGGCCAAACCACGTGACAGTCAGAGCAAAGGTGAATGCCGCGAGCACATGTAGTCTTGGAGAGACATGGCGTGAGCGCCACCAAAATAAAATGAGCGAAAAACTACGCACCACGGCTCTGCAACTCATACTTCAGGCTGGGTGTTTTTCCGACTGGAACCTGAGAGTGACTCCGGATACCCATCCGTGCAAGGTGGGATGGAGACGGCCATATCCCGCTGCCTCGAATCGAACTGACTGGTGGCAAAGATTATTGTCGAGGGCTGGGACATAAAATCGGACTGCTCTCCCAAGATGTTTCGTGTGTCCGCCCATTGGCCTTCTGCCACCCACAGAGTGGCAAACACGACGCCCATTATGGTGAAGTGAAAGTTGACGGCCTCAATGTAGAGAGGTGTGAGACTGTTTGGATTTGAAAGATAGGTGGCCAATTGCGCAACACCGAGGATAACGGGGAAGACGAAGTTCGATACGGAAATCCAAAAAAGGGATTTGATTGTCTGTGACATGGGCCCTAACAACGTGCAGCGAGTCGTGAGCGGGTGTGAATAAGCGATGAATAATTTACTGACCATCGCGGCTGAACGTAGCCTGCGTGTAAACACGCCTTAGAAATATTGCCGACGAAAAACTGGAAGGCTCAGATTCAGAAGTCTGCGTGATGGCAAGGGCATCGGGCGTACAGATCGTCGAATAATTGCAATGCCCACTCGATTTTGATCGAGGGTAGGTGAAAAGCGAGTACCTGGAGAGCTTCCCCCGCATATGCATCCGTGCTGGTGTTGATGGTCTTTACAAAGCGGCTCAGAAATATGGCAGCATTGATAAATCGTGCAATGATGGTGAGGACGGGTACACCCATAACAAAGCAAAATTTGAGGTGTGGCGTCCGTGCATAGGGATAGACCGCATGAATTCGCAGGAGAAGGATACCGTCAACCAATGCCGGTACGATGACAATCCATGCACCCATGAGAACAACGACGCGAGGGTTGAACGGCTCGTGGGGAAACAGCAGGTTCTGGAACTGAAGAGAATTATCAGACATTGTGCAGAACACAATATTACCGGTACTGTACCTCCTGGTAGACCTGGGCCAGTGCATAACCAATTCCCAAAATAAGACCGATTGCGTTCAGAATAAAGATTGGCTTGCGCCGCAGGGCAGGGGTGGAGAAAAAAAATAAAGCGAGCAGTATACAAATGAGAGCTGAACCCATGGTTGCTCCGATCGTGAGAAAATTCAGGGCTGGGCCGATCTCAGCAAGCCATAGGGTCCCTGGTGGAGGAGCAGGGAGGGATGTAAGGTCCGTCGATGCTGTAGACATGGTGTGGGTTGAGAAGGGATTCGGAATCACAGTGGGTTAGAATGGGGAGCGAACTTGAAGATGCCCTCCCTTAAAATACCTCTGCTTCAGCTTCTTGTTGGCAATGCTTCTGGAGTGTCGGATACAAAGGGTCACATATAACAGTGATTATCATGAGTTTCGGGAATAGCTGCCGGCCAGATCATCCGTATATATATTTTGGCCCAAAGTGCCGTGTCTTTCGTGCTTCGAGCTGATGTGCCATGGGGCATTAACGTTAACTCTTGCTTTGTCTTATCGCATCTAATGCACTGCCCAGCATCGCCTGTGAGGCTGAGGCTGTGCCATAGATGGAACAGTTTCTTGGCCGCAATCTTTCAGAGCTCCGAGTGGCCACGTAATTATAGGACTTACTATTTGTGGGTTCTAGGACACACGTTGTAAAGATGATCATGACCTGCCGCCACCCCCTGCGAATAAATAAATAAATATACCTTGTGAGACCTCCATCACCATCATGATCAGTCTTCTCAATAACATTGGCTCTAAACTCGTCATTTGATCGCAATTAATTGGGACACTGCCAGCGGCCCATTTGAACCCAAATTCCATGTCGCTCTTTCACGTATACCGAGAAGGTCCACGTCTTGACCAGAACATCAGAAGCGTTGGCCAAATCCAATGTCTTTATCAGCCGAAATGGAACGGACATTGGGGGATCCGGGACGCGCAGGCGTTCATGTTGTGTGCTATTTATCATCATCAAGATGCCATTTGATCATCTCGCTGTTCAAAGCCAGGATCGTAAGACGATGCCCACCGTAAGTACATCAGGCCTAATTTTGGGGTGCACTGAATGAGGACGAAAACAGAACCAGGCAGGCGGGCTAGCACACAGCAAGCACACTAGAGTGTTTGCGATGAGCCATTTGGGTATAAATTTAGAGCGTGGAGCCACCAGATGACGCAACGCGAATCAGCCATTGGTGGCTCCAATGGCTGCATCGCAAAGTAGCTACTGTATGCATCAGGATTCATCCCAGGCACTTCCGTTGGAATCGGCACCTTTAATAGAGCGTATTTGCAAGTTTTTAGCCGAGATTTCTTTGAAATCTGATTGGTCGAGCGCTGTGGAGCAGCCAATCAGGTTTCAAGGAAATCTCGGCTAAGAATCTGCAAATACGCTCTAATGCGCCGCTTTCTTTTTCCCCGCTTATTTATTTGCAAGTTGTCACTTGGCGGCACTGGAAACCAACTGGAAACCAACTAGAAACCAACTAGAAACACGACCCATAATGCATATTCACTTCTTGTAACATCGTAAACGCGCATGGTACTCAACATGCCCAAAGGAATAGTCAAAAGAGACCACATGTCGCACAAAGTCGAGTGAGTGGAAATTTCTAGGGTGATTGCTATATTTGGCTAGGCAAATAGATCACATGGGCGTGGTGTTTGTGACGTGACTGAAGACATCACGCTTGTTACAAACTTCATCCTTTTCAAGTTGATTTCACCTCGTACAGAAAGATGGCCCACAACTTTTTTGCTCTGAAACCGATATGGGACGAACGTGTTGTCGAAGAAATTATCACCATCTGGGATCGGTGGCATCCTTCATGCGACTTCTGTGGCTGTCTCGAATCTTCACTGCTCAAAGAGCGGCTCATGTCCTGTTCGTACTGTCGGGTGGCGAAGTACTGCTCGGTGAGATACTGTCCAGTCGACATCATCTCGACTTTACGCTGAAGTATCTGTAGGACAAGTGCCAAAAATATGACTGGAGCGACGGAAGTCGCCACAAGGAGCGTTGCCATCTCTTTGAAGTCGATAGAAAGCTGTCAGATGAATACATCAAGTTCATAGAGTCTTCGGGACGCGGGTATACTCATATTTGTTCCCGCCCTCCGTTGCTAAGCGTTTGAATCCGCCAGAGTTACTAATCCTACAGTCAGCCTGGAGGAAAAGGTGTCCCTGTGGTAGGTCATGAAACGATGGCCATGCACTGTTGTTAAGTCATCCGGCATGTAGGACGGGCCTGCATCGCAATAATATTTGCTTGATACAATCTGCCGTATTCAAACACAAGAAATCGATGGAGAAAACTCCGCACCTCGGCATTTTCCTTAGGTTCTCCGGGCATGGTCCTGAATATGACCACCGTTCTTTCTTTATCGAAAAGGTTGCGCTTATTCCGTGGGGTCCTCGCGAGGCATGGTCCAATGTCATGGTCGGGTTTTGTTTGCTTCCCGGTGGCAAGATGTTTTCCCTTGAGCCAGAACCGGACTATTGTTACAGCGCTTCAGGCACTCCCCTTCCACCCAGTTTCGACCTCCATCGCTATATTACGCACATCAACCGTGAAATCACACACTTCCACGGCTCGTTCTGGCCCCTGCCGCGGAGGCTCTCTGACGCCGCCTTTGAGGCCGCAGAGGCGCCAAAGGATTGGCTCCGCTACATGCGGCTCAATTGCAACGGATTCCAATACGTCACCGGCATAACATCAGCGGTTTTCGGTGTGGCGAAGGGCGACGGCAGGCAGGCGCCACTATACAAATACGATAAACACGTCTACGAGGTGGCATTCGACTGGCGACTCGAAGCATTGGCCAAGGTCGACACAACAGAGTTCAAGAAGTTGCTGGATGATCCAAGTCGGAAGGTTTGCCTGGTTCCTAGGTGCGAACATTTCTCGATTATCGCTGTCTTTTCACTCACACGTCGATACAGACTGGATATAGAGGCTGTGTCGGAAAAATCCAAGTCGAATAACTCGTGAACCTAGGTGAGTTTACGGATATTACATAATTTCTTGTTCTGATTGACCTGAAGCGACAAGAGCCCCGTTTTAATATTGGCTGCTGCATATACGACATCCGCTTTGAAATATTGTACCAGCACGACGTTTGGACTCCATTGTACACCGCCGCGACCTCTTGGACTTCATTCATATACTCTACATCCGTCTGCCGTCCGTTTGCTGGTTTTAAACCTTTCTTGATATACTCATGTAGCCCCCTGGCCTCTCATTTTCTTGACAGCACATATGTAAACTTCTTGTATTAGGCTATATGCTAGATTACCGTAATATATTGTTTTTGTGGTAGCCTGGCGAAGATTTTGATCTGTCTCTGAGCTCTAGACATGACAACTCAACGAACGACAGTGAGAAAATCCGGGAATTCGAGCTGTCGTTCAGCATAATGGCGAACCGAATCCAAAAAAGAACTGGGTCGCAAACATAGGACCCAACCCCGAATCGAACGGGCTTCTGCTCAGTCAGACACTAACATGAGCCATTACAGAGCGCAGGTGCAACCATCCGCCATCGGGTCTTGTTTCAACTGTTTGACTCGAGACCAAGAGTCCAAGTGATCAAGCTCACTCTTTTCTCTGGTGTGACTCTGCTGCCGAAGATGTGGGTGGTTTGAGAATTATTATAAGTGAGACTAGGATCAACCCCGCGGGCAAGGTGAATCGACTCGGCCAAAAATAAATCAGAAATAAAAAGCCGAAGGTTTGGACCAAGGACCCACCCCCGAATCGAGCGGGGTTATTTCCAGATGGCACAGGCGCGGCCGTCTGCCATCGGGTCTTCTGTGCTCTGTTTGACTCGAAGTCAAGACACCAAGTGATCAAGCCCACTCTGGCCTCCCTCTCTCAAACATTGATTGATTGAGTATATCACTGGGATCCAAAAGATTAGGAATCAACCCAACATTACTGTGACTCACGGTAGAATCAACACCCGCATGGGCAAGATGAACTGACTCCGCCAAAAAAAAAAATCCTGTCCCCAATTGCGAACGACCCGACCCGACCCCGATTCGAACGGGAATCCTGCATGCATCGAACTTCAAGCTTCAAGGTTATTTATAATGCGCAGGTGCGGCCATCCGCCATCGGGTCTTGCGTGCTCTAATTTAGTGGAGGCCAAGTGAGTGAGATTTTATTATGACTTCTTTTGACATTACAAAGCTCACTCTGGCCCCTCTCTCGAAGATGAATTTATTGGTTGAGGATATTTTACTGTGTTAGATCGAGACTAGAACGAACTCCCGCCCCGACAAGATGAACCGACTCCGCCCCCAAGAATAAGTAAGAAATTAAAAAGGTACCTATCCCGGGATAGGGACAAAGGACCCAACCCCGAATCGGACGGGCTCCCTGCATGCATTAATATGTGCCTGGGATGCTCTGTATAAGACGCAGGTGCGGACCATCCGCCATCGGGTCTTGCTTGCTCTATTTCACTCGAGGCTAAGTGAGTGATAATTTTGCGCAAGTAGCTATACACTATAAGTGCGTAGCCGTGGGTGACGGAGTGAGTGAGTAAGTGTAAGAGCAAGAGAAAGTGTGAGTGAGCCGTGATTCAGTTGCCAAAAAAAGAAAGAAAAAAAAAGAACAAGCCGGTAATATATGACCTAACCCCGGATCGAACGGGTGCCCAGCTTAAATTATACGTAACCCAACCCATATATTGCGCAGGTACGGACCATCCGCCATTAGGTCTTGGATGCTCTGTTTTACTCGAGGCTGCAAGTTTAGTGCGTCAGCGAACGAGAAATATGTTGGGGTTGATATTGAGATATTATACGCACTGAGTTGAATATCAATATCAATCCGTCTTTTCTTGTCTTTGGTTCCAAGGAAAGGGAGCTCGAGAGTGGGCTCCCAAATCCAGTGAAAATTTTCGAACCAACACCAAAAAGAGTCCACGCAAAGTTCATGCACAACCCGACCCCGAATCAAACGGGGTTCCTGCATGTACCCGACTAGAACACGTCTACATTGCGAAGGTGCGAACCATCCACCATCAGGTCTTGTTTAAACTTGTTTCAGCTGTTTTGCTCATGGCCACGACGACTAGTGATCATGACTTTTCTTTGGCACTACACATTACAAGACTCAAGCTCAGCCTCACTATAGATCTTGACTCTTCAATATTAATATTAACCCAGACCACAAAAAAGAATCAACACCTACGGCTGTAAGATGAATCGACTTGACCAAAATAATTACTGTAATTAATAATAAAAAACCGCAATATCCACAAAGGACCCAATCCCGGATCGAACGGGTTCCTTGCATGAATCGAGCTCTAAGGTAATATATAATACGCAAGTGCGGCCATCCGCCATCAGGTCTTGCTTGCTCTGTTTTACTCGAGGGCAAGTGCGTGGGCTGGCGCGCATTTTATCGTTTTTCTTTGAGATTCTAAGTTCAACCTCACTCTAGATCTTTCCTCTCTCGAGATTGATTGATTGAGAATATCACTGTGCCAGATCGAGACTAGAATCAGCCCCCGCAGCCCGCAAGAATGAACCGACTCCCCCAAGAAACTAAATTAAAAATTAAAAATGCATCCTCCCGACGAAGGACCCAGCCCCGAATCGAACGGGTTCCTGCTCAAATCATGCACCCACTATGCATTACATAGCACAGGCGCGGCCATCCGCTATCAGGTCTTGCTTGCTCTCTTGCATAGGAAGGTGGGTAGGATCTATGATCTTTTGGAGTGTTCAATTGACTGAACATTTTTCTGGTCTGTGTCCGAATCTGCCTCTCCCGGAACTCAGCTCAAAATCGCTCGGTATTATATCACTAATCCAACGCGGAAACGTACTTATATCACTCTTTCCCCCGCCCCCCGGAAAAAAAAAAGAAAGGCTACCAAGGATCCGACCCTACCCCGAATTGAACGGGTTCCTGCTGCAATTGTGTTTCATGCATTCAGTATACAGCGCAGGTGCGGGCCATCCGCCATTGGATCATGTTTCAACCCTTTGGCTAGAGGCTAGGCGCGTGACAGAGTGAGACCTTTTGAATTGAGGTGAGTCAATGATACAGCAGCACAGGCCAAGTTGAATTGCTTCGGGTCAAGTGAGAGTGAGAGAGTTTGTGGGGTACCCTGATTCAGCTGCTAAAATGAACTGAAAAGAACTGGGTCGCAAAAGTAGAACCCGACCCCGAATCGAACGGGGGACCCTGCATGCATCGGACTTGTAATATAATGTAACATCTTCATAATGCACAGGTGCGGAGCATCCGCCATGAGGTCTCGTTTCACCTATTTCATTGGAGGATAAATGAGTGGGAATTCTGTGCAAGCGGGCTTTCGGTGCGTTGGTGATAATGAGTGCTGAGGAACTGGGATCTTTGAATCGAAGCTGAGTTAGGCTCGAAAGCAGTTGCTGAGACACGCAATGAGTTGAATATTGAACAGCCATCCTTTGGCCCCAGTATTTCAGTTAAGAGTAGTTCGGATGTCCAAAAGAAAAAGTCTCCACTTGATGATATAGGACCCAACCCCGGGCTCTCTGCACAGCTCATACAGTTAGAAAAACGCGTTTATGGTGGGCAAGATACCGCAGGCCTAATGCGTTTTTTCTGGGATCTTGCCCACACAGCCACAGATGACCTAAAGAGGAAGGAGTACAATTAAAGCACCGGTTAAAGGAATGGCAAAAAGGGGGATTGAACCCATGACCTCCTGAGAACAAAGATTTCAAGAAAGACACAGTATTACCAACTACACCAAAGTGGTTATAAGAGAAGCACTTTGGTTCTCAACTAGGGTAAGGGCAAGCCTTGCTCTACCTGGGACTACCAATGCCTGGACCAAGGGCTGACAAGCTGCCCTAGGTCTTTGAAGTTCTTGTGGCATGCTTATTATATGTTTTGTGGTGTTTTCAGCCCTAACAAACCTAAACAAAAAAAAAACCCTAATCAGCTCTCACTAACCTCAACCAACCCTAGGCAAAACCCTTACCAACCAATCCATATACCCTTGGACCCTCACATTTAACCACTCACTAGGCCCCTAAGGTGTCATATGGGGAGGGACACATGCTCATTATGTGTCGGTGGTGGTATGTATATTCAGATCAATAGCATTGCCCAGTGTAGCCTCTATGGCCCAGGTGGAGTGACCTCTCTGATTGCAATGTATTTGTAATCATAATAATATGGTTTTGGGTTCGAATCCCACAAGTGTTTTTCTTTTATTTCTCTTGATCCAGTCACATGATATATTACCATATACAGCCTTCCCAGAAGAAACGCATTACGCCTGCGGTATCTTTCCCAGCTGAAACGCGTTTTTTCAGGCTTATAAGGTGCTCTGCATCCAGCAAGCTTGTTCAAACGCATAAAGTGTAGGCGCGGACCATCCGCCATCGGGTCTTCCCTACCCTGTATTACTCGAGGCCAAGAGAGGGACTGACATCCCAGCCGGTGTGCATTTGATTCTGAGAGTTGACTTAGACATTACAGGGCTCACTTTCTCCTCTCGAGGATTAGTTCATTGATTAAGGACATTACTTACTGGGATCCAGAGCAGAGACTGGAGCCGGGGGAGGGCGGGGATGCTTTGGAGCTGGAGTTGGAGTCGGGGAGGGATGGAGACTCGGAGGGGAGCGCCGTGGCCGGCGAGGCACGGACACGGGCACGGCACGCGGGGCAGCGGCCGTCGGAGGCAGGTCCGTGGAGCCACTTCATTTCGTCGTCAGTGAGCGTCGTAGTAAAAGAAGCGTCGTAGTAATGAGGAATGGGAAGATTAAGAGGGGATACAGCAACTAGTACTCACGGCGGCGATGTGTTCGGTGCAAAAGACGTCCCAGCAGGACGTGCGGCCAGGTGAGACGGCGTTCTCGAAGCTGCTTGGATTACGTCACAAGGTGCGTCAGCGGTGTAGTACAAGGTGCGGAGGAGGAAGGACTTGGAGGAGCGATGGCAACACACCAGATGCCGCAGTCGGCACCCTGTTCCTGCGTGGAATTAGACTTCGAGCGAAGTGGGGCTTGGCGGGGTGCGGGGGTGGGCGACACAGACACAGACACAGACACAGAGGCGGGGTCTCTGTCCGCGCCGAAATCGAAGGAGTACTGCAAGTTTAACTGGTCGTTGGCTAGGGGTGCGAGTCGGCGTAAGGGCAGCGATGCCAGCGCGCAGAGAACTTTCTCGTCTGCGAGACATTCTGCGAGCGAGAAGGTTTAGTTGAAGCTTTGAGTGGAGAAGGTAAATACTGGCCTATATCAAACAAGGGAGCGAACCTCGGCGAGGGCGCGGGTTGTAAGCGGGAAATCGGAGCCGGAGTCCGAACAGGCGAGTAAACGTGTTATATCTACGAATTAAAACGAATGCATCAACTAAATTTCCATTCCAGCTATGCCACTTGCGATTTGCTGACTACGTTATGACCACGACGTACTCTCACAGGCAACTAGGGATATCATACATGTGCTTCTCACTCAACAGAAGAAAACAATCACAGACCAGGAGTAGGATACACTAAAAATATTGTATATCAACTTGATGTCCTTCAATAGAATAATCAACATTGCTCTCATCCCGTGAATTTATTCACGGGTAGCGGCTAGTAAATAAATAAAACAAAAAGAAATAGCATGCCGAACAAGGACTGGACCTCGAATCGAACGGGGTTCCTGCATGTAACCGTTTAGAACACCATTATATTGTGCAGGTGCAGCCATCCGCCATCGGGTCTCGGTTTCACCTATTCTGCCGGAGGATAAATGAGTGAGAATTTTGTGCAAATGAGCTGGGTGGGTGCCAGCAGCTAGAGTGATCGAGGAAGTGGGATCTTTGAGGTTGAACCGGAGGCGCGCGCACTCAGTTGAACACATCAGTTGTCGGCCCCAGTATCTCAGTAAGAGACTAGCGCTAAAAAACTAATAATAATAATAAAAGGTTCGCGCGATGATTGATCATGACCCGACCCCGAATCGAACGGGGTTGCTGTTCAAACTGCTAGTTTCTACTTCGAAAAGCACAGGTGCAGCCATCTGCCATCAGGTCTCGTTTCAACTCCTCTGCTGGAGGCTAAATGCGTGAGTGAGCAAGACATTAAATCTCAACTATCATATGCAGTGAGTCGAACATCAATATCAACCAGTCTTGACTTTTCTTTGGTTTGGTACTCAAGGAAAGGGAGCTCGAGAGTGAGCCGCAAACTAACCGGCACCTTGAATACAGTGAAATTTTGAACCACGGGCAAGAAGAAGAAAAAAAGCCCCCCCACAGAAAGGACCAAATCCCGAATCGAACGAGGGCCTGCATGCATTCAAAAAACGCAATGAAGCGCAGGTGCGGACCAACCGCCATTGGGTCTTGTTTCAACCCTTTGACTACAGACTGAGTGAGCGAGGGGTGAGCTCTTTCGAATTGAGGTTGCGGTCACCACCGTGAGTCAGCAGACCAAGTCCAATGTAGTCTCTTATAAACAGATGCTACAACAATATTAGTGCTCATACCTCGCATGTTGCAAGTCCAATGGCTACAGACTGAGTGAGTGAGGGGTGAGCTCTTTCGAATTGAGGTTGCGGTCACCCACCGTAGTCAGACAGTAATCAGATTCACTCTTGCTTGCGTCAAGTCCCAGTATTGTACTAAGTAAGAGTGAATGTAAAGTTATAGTAAGAGTGAAAGTAAGCGAGTGTGGGGCCATCAAAAAATAAAGGTCTTGGCAAAACCGAATGACCCAATCCCGAATCGAACGGGGTTCCTGCATGTAACCTGTTAGAACGATTATGTTGTGCAGCCGCGGCCATCCGCCATCGGGTCTTGCGTGCCCTATCTTACTGAACACTGCATGCGTGAGTACTAGTGAGCGAGAAGTAGGTTGACATGGAATCTGAAATATCATACCATTGTGATGAATATTATTACTGTATTTGTCTTTAGTTTCAACACTCAAGCAAAGGGAGCTCGAGAGTGAGGCCGCAAATTCACCGGCAATCGAACGGCAATCTGGGGAGGAATTTGGAAGCACGGGCAAAAAAAAAGTCCCACTACAGAGAAGGACCGACCCCGAATCGAACGGGGGTTCCTGCTTGAATATCTGCTGCTGCCGCATTCCAAAATCTCACAGGTGCAGCCATCTGCCATCAGGTCTTCTGTGCTCTGTTTTACTCGACACTGCATGCGTGAGTACTAGTGAACGAGAAGTGACTTGAGTTTGATTCTGATAATCATACACAGCGAGTCGAATATCAATAGATCAATCCGTCTTTCTTTGTCTTTGACTCAACGCAACAGGAGCTCGAGACTAAGCTCGCGAATGAACCGGTTCGAACGACAATCCGGGGAGAAATTTCGAACCATGGCCAAAAGAAAAATGACTGATCATGGTACAGGAACAACCCAAGCCCGAATCGAGCAGGTTCCTGCTTGAATTATGCATGGACAGACTCGTCACACAGCGCAGGCGCAGACCATCTGACATCGGGTCTTGCGTGTTCTAACTTAATGGAGGGCAAGTGAGATAGAGCGAGAGCGCATTTTATCAGGAGTAAATATGGGACAGTGGGCATGGATCGGAATTAGGCTCAATCTCAGGTACCAGTAGTGCAGGGGTGCAAGTGTGAGGCGCGGATTAAATATAAGTACATATATACACGGTGTTGTATAATATTAATTACAGAGTAGAGTACAGAGTACATACATGAATGCGTTCCGAATGCCGATGCGATGCGATGCGATAACGAGAGAATGAAAATAGAAAGTCGGCGTGGAGACGCAGTATCGAAGAGTGCCGCCCCCACTCACCTACACACCCCACCGCCCCCCACCCGCCAAAACCGCCACGACAACAACACACCCCAGCGCGCGCGCGAGCGAGAGCGCGGCTCCGCGCACGCCCACGACGCTGCTGAGCGGGTGCGGAGCGTGCCGCCGTGTTTGGAGGAGCCGTGCGTGTTGGAGGGCGGGGAAGGAGTAGTCTGTGTGGTCTTCGGATTCTGCGTCGACGGTGACGGGGGAGCTGCACTCGGAGGTGGAGTCCGAGTCCGAGATGGATGGCGAGGAGAAGGTGGAGCCGGGGGAGAGCGGGGATGCGTTGGAGTTGGAGTTGGAGTCGGGTATGGACGGACACGGGAGCGGCGAGACACGGGCACGGCACGCGGGGCAGCGGCCGTCGGAGGCGGGTCCGTGGAGCCACTTCGTTCCGTCGAGGAATGAGGAAGAGTGGAGAAGGACGGACACAACGACTCACGGCGGCGATGTGTTCCCCGCAAAAGACATGTGCGCAACAGGACGTGCGGACGGGTGAGACGGCGTGCTCGAAGCTGCGTGGATTACGTTACGTTGACGTTACAAGGTGTACTGAAGAGGAAGGAAGGAGGAGCAAAGGAAATGACAACGCACCAGATACCGCAGTCGGTTTCCTGCTCCCTCGTGGTATTCCAATTTCTTGGAGCCTTGAGTGGGGCTCGGCGGGGTACGGGGGTGGGGGACACGGACACAGAGGCGGGATCGGT
Source organism: Mycena leptocephala (assembly GCA_029378395.1). Classification (NCBI taxonomy): domain Eukaryota; kingdom Fungi; phylum Basidiomycota; class Agaricomycetes; order Agaricales; family Mycenaceae; genus Mycena; species Mycena leptocephala. Next base: position 75,424 of record JARJLF010000426.1, read on the forward strand.
GTCCACGCCGAGGTCGAGGGAGGACTGGATGTATTCCAAATCTAACTCGCCGTTCAAGTTGCCTAGGGGTACGAGTCGGCGTAAGGGCGGCGATGCCAGCGCACAAAACAACAAAGGACTTGCCCTGGGTGGTTCTAGTCCTGCGAGACATTCTATGAGTGAGTTGAAGGGTTAGTTGAAACTTTTAGTTGAAGATGAACAAAGTGGCTAGGGTAAAGGAAGCAAAGAGGTATGACTCACACGTGAAATTCGATTGAATCTGGGGTAAACAGGTGAAAGATGTCACGTCACGGTCTAAGCGACTTCTCTTCCTGATCCCCGCGTATACCCGTATACACGCCGGCGATTGCCGTGCCAGAGGGGGGGGGTAAAAATGTTCTGGTCTTAGTTTGTGAATGTCCTTCAAGTTATGGGGGAAATCCAAATTGTGTCGTGCACTGTGCCATAAGTCAACCACTGACAAGCGGCCCTGCGTATTTCTCGTGGGTTTCGATTGGCGGATTCACGTACCTCGCGTGCAACACGACAGAAATACTTTTACACATGACCCGGAGAATATATGTGCCGGATGCCTTTTTAAAAAGGCTTCTGATGAACGGAATGGCCAATTTGAGAAAGATGGTAAGGTAACGAGGTTTGTTTATCCTAACTGAGAGTCCCTCCAACTGACTTGAATGCGGAGAATCACTTCCTGGCCGCGTGCAAAGAAAGGTGGACTTCGAAAGCTGTCCCTGTTACCATTCCGATGTATGTGAGTCTGCATGGACTATACTAGGACTTATTTCCGTCAAATGCGTTCAGTGCGGCATTGGCGCGACCTGTCGGGCGGCAAGCCTTCGATTCTAGATGTCAAATATCTATCCTCACTTGTGATAAAATCCAGCGAATGCTCTGTGCCGCTCCCAGGCTATCTATTCCCCACTGCAATGTCGTCTTCCGCATCCAAGGATCATTTCCATTTCATGGTCATGCACAAATCCCCCTCATCTCTCCAAGATAGAGTTGAGACCAAACTCGAGCCCTCCTCGATGAGGCGCTTCAACTCCGCTGGTACAGAAAAACCTGCTCAAGATCGAGATGGTGGGCGCCATTTCATTAGCCTACACCACCAGATACTTACCGCTCACCGTGGACTGTGACAGATCTTCCAGGAGGACGTGTTGGATGAACATCTCAAAGCGTTTGGCTTTCCGCCGCGCGAGCCTGTGGTCTTCGTCGAGGCGCATTGCGAGGTGCGTCTTGCAACATATTCGTCACCTTGGTACATTTACCCGCTCTCCCAAATTCCAATGCCCATTCAGACTGTGGATCATCTCCTTGCGGTGGGTCCTCCCTTGAAGGAGGTCTGATTGTGTTTGGGGTTTAAACAATAGAATATTGGGCGACCCCGAGGTCTGTCGCCTCGTCGAAAAAGGCAAAGAATTTGGACCCCCAAGCGGCAGCTATGTTTTTGCGGCCGACGTTGTAGTGAAACACGACAACCCAGCCCGCGGGACGGCACCGTGCACCTGATTTGCGTGTACAACGTCCCGCCCCATGTCTCCTCCCGCAAACTTGAACATGACCAGAAATTTGAAGAGTCCATCGGAACTACCTCGCGATTCCCAAAGTCAAGAAGAATGTTGTGAGGCTCGAAATGGTTGGTATCTACCGTCCGTTTTCTTTTTGTGGCTTTGGACAAACACTGATTATTAACATTATAATTTATATAACATGGACTTCTTCAGTGGAAGCACAATAACATGTTGGACGACCATATTCGGGCATTGGGCTACGCCGAGGCTGGGCCTATATTTATCATCACGCCATCATTGAGGTACGTCCACTTTCGTTTCATTTCATTAGCGGTTGATGCTCAACGGTTGGTAGAACTGGGACAGTGCCTTGGAGGTATTGATGCACCGTTTCCTTCTTAATTGTGTACATCCATCTGATCTGAGCCACGTCCCCCCCCACCAGATGATGGAGGATCCAGAGTCCCAGCAGTTCGTCATGAACGCCGGGAACTCAGGGAGGGATTTCAATCTCAAAACTGACAGCTACGCCTTCCATGGCCGCGTCGTGACGAAGGTTGACAAGTCCGCTTGAGCTGTGGAATTCTTTTTGAAGGGCCGTGTTTTGTATGTTAATTATTGCATGTATGTACTACTTGGAATTTGGCGATTAAGGAAGAGATCGAGCCTACGTCTACGTCCCAGAACTTCCCTACTCGTGGCTGACATAAGTGATGGCCGCTGGTGGTTTGGGCTCATTTCTCAACTGAATCCATTCAAATAAAATGCTACCATGAATGTTGAGTGATTCTAAGCTCCTACGCACAAAGATAACCATATGTTTCCCGGTTCAATGTCCTGAAATAAAATAATTTAGGGTATTCTCAGAAATCGACTTTGTAGAAATGTCTGCTATCGAAAAATGGTCATGGTAGCATGAAAGGACTTGAAAAATAAAGGACAATCACACTTTAGTTCAATCAAAATGATCAGGATTTGACCTCGCATGGAGGGTTTCAAGTTGGTGATTTGGGGCCAAAATGCCCTAAAAATGGCCAAAATGGCCTGTTTGCGGGACGTTTTGTGAGCTCAAATGTGTAGCAATTCCACTCAAACAAAATTCGATCATTCTTTATTTTTCAAGTCCTTTCATGCTACCATGACCATTTTTCAATAGCAGACATTTCTACAAAGTCGATTTCTGAGAATACCTCAAATTATTTTATTTCAGGACATTGAACCGGGAAACATATGGTTATCTTTGTACGTAGGAGCTTAGAATCACTCAACATTCATGGTAGCATTTTATTTGAATGGATTCGGTTGAGAAATGAGCCCAAACCACCAGCGGCCATCACTTATGTCAGCCACGAGTACATCCAATGCTATTTTTCGGGCTTTCTCGCAGCCTATCACTGCCGCCACCGCTCGTCAGGTGGCGGACCATCCGCCATCAAGTCTTCTATGCTCAGTTGTATTCGGGGCCAAGAGAGGGAGTGAGCCTGATCAAGCCCACTCTTGCCTCTCTCGAAGATGTATAGATTGATTGAGGACATTACTTACTGGGATCCAGACCAATTGAGACTAGAAATCAACCGAATATTGATATGATTCAAACTAGACACACACAAATTCAATTTGAGAATAAGAATGAGGATGATCATGAGCCGAGGGTAAATTCTGCCAATTATCCTCTGACTCGGAGTCGATGGGAAGACGGGAAGTTATGTAGGATGAAATTAATTGAACTGCTGTGGGTCCAAATACCGGAATCGAATCGGCTATGAAGTATGAACAGTAAATGAACAGGCAAGACTTCAGGTCTGCCCGCGGGCAATTCTTTTTTCCTCTCCAAAGCTTAATCTCGGCAAAGCCTCCATTCGAGGGCGCATGACCTCAGAATGGGTGGTCATTAGTCAAGAGGTGGTCGACTCGTCCGAGTCAGCCGTGAACCACATGAGCGGCGCTGCGTATTTCTCTGGGTTTAGTTGGCGGATTCAGTACCTATGCTGCAAAACGGAAATGGTTCACACATGATCCGGAGAACTAATGTGCCGGACCAAGAACCGCACTCAACGGGTTGAATTTATCATTTTAAAAAGGCTTCTGATGGCTAATTGAGAAAGATGGCAAGGTAACGAGATTCTTTACCCTAACTGAGAGTCCCTTCACTGACTGAATGCGGAGAATTCATTCTGTCCGCTGCAAAGAAAGGTGGAGACTTTAAAGCTTTCCCTATTACCTTCCGATGTATGTGAGTCTGACGGATGTCATGGACTATACAGGACTTAATTCCGCAAATGCGTTCAGTGCGGCGTTGTGCGCCATGACCTGTCAGCAAGCCTTCGATTCTAGATGCCAAATATCTATCCTCACTTGTTATAAAATGACCCAGCAAATCCCTGCGCCCTCCCAGGCTATCTATTCCCCACTGCAATGCCGTCTCCGCACCCAAGGATCATTTCACTTCATGGCCATGCACAAAATCCCTCCTCATCTTCCAAAACAGAGTTCGAGACCAAACTCGAGGCCTCCTCGATGAGGCGCTTCAACTTCCGCTGGTACAGAAGAACCTGCTCAAGGTCGAGATGGTGGCGCATTTCATTCGCAGTCATCAACACACTACACAGATACTGTACCTCTCTCACCGTGCGACAGATCTTTCAGGAGGACGTGTTGGATGAACATGTCAAAGCATTTGGCTTTCCGCCGCGCGAGCCTGTCGTCTTCATCGAGTGCATTGCGAGGTGCGTCTTGCGACATAATTCGTGACCCTGGGCACCCGAATTCACCCGCTCCTCCCAATGCCGTTCAGACTGTGGATCATCTCATTGCGGTGGGTTCAATCACAATCCCTTGAAGTCCGATTGTTGGTTTAATTAGCATGACAGCTGTTAGGAGACCCCGAGACCAGGCAAGTCATCGAAAAAGGCAAAGAACTCGGACCCCCAAGCGGCAGCTATTTCTTCGCGGCCGACGTCGTGGCGAAACACGACAACCCCGCCCCGCGGGACGCCGCGCACCTGTTCTGCGTGTACAACGTCCCGCCCCACGTCTCCAGCCGCAAATTTGAACATGACCAGAACTTCGAAGAGTTCATCGACAACTTCCTCGCGGTTCCCAAAGTCAAGAAGAATTTTGTGAGATTCGAAATGGTTGGTATCTGCGTCCTTTTTTATTTATTTTTATGTGGCGTTGGACGGTCACCGATTATTGTAATATTAATTTGTATATGGCCGTTTTCAGTGGAAGCACAATAACATGGTGGACGACCACATTCGGGCATTGGGCTACGCCGAGGCTGGGCCTATATTTATCCATCACGCCATAGTTGAGGTACGTCCACTTATTTCATTTCATCAGCGGTTAATCCTGACCGGTCGGTAGAACTGGGACAGTGCCTTGGAGGTATTGATGCACCGTTCTCCCTTTAATTGTGTACATCCATCTGATCTGAACCATGTTTTCTTTTTCTTTTCTTTCAGATGATGGAGGATCCAGAGGCCCAGCAGTTCGTCATGAACGCCGGGAACGCGGGGAGGGATTTCGATCTCAAAACTGACGGTTACGTCTTCCATGGCCGCGTCGTGACGAAGGTTGACAAGTACATTTGAGCTGTGAGAATTCTTTTGGGAGGGCCGTGTGTTTTGTATACTAATTACTGCATGTATGTACTACTTGGGATTTGGAGATCAGGGAAGGGACCGATCCTACGTCCGAGACGTGCCCTACATCCAATACTATTTATCCGGCTTTCTCGCAGCCGCCACCGCTCGTAGATGCCATCCCCGCGCGAAAATGAAAATGCAGGCGCGCTCAACACCCACTGTATTCCCGTTGACCTGGATATATCTCCTGATATCAATGTTGCAATAGTCGAACTCGCCATGAAGGCTGTGAAAAAATCCATGGAAGCGTGGATAGACGATGAAATAGAATCTTCATCGCCAGTGCGCGATCTCCTTGTTAGACGACTCGAAAAGGACAAGGAGACTGGGAAGTTGGTTAAAAAGTCGTTGGACTTCCGCCATTACCTCAGGGTAAAGCAACCAGAGAACCGCAAGGCTCTGACAAAGATGATCTTATCAAGCCACAGCCTTGCTGTTGAACGCCGCCGCTGGAAAGAACGTGGCAAGAACATTGTACCTCGCCAGTGGAGGCTCTGTAGGTTCTGTTACATTTATATGGAAGACCCGGCACATGCGATGTTCAGATGCGAACACACAGAGCTCGTACAAATTCGTCAAATCTTTCTCGACAAATTGAACCTTGAACTCCCTGGCTTTACCCAGCAATTCCCCGACCCACCCGTGGACTCCTCCCGAAAAGGGAAATTACGCCGTTGCTCGCAAAATTGGCGTATGACGTTCTCAAGATTTTCGACTCCATACCAATGATCCTGGTTTCTGAACCAGCCCCGGCAATTTGATTTTGGACGACTTGATTCATTGATGTGTTAGCTGGCTGTTGCCCTTCTTCGGAAGTTGGACACGCTAATCTCGTTGACTGTGGACCTTCCTCGGAAGGTGAACACGTCGACTTGTGGTTCGTGCATGCCTTCTGCAAAGGGAAGACCTATGAAAAGCTCCTTGTGCTGGTGGACTTTGGGGATTTTTACCTGGGAGGGGAGAACTCCTCCCGTACACTTGTGCACTGTACTTGTGGTCAGGTCCCACGAGGTTTCAACCAGAGGTCCGGCTATTCAAAGCCAGCCAGTACACAGTTGCTCAGCATCTGGTAGTGTTCGAACCCCTGGAATCATTGTGTGCTCCGTTGGCATCTTCATCCATTGTATCCGCATGGCAACCAAGTAAGTATACCACCCTCTACAGCCTGCCGTTAATATCACACATTTCATCACAATCTCCCGCAAAGATGTTATCCACAATATAATACACTATCACATCATCGCCGCCTTCATTAGTGTGGCGACTAGCTATACTCGTCCACCCCCATCCGACTGTTCTGGAGGTTTATTTCCGCCAGCACTCGTGCGGAGCCAGGGTAGAAAACGATGGGCCCCGTGTTCCGGACGAGGATATCCTGGGACCCTTGGTGGCCGAATTTCAGGTTGAGTGTAATGCGGGACATCATTTGCACCTGGAGGATTTCTTTTCTTTTCTTTTCGGAATGAAGATAAGAATAGGGGACGCACGGTGATGCTGTGGGTGGGAGGGGAAACGATGGATTTAGCTGTGTATACATACATATGGCGCGGAGGACGCGACTCACAGAAGTTCGAACCTACGGACGCTCGTTTCAGCAGCTGGGTAGGATACAGGAAGAAGCTGGACGTACTGAGCCGCGATATTTTTCAAACCTAGAACGGATTGAACAAACGAGACAAGAAAAACAACTGACCAAAATAAACGACAACCTAGTGAGGCAGAAACGATCATGATCGTTAGGACTAGCGTGACGGAAAATATTGCACTACGCCCTCAGTAAGCGCGCTTCGCCAATATTAGCCAAGTGTCCTACGTGTAATAGAAGAGGCCGTCTTCGACGAGCCGTTTCCAAAGCCGGTTCCCCCTGAAGCTGCTCCAGTTTTTCCCGTCCAGGGGACGGTTTTCAGGAGGGTGAGGACGAGGACGACAGAGTCGTAGAGGGGCGGGAGCCACGCAGAGGACGAAGAGATGGCGCTTCCATTAGACAGACAAGGTGTGGATCGCGAGGCCCATGCGCGCGGACGAAACATACATATTGGGAGGGAAAATGATGGTGCAAGCTGGGGTTGTCCGTCAAAATGGGAATAGTTATTGAAATAGTAAACGTGCCGTGCATTCCCGATCCCGGAATCTGCGATACAGCTGGAGCAATGACAAATGAAATCCAGACAGAGGAAAATAAATTATTCAACCAACGTTCCCCAGTGTCAACAACTATGCATTCGTCCCGAACATAACTAGGAATAATAAAAGTACACAGCCGACGATGATGCGCCTTGAAGAATAAAGAGCATGAATGCTGGATGAAGTATTGAACCATTTTAGAAATATTCGAACCACGGCTCAAAAAGAAAATCCCGGCTGCGAATGACCCGATCCCGAATCAAACGGGCTTCGTGCTCAAACTTTCTATCACAGTCTGTATGCAGCGCAGGTGTGGGCCATCCGCGATCAGGTCTGGCATACTTTGTTTCACTCAGGACCAAGTGGGTGAGATTTGTCATTTTTTTGGGCATTGAACTCGACGGGAACGAAAGAATTCACGGATTCGATTTTACTATTTACTACTAGTACTGAGCGAGATTCATGAATCATGGACTCCGCCAAGCAAACTACGAATGCCATTTCACTATTGGTCGTGAACTCCATCGATAAATAAAAAAAACGGATCGTTTCGATTGAGGAACTAACCCGAATCGAACGGGTTCCTGCTCAAATTAGACACTAATATTAGAGGCGTGCCCAATGGAAGGCTAATGACCCAGAACACCAGAATCCCCGCGATATCACAGGACAAAGGGATGAATGCAATGGTGGTAGACGACAAGGTGCGCTGTGCTACTGACTAAGCCGGAACCTCGTGCCGATCACCCGCACATCCTAACACTACAACATGAGCCATTACAGAGTGCAGGTGCGGACCATCCGCCATCAGGTCTTGCTTCAACTATTGTGCTAGAGGCTGAATGATTGAGAATTTGTGCTGTAAGTAGGTGGGTGGATACCAGCAGCGAGAGTGATTGAGGCAGTGGGATTTTTGAGGTTGACTCGGAGGCGCACGCACTTAGTTGAGCACATCAGTTGTCGGCCCCAGTATCTCAGTAAGAGACCTTCGCTATGAACTAAATGAACTAACCCTGAAAAACTAATAACAATAACAAAAGGTTCGCACAATGATCGATCATGACCCGACCCCGAATCGAACGGGTTATTGCTCAAACTGCTAGTTTCTACTTCGAATTCAGCACAGGTGCAGCCATCTGCGATCAGGTCTCGTTTCAACTCTTCTGCTGGAGGCTGACTGCGCAAGTGAGGAAGACATTAAATCTGAACTATCATATGCAGTGAGTTGCAAGAAAATGAGAACACCTCGTACGCCGTAGGAAAAGACGTAGAAAGCGGTAGGAGTGCGGAAGGATGGCGGCAACATCACATGAATAGAGGTGGAATACGGATAATTACTTGCGCTCAACGATCCCTCATGGCCCGCCGTGGTTGGCTATAGTCGCACCTCAGTGACGTAACTCACATAGGCGTGGTTCACAATCGTAACAATCGTAACATCAATATCAACCAGTCTTAACTTTTCTTTGGTTTAAACACTGGTACTCAAGAAAAGGGAGCTCGAGAGTGAGCCCGCAAACTAACCGGCACCTTCAATCAAGTGAAATTTCGAACCACGGCTGAAAAAAAAACGATTTCCCCAGGTGCGAATGACCCAACCCCGAATCGAACGGGCTTCCTGCTTGAATCTCTTCATTTGTATTGTAATTATAAGATGGCGCAGGCGCGGACCATCCGCTATCGGGTCTTGCTTTAACCCTTTAGCTGCAGACTGAGTGCGTGAGTGAGCGAGATCTGTTGAATTAAGGTTGTGGTCACCTAGCGTGACTCAACGACGCAGACCGAGTTGAATTGCTTCGGGTTCCGGTACTCGAGTAAGAGTAAGAGTGAGAGTGAGAGAGTTTGTGGGGCACCGTGATTCAGTTGCTAAAAAGAACTGGGTCGCAAAAGTAGGACCTGACCCCGAATCGAACGGGCACCCTGCATGCACCTCACTAGAACACGTTTATATTGCGTAGGTGCGGACCATCCGCCATCGGGTCTGGCTTGCTCTCTTGCACAGCGGCACAAGTGCGTCGGATCTCGATTTGGGTGTTCAAATGTAGCTCTGGTCCTGACGGTCAAAAGCAACTCAACTTAATTCAACGCGCGAACAGGAACGTACGTACGTAGTCGACTCTTTCTGAAAACAACGGAAAGCAGAAAAAAGAAAAAGAAAAAGAATGCAACCATCGAGGAGATGACCCAGCCCTGGATCGAACGGGCTCCTGCATGTACCCAACTTGGAACATGTTTATATTGCGCAGGTGCGGACCATCCGCTATCAGGTCTTGTTTCAACCCGATAGCTGCAGGCTGAGTGCATGTGTGAGAGATCTTCGATTTTGGGTGTTCAATTGACCAAACATTCAACTCATATTGTCTACCTCGGTCAAAGCTGGGCTTGAAAGTTGAGCTAACTCAACGAGAATCTACGAATTCGATTTTACTATTTATAATTATTGAGCGTGATTCATGAACCATGCACTCCCCCAAGCAAAAGAAAAAACCATAGAGATTGTCTCGATACGACCCGACCCCGAATCGAACGGGGTCCCTGCTGAATTACTCTCAGCTCCCGGTGATGCAACGCAAGTGCGGCCACCCGCTATTGGGTCTTGTTTCAACCCTTTGGCTGTAAGCTGAATGCAGGAGTGAGCGAGAACTAGGTTGAGGTTGATTCTGAGATATCATACGCCGCGAGTTGAATATTAATATCAATCCGTCTTTCCTTGTCTTTAGACTTTGGTTCGACACTCCGGGAGAAGGGAGTGGGCCCCAAATGAGCCGGCACCTTAAATCCAGTGAGAAATTCCGAACCACGGCCAACAAAAGAAACGCTGGACTTCGAACGACCCGAGCCCGAATCGAACGGGGACCCTGTATGCATTGGGTTCACGACACGCAATGAACGCAGGCGCGGACTATCCGCCATTGGGTCTTGCGTGCTCTGTTCTATTTATATTTGTGGCCAAGTGAGTGAGCCCGGCTGGAGCGCATTTCACCATGATTCATGAGTAGATACGAGTACAGTTGCCATGGCCATGGGTCGGGATTAGGCTCAAACTCGAATAATAGTAGAGCAGCGGGATGCATACGGAAGCGCGAGCGAGGCGCGGATTATTCATACATACATACATAGAGTTGTATAATTATAGAGTAGAGGAGAGTAGATTACATACATGTATGCGTTCCAAATGCGCTGCGATGCGATGCGATGCGATAACGACAAAAATCGGAGAAACAGAGCGAGGAGAACAAAGACGCGGAGCAGAGGCGTGGTATAAGGATGAGAGACATGAGGATCAAAGAAGCAGTTGAACGCGCCTTCTCCCCTCCTTCTCCCCACCTCCCACACCTCTCCCACTCGCCCAATGCACCCCACCGCCCCCACCCGCCAACACCGGCACGACAACAACATACCCCAATGCGTGTGCGAGCGAGAGCGCGGCGCCGCGTTTGGAGGAGCCGTGCGTGTTGGAGGGGGGAAGGAGTAGTCTGTGTGGTCTTCGGATTGTGCGTCGATGGTGGCGGGGAGGTGTACTCGGAGATGGAGTCCACGAGGGATGGAGAGGAGGCGCAAGGATCAACGCGGCGGTTGGAGTCGGAGACGGTCGGAGAGTCCGAGATGGATGGCGGGGAGGGGTAGAGTCGGAGAGGGGCAGAGACTTAGAATGGAGCACCGTGGCCGGCGAGACATGAGCACGGCATGCGGGGCAGCAACCGTCGGAGGCGGGTCCGTGGAGCCACTTCGTTTTGTCGAGGAATGAGGAAAAGTGGAGAAGGACGGACACAACGACTCACGGTGGCGATGTGCTCCGCGCAGAAGACGTGTACGCAGCAAGAGGTGCGGACGGGTGAGACGGCGTGCTCGAAGCTGCGACGATTACGTTACGTTACAGGGTGCGGTGGAGGAAGGACTCGGAGGAGCAATGTCAACGCACCAGATGCCGCAGTTGGCTTCCTGCTCCCTCGTGGAATTAAAATTCGGCCGGAGTGGGGCTCGACGGGGTGCGCTGGGCGACACAGACACAGAGGCAGGGCTGGTGTCTGTTCCGAGGTCGAGGACATACTTCATGTACTTCAAATTTAACTGGCCGTAGGCTAGGGGCACGAGTCGGCGTAAGGGCGCCAAAGAAATTTCTGACTTGCCCCGGGTGGTTCTCGTTCTGCGAGACATTCTGCGAGCGAGAAGGTTTTGAGAAATAAATGAAGCAAAGATGTGACTCACACATGAAATTCGATTGAATGCGGGGTAAGCATGTGAAATCTGTCACGTCACGGTCTAAGCGACTTCTCTCTGATCGGATCCCCACGTATACCCGTATACACGCCGACAATTGCTGTTCCACACGGGGTCAAGGACGTTCCATTCCGTTGCTCTTGGCTTGCGAAAAATCAATGCTCTTATGGTCGAAACCCAAATATCTGCTGCCACGAGAGTTGAACAATTTGGACGAAACGCCCTGCTAAACACAACGAGCGCTGACGACCGCCCAACTCCCTGCAGTACTAGTATTCACGACCCAGCCTCAAGTTCGCCAGCCCTCCGGACGCAAAATTTCGCAGAGCCGGGGCTTTAATATCAGGCGTCACTTCAAACTTTGATTTTGATTACAGTATTACAATTGACGACTTTCGCCCAGGATGAAAGGCCGACCGGCCGCGGGCAAAGTAAGCAGAGTTTGAATCAAGTAGATGGGCTAAACTTGTGGGAATTGTGCTCGCGTACACTCATCGCTCCCACTGGACGAAAACGTCTTGGAACTTATGACCTTCCAATTACCCGCACACTCGGAGCACCTCAGAGTTCGGCATCACTTGACGCATCATGCCAACTCTCGCGGTCATCGTTGACGAACTGTACTAAGTATGGGGAATTGCCAGAGATCGGGCGTGTATGTTACTTCTTTATCGAGTGTTAAGCTGCCGTTGACCGCGATCAATTGCATGTTGACTGCGTGATTCAAATTTGAACCATCTGCGCCATGGCTCCCTTGTGAGTCCCCGTATCACAAGTTACAGTACTATTGGGCCCAAGTTGACTCGTCCGTGACATGTCAACTTCGCACTGAACTAACTAGTACTAGTGCGCGCCGGGCTGAACCGCGCGTGAACACAAGCACCAGTATGAATTCATCTGAGGGTGCCCTCAAAGTGCAAGTCGGTTTGCTCATGTGCGAGGATGATGTTAAATTATACATAAAAAGCGCCGTATCTTTCAGCGCGTCTCTGTCTCTTTCTCCCGGAGTCCCTGTCCGCGCCCAGTGCCCAAGCCCAAGCCCGAGGTCGAAGTTTGTACTAAGCACAAATTCAATTCGAGAATAAGAATGAGAATGAAGATGAGCAGAGGGTGAAATTTCTGCCGATGATTGTCGGCTCGGAGTCGATGGGGAAGTTATGTAGTGTCATGGGCCCAAATACCGGAACCGAATCGGCTATGAAGTATGAACAGTAAATGAACAGGCAAGACTTCAGGTCTGCCCGGCGGGCAATTTTCCCCCTCTCCAACAGCTTTAATCTCCGTAAAGCCTCCACTCGAGGGACTGCGTGACCTCAGAATGGGTGATCATTAGTCAAAGAGGTGGTCCGACTCGTCCGAGTCAGCCGTCAACCACATGAGCGGGTTGCGTATTTCTCGGGGTTTCAGTTGACGGATTCACGTACCTATCCTGCAAAACGACGGAAATAGTTTCACATCTGACCCGGAGAACTAATTCGGGTTCATTTTAAAAAGGCTTCTGATGGTTAATTAACTGCGAGCCGCTGTCACCTAGGCTTAGCCGGCTTATCCCTGAGCAGCCCTGAGCGTAGCCGTCTACGCTCAGGGACCATGAGCTAAGCGGAGCTAAGCGTGGGTGACAGCGGAACGCAGTGATTTGAAGAAAGATGGCAAGGTAACGAGATTCCTTTACGATAACTGAAAGTCTCTTCAACTGACTTGAATGCAGAGAGTCCATTCTTGTCCACGTGAAATGGGTAGAGACTTGCGAAAGCTTTCTCTAAAGTTACCGTTCCGATGTATGTGAGTCTGTGCGGTTGTACCTGGACTGTTATCAGCACTTAATTTCCGTCAATGCGGCGTTGTGCGCCATGACATGTCCAGCAAGCCTTCAATTCTAGATGCCAAATATCTATCTTCACTTGTTATAAAATGACCCAGCAAATGCTCCTCATCGCTCCCAGGCTATCTATTATCCACTGCAATGCCATCTTCCGCACCCAAGGATCATTTCCACTTCATGATCGTGCACAAAATCCCCCCTCATCTGTCCAAGACAGTGTTCGAGACACAACTCGAGGCACTCATCGATGAGGCGCTTCAACTTCCGTCGGTACAGAAGAACCTGCTCAAGATTGAGATGGTGCGCATTCACATTCCCAGTCATCAACACACTACACAGATACTGTACCTCTCTCACCATGACACAGATCTTTCAGGAGGACGTGTTGGACGAACATGTCAAAGCATTTGGCTTTCCACCGCGCGAGCCTGTCGTCTTCATCGAATTGCATTGCGAGGTGCGTCTTGCAACATATTCGTCACCCGGATACCCGAATTCACCCGCTCCACCCAATGCTCGTTCAGACTGTGGATCATCTCCTTGCGGTGGGTTCAATCCCAATCCCTTGAAGTCTGATTTTGGGTTTAAAATAACAAGAAGTTCTTGGGAGACCCCGATGTCCGGAGACTCATCGAAAAAGGCAAAGAAGTAGGACCCCCAAGCAGCAGTTATGTTTTCGCGGCCGACGTCGTAGCGAAACACGACAACCCCGCCCCGCGGGACGCCGCGCACCTGTTTGCGTGTACAACGTCCCGCCCCACGTCTCCAGCCGCAAATTTGAACATGACCAGAACTTCGAGGAGTTCATCGACAACTTCCTCGCGGTTCCCAAAGTCAAGAAGAATTTTGTGAGATTCGAAATGGTTGGTATCTGCGTCCTTTTTCTTTGTGTTTTTTTGTGGCGTTGGACGGTCACTGATTATTGTAATATTAATTTATTATGGCCGTTTTCAGTGGAAGAACAATAACATGTTGGACGACCACATTCGGGCATTGGGCTACGCCGAGGCTGGGCCTATATTCATTCATCACGCCATAGTTGCGGTGCGTTCCCTTTCCTTCCATCGCCAGTTGATCCTGAACGGTCGGTAGAACTGGGACAGTGCCTTGGAGGTATCGATGATTTTTAATGTGTACATCCATCTGATCTGAACCGTGTTTTCTTTTTCTTTTCTTTCAGATGATGGAGGATCCAGAGGCCCAGAAGTTCGTCATGAACGCCGGGAACGCAGGGAGGGATTTCGATCTCAAAACTGACGGTTACGTCTTCCATGGCCGTGTCGTGACGAAGGTTGCCGGTCCACTTGAGCTGTGGGATTTCTTTTTGGAGGGCTGTATGTTTTGGATATTAATTATTGCATGTATGTGCTACTTGGAATTTGGAGATCAGGGAAGGGACCGATCCTACGTCCCAGACGTGCCCTACATCCAATGCTATTTTTCGGGCTTTCTCGCAGCCTATCACTGCCGCCACCGCTCGTCAGGTGCGGACCATCCGCCATCAAGTCTTCTATGCTCTGTTGTACTCGGGGCCAAGAGAGGGAGTGATCCTGATCAAGCTCACTCTTGCTTCTCTCTCGAAGATCTACAGCTTGATTGAGGACGTTACTTAGTGGGATCCAGATCAATCGAGACTAGAAATCAACCGAATATTGATATGATTCAAACTAGACACAGTAGAATCTACCCCGCAAGCTCAATTGCAAGATGAACCAACTCCGCCCCAAAAATAAATTATGTAAGATTAAAAAAGGTCAGATTCAGACTAGAGAAGGATCCGAACCCGAATCGAACTTGTTCCTGCTTACTTTGTACATAGACAAACTGACGACGCAGCACAGGTGTGGCATCTACTGTGAGGTCCTATTTTAACTGTTCTTCTGGACGCTAAAAGAGTGGGAATTTTGCACAGGTGGGTTCTCGGTGGTGGGTGCCAGAGGAAGTGAGGAAATGGGATCTTTAATTTATGGCTGAGGTCGGCTCAGAGGCAGTTGCTGAGATACGCACTGAGTTAAATATTAGACAAGTTGCGCAACAGCCATTGGAGTCATCTGATGGCTGATTCGGCGTACGCAAATGGGGAGCTACCGGCAGTGGGTGGGCACAAGTTCGCAAATGGATCAGTACATGCCAACCGCAGGCCAACATACTACGACCCAAGATCCTAATCCATCCTGCAAGTAATGTCCCCAAAGTCCAAGGCAAATCATAATGGCTCTAAATAGAGACAGAGCACAGATGAAGTTTGAGGTATAAGTATGTGTTCAGAACTGCTGAAAAACACCGAGGATGCCCATATGTACGCGGGTATAAAGGCTTCTGTGCTTTACATGAGTACATGGTGATCCTTCGGGACGTTGTCAGTGTGATAAGATGGTCAAATCTGGGTATTTTACTGTAATGGATCTACACGAGACAGTGACAGAGAATGTCAATGGAGACAGAAATTCCCATTTCAGACTTCAGATAATGTAATATAAACGGGGGGTCCGCAGATTGCCTTGGTTGGTAGGATCCGGAGACTAGAGGATGATCAGATAGGAAAGTGAAAAATGAATTAACCATTGACTGAAAAGGATGGTCAGCGGTCCTGTACAAAGTTTACGCCCCAATCCGATTCAAAATCCGTCTTTTGAACAGGAAATTCTGTACTCTAGATGATGCTTCATGTTGTATGAGCGGAGGAACATGGATATTCCTTCAGATCTCCAACTAGCGGTTACGGGGCCTGGGTGGGTCGAGAAGTAAAAATATTGGACACTCCAGAAATCGTTCATTTGCAGCGCTATCGACGCAGACCAGCTCACCTGAAAGCAGTTGCAGCATAGACCGAAAGCTTGA
Source organism: Mycena leptocephala (assembly GCA_029378395.1). Taxonomy (NCBI): domain Eukaryota; kingdom Fungi; phylum Basidiomycota; class Agaricomycetes; order Agaricales; family Mycenaceae; genus Mycena; species Mycena leptocephala. Next base: position 91,593 of record JARJLF010000426.1, read on the forward strand.
GGTAGTCCAAGCAATAAGAGAACTCCAAAACAGAGAGGCACCGGCGAGGCATTGTCACCAGGAGAGACAGACAGGGAACAGGCCCTTTTATATGGGGCAAATCGTCGGGCTTACGTGGTCACAGGATTGATAAATTGAAAAAATTCTGACAGCGCAGCCAACTGCGACCAACTGCAAGGTCAACAGGAGGCTTCTATTGCAATAGGACAGAAAGAAATGTGAAACCACTCACCTTTTACAGTAAGTTCAGGGTTGTTTCCGAGGGACTACGGTGGTGCATGCGACTTCGCAATTTAACAGAAGTACAAGTAGAGCAGCGAGGTATCGCTGGTCCAAACAGGGACAGTGGTTGAACACGAGACAGGCCACAGTGAGCAAGAGCGGTGAGAAGAACGTGCAAAAAAAGTTGGAATGAAACAGAGAGGAATACGAGGAAATGGCACAGCCGAGGAGCCATTTGCTTAGAGAACAATTCATCAAGTACCGCCGACGGATAGTCGCGGCCCGCTCGTGGTTAGCGAGTCCTTTCCGGGGGAAGCCGAATAAGCGAGATCAGCTGAGTTCCCACGGTTGGAGAAGACTCCATAGTAAAAGATATGGCCGACGAGTCAGATGTGTTTACTGCATGAACAATGAGCCTTGCCCTTGGTTTTAATCATTTAATTGTTTCCCTGAGACCATTTCTGAATGAGGTGGGGAAACACAGTGAAACTGTTGCAGATGTGTATAACTACTTACATAGTGATCGATTGTTGAGAGGAACAGTAAACAATAAACGATGTATATCGGCTGAGATCCTATTAGGACTGAAAGCATTGCAGTCTGTTTGAATTTGAAGTCAAACACTGCACTGAGCACTCGGCCCGCCCTCGAAATCAACACCTCTGCCTCTGATCGGTGCCTCAGCATTAGACTGTATTTGCATTCAGAAAATTCGAATTTCTTGAGGCTCTATTTAGCTGCTCTCCTTTCTGAGTGCAAAAATACGCTCTATTGCGGTGAGTACCTCGGTTTGTTGTAATTTGCGTCGTGTTTGGATTCGCTGAATTGGCCGGAATATAGGCAGATGAGTGAATGATGTATACATATATATGTGGGCGACGGGCTGCTGACTTTAAAGATATATGCGCGCAGGTCAATCGAATCGGCTATGAAGTATGAAACTGGCAAGGTTTCAGGTCTGTCCGGTGTTCAATTCTTTTTGTCGAAGCGCTCATCTCCAAGTTCCAACAGCTTTGATTTCCGAAAAGCCTCCATGCATGACCACAGAATGGGGGGCTGTTGATTAGTCAACTGACTCGTCCACGCCAACCATCAACCACATGAGCGGGGCTGCGTATTTCTCGTGGGTTTCAGTTGGCGGATTCACGTACCTATGCTCCATAGCGACAGAAATACTTTCACACATGACCCGGAGAACTAATGTGCCGGACCACCACGAACCGCCTCAGACGGGTCGAATTTGCCATTTTAAAAAGGCTTCTGATGGCTAATTTGAGAAAGATGGTAAGTTGACGAGAGTCTTTTACCCTAAATGAGAGTTCGTTCAACTGTCTTGAATGTGGAGACCTCATTCCTTTCCGCGTGCAAAGAAAATTGGAGATTCTGAAAGCTTTCCCTATTACCATTCCAATGTATGTGAGTCTGAGCGGTTGTGTTACCAGGACTTGATTCCTGCCAAATGCGTTCAGTGCGGCCTTCTGTGCCATGACCTGTTTAGCCACCTTCGATTCTAGATGCCTTACCTGTTATAAAATCTACCGAATTCTATGTGCCGCTCCCAGGCTATCTATTCTCCATGGCCACTGCAATGTCGTCCTCCACACCCAAGAATCATTTCCATTTCATGGTCATGCACAAGATCCCCTCTCACCTCTCCAAAACGGAGTTCGAGACCAAACTCGAGGCGCTCCTCGATGAGGCGCTTCAACTTCCGCTGGTACAGACGAACCTCCTCAAAGTCGAGATCGTGCGCATTTCATTCTCAGTCATCAATCATACCTCACCATACAGATATTGTACCGCTTACCGTGAGACAGATCTTTCAGGAGAACACGTTCGACGAACACGTCAAAGCATTTGGCTTTGCGCCTCGGGAGCATGTGGTCTTCGTCAAGGTGCATTGCGAGGTGGGTCTGTCTTGCAACATATTCGCCACGTTGGTACCCGAACTCACCCGCTCCTCCCAAATTCCAATGCCCATTCAGACTGTGGATAATCTACTTGCGGTAAATCCAATCCCAATCCCAATTTCAATCCCTTGAACTCCGATTGTATTTCTCGGTTTAAATAAAATAACAGCTCCTGGGCGACCCCGAGGTCCGTCGCCTCGTCGAAAAAGGGAAAGAATTCGGACCTCCAAGCGGCAGCTACGTCTTCGCCGCCGACGTCGTGGCGAGATTTGACAACCCTGCCCCGCGGGACGGTGCCGTGCACCTGATTAGCCCGTACAACGTCCCACCCCACGTCTCCTCCCGCAAATTTGAACATGACCAGAAATTTGAAGAGTTCATCCACAACTTCATCGCGGTTCCCAAAGTAAAGAAGAATGTTGTGAGGTTGGAAATGGTTGGTATTTGCCGCCCATTTTTTTTTGGTGTTGGACAAACACTGATTATTAATAATTATAATTCAGTGGAAGCACAATAACATGTTGGACGACCACATTCGGGCATTGGGCTACGCCGAGGCTGGGCCTGTATTTAATGAAATAAAGCTAGCTTATCTTAAGTTCCGGCGGTAAATACCACATTCGGGACTTAAGTTTGTGCACAACTTAAGTTCTGTCTCCCTGCGGTGGGGGGGGGGGGGGGGGGGGTGTTTCGCAGGTTGGCGCCCCTTCTTCATCCGAACTTAAGTTCAACCAAGACTTGAGTTCCCCAATACTCAAGTTCAAGCTCCATTCATAACTCAAGTCTATTTACGCCTACTCAACTTAAGTCCTGTATGGTATAACTTAAGTGCCCTATACTCAAGTCCCTCCCACTGAAGTTCTACCGTGGCCTAAAAACCTTGTAAGCACCCTGTGTATGCCCTAATCCACCCCCACTCTAAAACTCACTGTAAAACCTGTGTATGTATACCTCCATCCATAAGTAGTCAGGAACGAATAAATGTGTTGATGTAGTTTGAACCCGTTGCCACGCACCATCTCATCTCGTGAGTCGTTGCTGAAACCCAACAAATCCTCAAACTATTGAACAGAAATATTAGATACAAGATATAAGTGACTTGTCAAGAACTCACCGCAATTGGCAACAGAGAAAAGTCAGCTTGGCAGCAGGGTGGCATCGCTGCCATCGCCTGCCATCGCAATGTCTGTGGCATCCGATGCATGTTAGTATTGGAACCATCTGAATAGCCAGAAAGGTGTTACCACTTGAGCAGTGTCGAGTTGGTCCCGGTCCCTGGCCTCACAGTGGTGGTTTTGCCGCGCAGTATGTTCGTGGTGGACAGAAAAGACAAGTCATGAGCAACATGTCACAATGCGTGATATTACTCAGGTGGCCGAGATTGCCAAATACGCCACGACACATCACTTCGACTTGGCTTTAACTTCGATTCGATGTTCTCTTTGCTGGAGTCTATACTTCTCAATGCTTCCAGTGCATATCCCAGAACTCGTTCAGATATATTTGTGCAGTCTCAAGTTGCGGTGTACCAAGTTACCAACCTCCGGTTTCAATGACCTTCCGGCGCATTTTGGTATGCCACCCTGTTTGTGTGCATAAACTGGAACTAATGATGCCACCTTGGGTGAATAGGTCCATAATATCAGTTACCTAGGTAAGCTTTGAGGTCCCTATATACGTCAACGCTGCTAATAAATCTTAGCTACGGTAGTACGAGTACATTCCGGTGAAGCCCCCAAGAGGCGGCGTGCGAATAGGTACGAAATTACTCACTTTGGGATATGTGATACGGCACTGAAGTCTTTTGTAGATCCGAAGTTGTTGAGTCGGCGTAAAGCTTAAGTTCGTAGATCTCAAACTCTAGAGCTTAAGTTTGCGCTGGGACTTAAGTTGCCGGAGTTGAAGTGAGTCGCCCCACTTAAGTCCTCGAAATGTTTAAAGATATATGCTTTTTTTTATATGAACTGATTATCATTCCTTATTCAAGTCCTCGGTGAACTTAAGTCTTGGAGGAACTCAAGATCCGCGAACTTAAGATCGGGGAACTTAAGTTCGAGCTGAGGGGGGGACCCTAGAAAGATATTTAGCATTATACAGCCTGTTTCGTAGAACTTAAGATCCAGTGAAACTCAAGTCCCGAATGTGGTATTTACCGACCGGAACTTAAGAGGAGCTGCTAAATTAGTTGGTATTTATCCACCACGCCATCATTGAGGTACGTTCGCTTTCATTTCATCTCATCAGCGGTTGATGCTGATTCCTCAACCATTGGTAGAACTGGGACAATGCCTTGGAGGTCCGTCCCTTAATTGTGTACATCCATCTGATCTGAGCCATGTTTTGTCTTCTTCAGATAATGGAAGACCCAGAGGCCCAGCAGTTCGTTATGAACGCCGGGAACGCAGGAAGGGATTTCGATCTCAAAACTGACTGCTACTGCTTCCATGGCCGTGTCGTGACGAAGGTTGAAAAGTCCACTTGAGCTGTGGGAATTCGTTAAGTTGGAGGGCAGTGTGTTTTGCATGTATGTACTACGTGGAATTTGGCGATTAAGGAAGGGACCGAGCCTACGTCTACGTCCGAGACTTTCGCTCAACATCCAATGCTATTTCTCCGGCTTTCTGGCAGCCTACTCAGCATTATCAAAAGTAACCGGGCACTCCGGAATAGTTTACCCGGCACCCTGTACCTTGCGTAGTAGTGGCCAGATTTGCTGTGGCTCATGAGGAGATGCTGCCCGGGATATCTATGACAAAACTGAGGACCATTGTTCTTTTTATAGCCTAAGAATTGAGGTTTATTTGAGAGTTTGAATAAACAGCTGATTTTCCGTCCGCTTAATTTACTCACAGAGGAGTACAACAAGACTTTGGACCTCTGACACTTCACGAGGGACTTCCTACAGGTCAATTGAATTTCTTTAAGTCTTAAAGTGAGAAAAACTCTCGACCAGAACATCACTGAGGGAAGAATACCGCTATTTCATAAATTTGATATTCCACTGTATATAAGGGCTCAAAACTCACAGTCCAATGCTCAAGTGGGGGCCAAACACATCCTAGATCAGGTTCCTATCCATAGTAATATCAAAAGACTTCATTATGTGCTGATAAAACCAAATGCCCGGTTACTTTTGGTAATGCTGAGTACCACCTCCGCCACCGCTCGTAGCTGCCGTCCCCGCGCGAAAATAAAAATGCAGGGCGCTCAACATCCACTGCTATGTAAATACCAATCTCCAATCTGTATCATCACCATCCATTATATCCACATGACAACCAAGTACCACGTATGGCCCGTTATCTATGATCTACCGCAAAGCTGTTATCCACGATATAATACAATATCGCATCATCGCCGCCGTCAGAGTGTGGCCACGCTACACTTCAATCTCCGGTGTGAGATATGCCTCCACCCTCATCCGACTGCTCTGGAGGTTTATTTCCGCCCGCACTCGTGCGGAGGCAGGGTAGAAAATGATGGGCCCCGTGTCGTAGACGAGGCTATCCTGGGACCCTTGGCGGCCGAATTTCTTAAGGTTGAGTGTAACACCTGGAGGATTTCTTTTCTTTTTTCTCGGAATGAAGATGAAAAATAGGGGACGCACGGTAATGCTGTGGGTAGGAGGGGAAAAAATGGGTTTAGTTGTGTATATACGTATGGCGCGGAGGACGGGACTCACAGAAGCTCAAGCCTACGGACGCTCGTCTCAGCAGCTAAGATCATGGCAAAGGAACAACCCAACCCCGAATCGAATGGGGTTCCTGCTCAAATTGTTGTTCAATGCACACGGCATGCAGCGCAGGCGCGGACTATCCGTTATCGGGTCTTGTTTATGCTCTTGTTCCATTGTATAAATACATGTCAGGATCACACTCAGCACAAACTCAATCTGAACTTGAAGCTGAAGTAGTGCAGAGGGATGCACATAGCAACGAGCGAGGCGCGGATTATATATACATAAGTACACGGTGTTGTAAAATATTAATTACAAAAGGGTAGAGTCGAGTACACGGATTGACAGAAAGTACATGAATGTGTTCCGAATGTGAGAATGCGATGTGATGCGATGACGAGACGAGAGGAACCAGGGAAACAGAGCGGGGAGAACAAAGATGCCGGGCCAAGGCGTGGTATAAGAATGAGAGACATAGCACTACATTGCCCACCCCCTCAAACCCCCCACCTTCCCCCACCCGCCAACACCGCCACGACAACAACACACCCCAACGCGCGCGCAAGCGAGAGCGCGGCGCCGCGCAGGCCGAGGACGCTGCTGAGCGGGTGCGGGGTGTGCCGCCGGGTTTGGAGGAGCCGCGCGTGTTGGAGGGCGGGAAAGGAGTAGTCTGTGTGGTCTTCGGATTCTGCGTCGATGGGGGAGTTGCACTCGGACGTGGAGTTCGAGATGGATGGCGAGGCGGTGGAGCCGGGGGAGGGCGGGGATGCTTTGGAGTCGGAGGGGGAGGTGGAGCCGAGGGACGGGGATTCTTTGAAGTTGGAGTTGGAGTCGGAGAGGGACGGAGAGGGGAGCGGCGTGGCACGGGCAGGGCACGCGGGGCAGCGGCCGTCGGAGGCGGGTCCGAGGAGCCACTTCGTTTCGTCGTCAGTCAGTCAGCGTCGTAATAATGAGGAATGAGGAACCATCGTAGGAATTTGGAATCATGTGGAGAAGAGGGAAGGCGAGAGACACGGCGACTCACGGCGGCGATGTGCTCCGCGCAGAAGATGTGTGCGCAACACGAGGTGCGGACGGGTGAGACGGCGTGCTCGAAGCTGCGTTATTTGATTAGGCTATAGCCAGCGGGTGCGGTGAAGGAAGGAAGGAGGAGCAATGACAACGCACCAGATGCCGCAGTCGGATTCCTGCCCCCTCGTAAATTTAGTCTTCGAATTCGGGCGGAGTGGGGCTCGGCGGGGTGCGGGGGTGGGGGACACGTCCACAGAGGTATTCGCGCCGAGGTCGAGGGTATACTGGATGTACTCCAAGTCTAACCGGCCGTTGGCTAGGGGTACAAGTCGGCTTAAGGGCGGCGATGCCAGCGCACAAAGTAATTTCTGACTTGCCCTGGGTGGTTCTTGTTCTGCGAGACATTCTGTGAGCGAGTTGAAGGTTTAGTTGAAGCTTTGAGTTGACGAAGGTGAATAAAGGAAGTAAGACGTGTGTGACTCGCACGTGAAATTCGATAATGCAGGGTAAGCACGTGAAATCTGTCACGTCACGGTCTAAGCGACTTCTCGCATCCTGATCCCACCGCGTATACGCGCCGGCAATTGCTGTTGAAGATGGGGTTAAAGACGTTCCGTTCCGGTGCTCTTGGTTTGTGAAAATCAATGCTCTTATGCTTGAAACCCAAATATCTGCCGCCACAAAAGTTGAACAATTTGAACGAAATAGCTTCCCAAACATCCCGAGCGCCCAACTCTCCGCACCACTAGTGTTTCTTTCACCGATATACATGGCCCAGCCTCAAGGTCTCTAACTCGCCGGACAGAAGACTTCACAGAGTTGGGGCTTCAATATTCAATATTAGGCCATCACTTCGAATTTTGATTTTGGATACAGCATTACAATTGACAACTTGCACCCAGCTTGAAAGGCTGACCGGCCGCACTGACCGCCAAGTCGAAGTCCGGCTTCTCGACGGTCAGAACCGGATTGAATCGCATGCGTGTTGGGTTAGGTTGATCCAGATCTTGAGCTGAGAAATGAAACGCGGTGAGCGATCAGTACTCAGTGGCCATTCATTCATTCCAATCTCCAAGTAATAATACCTGAAATTTCGATACGTACCACTAACCATTTATCTCGTCCCGCAGCCACGGTGTACGTTTGTGCTTGTGCTTGTGTCTCGGCATGAGCTCGGGCTCGGGTGTCTTGGAGCCCTGCTGGTGGGCATGATGCTTGATGCTTGACTCAACCAACATCCAACATAGCCACAAATCCCTCATCGTATCCCGGTTCGTCTCTCTCTCGCTGGAATTAATGTGACTCTTATTAATATCTTACGCTTTTCCCCCCTATACGTGTGTGTGTGCAACCTTATAATAACCGCCAAGAACTTCGGTTCATACTGCCAAGGGCTCTGAACCATGAAGGACTAAGACAAGAAAAACCTCAACTCCGCAAAGTAAGCCGCGGAGGAGTTTGAATTCAAGTAGGTGGACTAAATTTGCGGGACTCGTGCTCGCGTACACTCATCGCTCCCACTGTTACTGTATGAAAACGTTTGAAACTCATTGAAATTGAAGGAGCTTCCAATTAGCCGCGGACTCGGCATTTGGGAGCTCCTCGGCAGCGCTTGACGCCATCAACTCCCTTCAGTCTGAGTTGCTGTTTGATGAACTGTCCTATCGGAAATTGCCAGTGGTTGGGAGCCTACGTTGCCGGCACCATCACTACCGAGTCTTCATTGCGCGTGAAACTGCTTTTGATCGTGATCAGTTTGAACCATCTGCTTGGTCTCATGTTGGTTTCCTCGGGCTCATGATCAGTCAGTCGTGTTCAGTATTACTAGTCCTCGACCCTCAATTTATGTACGTGGGCTAAGTTGACTCGTCCGCGACACGTCAACTTCGCACTGAAGTCGCTGCCACCGGTGCGCGCCCAGTCGAACAGCGCATGAACACAAGCATGCGCACAGAAGCTACAAGTACGAATTGATCCGCGGGTGCCCTCACAGTAGCATTCCTTTGCTCATGTGCGACGATGATGTTAAATTATACATAAAAGGGACCGTACCTTTCATGGCATCGCTTTCTCCCGGTCCGCACCAGCCCCCAAGCCCAAGCCCAGGCCCGAGGTTGAACTGAACACAAATTCAATTTGAGAATATGAATGAGGATGATCATGAGCCGAGGGTGAAATTTCTGCCAATTATCCTCTGACTCGGAGTCGATAGGAAGACGGGGAAGTAATGTAGGATGAAATTAATTGAACTGCTGTGGGTCCAAATACCGGAATCGAATCGGCTATGAAAGATGAACAGTAAATGAACAAGCCAGACTTCAGGTCTGCCCAGCGAGCAATTCTTTTTTCTCCCTCCAATAGCTTTAATGTCCGCAAAGCTTCCATTCGAGGGACTGCATGACCTCAGATGGGTGGTCATTAGTCAAAGAGGCGGACCGACTCGTCCGAGTCAGCCGTCAACCACATGAGCAGCGCTGCGGATTTCTCATGTGTTTCAGTTGACGGATTCACGTACCTATGCTGCAAAACGACAGAAATAGTTTCACACATGACCCGGAGAACTAATGTGCCGGACCAAGAACCGCACTCAAACGGGTTGAATTTGCCGTTTTAAAAAGGCTTCTGATGGCTAATTTGAGAAAGATGGCAAGGTACATAACGAGATTTATTTACCCACACTGAGAGGCCCTTCAACTGATTTGAATGCGGAGAATTAATTCTTGTCCGCGTGCAATGAAAGGTGGAGACTTTGAAAGCTTTCCCTATTACGTTCCGATGTATGTGAGTCTGAACAGATGTACGTGGACTATACTAGGACTTGTATTCGTCAAATGCGTTTAGTGCGGCGTTGTACGCCATGACCTGTCCAGCAACCTTCGATTCTAGACGTCAAATATCTATCCTCACTTGTTATAGAATTCAGCGATTGCTCTGCACCACTCCTAGGCTATCTATTCCCCACTGCAATGTCGTCTTCCGCACACAAGGATCATTTGCACTTCATGGCCATGCACAAAATCCCTCCTCATCTCTCCAAGACAGAGTTCGAGACCAAACTCGAGGCGCTCCTCGATGAGGCGCTTCAACTTCCGCTGGTACAGCAGAGCCTGCTCAAGCTCGAGCTGGTGCGTATTCACATTCCCAGTCATCAACACACTACTGTACCTCTCTCACCGTGAAACAGATCTTTCAGGATGACGTGTTGGATGAAGTTGTCAAAGCATTTGGCTTTCCGCCGCGCGAGCCTGCGGTGTTCCTCAAGGTGCATTGCGAGGTGCGTTTTGCAACATTCGTGACCCTGGGTACCCGGGTTCAACCGCTCTTCCCAATGTCCGCCCATTCAGACTGTGGATCATCTCCTTGCGGTGGGCCCATCCCCTTGAAGGAGGTCTGATTGTGTTTTTGGGTTTAAAATAACAAGACAGTTCTTGGGAGACCCCGAGGTCAGGGGACTCATCGAAAAAGGCAAAGAAGTAGGACCCCCAACCAGCAGCTATGTCTTCGGGGCCGACGTCGTAGCGAAACACGACAACCCCGCCCCGCGGGACGGCGCCGCACACCTGATTTGCGTGTACAACGTCCCGCCCCACGTCTCCTCCCGCAAATTGGAACATGACCAGAAATTCGAAGAGTTCATCGACAACTACCTCGCAGTTCCCAAAGTCAAGAAGAATGTGGTGAGGTTCGAAATGGTACTTATCTCCGTTCCTCTTTTTTTTTTTTTGTGGCGTTGGAAAATCACTGATTAATATTAATTTATATACTGGATGGACGTTTTCAGTGGAAGCACAATACCATGTTGGACGACCACATTCGGGCATTGGGCTACGCCGAGGCTAGGTCTGTATTTTTCCATCACGCCATCACTGAGGTATGTTCGCTTTCCTTTCATTTCATCAGCGGTTGATGCTGATTCCTGCACCATTGGTAGAACCGGGACAGGGACTTGGAGGTCCGTCCCTTGATTGTGTACATCCGTCTGATCTGAGCCATGTTTTTCTTCTTCAGATGATGGAGGATCCAGAGGCCCAGCAGTTCGTCATGAATGCCGGGAACGCAGGGAGGGATTTCGATCTCAAAACTGACGGCTACGCCTTCTATGGCCGTGTTGTGACGAAGATTGACAAGTCCACTTGAGCTGTGGGAATTCTTTTTGGAGGCCCGTGCGTTTTGTGTATTAATTATTGCATGTATGTACTACTTGGAATTTGGCGATCAGGGAAGAGACCGGTCCTACGTCCGAGACGTGCCTTACATCCAATGCTGCTTTTTCGCAGCCGGCACCGCTCGTAGATGCCGTCTTCGCGCAAAAATAAAAATGCAGGCACGCCCAAAATCCACTGCTATTTAAATACCAGCCTCCAATCACTGCGTTCAGACCCCCCCGTAGGCACAGGTCTGCCAGATCCTGATAGGCAGATGCGTAGGCAGACCAGTGTGCTGACCCTTGCCCATCCATCTGCCCATCCCTGCCGAGGTTGGTCTAGGTATTCCCATTGGATTAGGCACACATAGATTCACGTGGGCCGATGAGCCTAGCTAAGCCTAATTAGCCAAATTCAAAATCTGACATGGTTTGTACCTGTCCAGCCATTCCAACCAACACCAACCTAGACCCAGGTCAGCCAAGGTTGACCAAGGTTGGCCAAGATAGACACACCACTGTCGGCGAAGATCTACCAAGGTGGGCAGGCTTTGCCTCGGTAGGGATGCTAGACCAACGTCGGCCGATGCCTATTAGGGTAGACCAACGTCAGCTTGGGTGGGCAGTCCGTAGGCGGGGATCGGTGAAGGTGGGCACATCTGTGCCTATGGGGGGGTCTGAATGCAGTGAATCTGTATCCGCATGACAACCAAGTAAGTATATCACCCTCTACGGCCTGCCATTATTATTACATTCCGTCGAGAAAATATGTCTGTTGACCAGGAATTAATCTTGCTCTAGATCTCCATGAAGACTCAGGTTGTATGAGCGCAGGAATATGGATATTCCTTCAGATTCTGGAACTTGATGGTTAAATATATCGGACAATCCAGACATAGACGGTTCATTTCCAGCGCTAGTGATAGACAGACCAGATAGCAGTGGTAGCATAGACCCCAAAGCTTGGTGCAGGTACATACCACAGTAGTGCAAGTAATGATAGAACTCCAAAAACGGCCAAACGGTTCTCAACTTAAGGCTGCGGAAACAGAAGCATTTTCACCAGGAGAGACGGGGATCAGGCCCTTTTAAGTATAGGTGGCGAATCTTCTGGTCTATAGCCACAGGCTTGAAGACTCGACAGAAATATAGCGCAGCCAGCTACGACGAACTGTGTCTGTCTACGGATAGGTCAGAAGGACGATTCTAGTCAGCCTTTTCGGTCCAGGTTGGTTTCCGAGGGAGTATGTATACGGCAAATGGAGCAGCGGGGTATCATTGGTCCAAACGGGGACAGTGGTTGAACACACTGAGATAGGCCACATTGAGCAAGACAAGTGAGACGAACGTGCAACAAAAGTTGGGATGAAAGGAGGAAAGGAGTAAAGGCAGACGGGAAAATGGCATAGCCGCGGAGCCATTTGCTTAAAGAATGGCTAATGAAGTAGGATAGTGGTGACCCGCTCGTGGTTAGCTATAGCGGAATCCTTTTCGGGGAAGCCGATTAAGCGAGATCAACTGAATTCCCACGGTTGGAGAAAACTCCATAGTAAAAGATATAGCCGACGAGCCAGATATATTTACCACCTGAACACTGAGGGGTAATCTCTGATCATCTGTGAATCAGGCCGGTAAACATAATGAAAACAGGTGTGTTTATAAGAATAAACAATAAATTACTGTTTATCAGTTGGAATTTAGACATTGGAAGTCGACTGAACATTTTGGGTTTGCATTTGAAATTAAACAGGCACTCAGCCCGACCTCGAAATAATCTCTGCCTCTGATAGGACTTAATTCCTGCCGAATGCGTTCAGTGTGGCGTTGTGCGCCATCACCTGTCCAGCAACCTTCGATTCTAGATGCCAAGTAACTTCTTCACTTGTTATAAAACGACCCTGCAAATGCCCTGCGTCGCTCCCAGGTCATCTATTCCCCACTGCAATGTTGTCTTCCGCACCCAAGGATCATTTCCACTTCATGGTCATGCACAAAATCCCCCCTCACCTCTCCAAGACAGAGTTCGAGATCAAAGTCGAGGCACTCGCCGATGAGGCGCTTCAACTTCCACTGGTACAGACGAACCTGCTTAAACTCGAGATTGTGCGCATTTCATTCTCAGTCATCAACCATACCTCACCATCCAGATATTGCACCGCTCACCGTGAGACAGATCTTTCAGGAGAACACGTTGGACAAACACGTCAAAGCATTTGGCCTTCCGCTGCGGGAGCATGTGGTCTTGATCGAGGTGCATTGCGAGGTGGGTCTGTTTACAACCTATTCGCCACGTTGGTACCTGAACTCACCCACTCCTCCCAAATTCCAATGCCCATTCAGACTGTGGATAATCTTCTTGCGGTGGGTCCAATCCCAATCCCAATCTCTTGAACTCCGATTGTGTTTTTGGGTTTACATAAAATAACAGCTCGTGGGCGACCCCGAGGTCCGTCGCCTCGTCGAGAAAGGAAAAGAATTCGGACCCCCAAGTGGCAGCTACATCTTCGCCGCCGACGTCGTGGCGAAATACGACAACCCTGCCCCGCGAGACGGTGCCGCCCACATGATTAGCGTGTACAACGTCCCGCCCCACGTCTCCTCCCGCAAATTTGAACATGACCAGAAAATTGAAGAGTTCATCGACACCCTCCTCGCGCTTCCCAAAGTAAAGAAGAATGTTGTGAGGTTGGAAATGGTTGGTATTTGCCATTTTTTTTTTGTGGCATTGGACAAGCACTGATTATTAATAATATAATTCAGTGGAAGCACAATAACATGTTGGATGACCACATTCGGACATTGGGCTACGCCGAGGCTAGGCCTGTATTTATCCACCACGGCATCATTGAGGTACGTTCGCTTTCATTTCATTTCATCAGCGGTTTATGCTGATTCCTGAACCATTGGCAGAACTGGGACAATGCCTTGGAGGTTCGTCCCTTAATTGTGTACATCCGTCTGATCTGAGCCATGTTTTTTCTTCTTCAGATGATGGAAGACCCAGAGGCCCAGCAGTTCGTCGTGAACACCGGGAACGCAGGGAGGGATTTCAATCTCCAAACTGACAGCTACGCCTTCCATGGCCGTGTTGTGACGAAGCTTGACAAGTCCACTTGAGCTGTGGAAATTCTTTTTGGAGGGCCATGTGTTTTGGATGTATGTACTACGTGGAATTTGGCGATTAAGGAAGAGACCGATCCTACGTCCGAGACGCGCCCTACATCCAATACTATTTATCCGGCTTTCCCGCAGCCGCCATCACTCGCAGATGCCGTCCCCGCGTGAAAATGAAAATGCAGGTGCGCTCAACACCCACTGCTGTTTAAATACCAGTCTCCCATCTGTAAGGGCAACCTCAAGGCCCGGGGGCATCACGGACTAGCGAGGGGAATCCGAAGGTGATGAATAAAGAAGTAGCTAGGTGTACAAGAATACACACCTAGCGAGGGGAATCCGAAGAGAAGAAACTCTGAGGATTCCCACGCTAGGTCCTGGGTATGTAAAAGTGGCTACTGACTAGTAGCATGTGACCGGGTTGATCAGAGGGATCGGCATAAGTCTCGTGCTTGATCGCAAACGTGATGCCATGTCGAATTGGTGGGCCAGTCGACGGGAGGCCGAAGGCCGGGCGACCGGTTACCGGACGTGGACCGGGTGGGCCGGTCGGGGGTTCCCCTGACATCACCCCCCCCTTGGAATGCGGCGCCTCGACACATAGACTGGAGAGAACAAATGTGGATGGAAGTGTCCCGGAATGGGAGGGAGTCGAAGGCGGCAGCGGCGATGGTGCGGGGTTTGGCTGGGTATTTCCGGTAAAACTCCGCGATGGCTTCTGGGGCGAACACATCGGAGTGCTTTACCCACTGATTGTGCGAAGCGTCATACCCTTTGTACTGGACCATGTACCAGAGGGACTTGTACCGGACCTTGGCATCGAGGATTCCTCTACTTCCCACTCCAGTAGGTTGCCGGGGGCGTCCGGAAGCACAGGTGCCGGCTCGTTGTAACCTGGGCGACCCTTGAAGGGGTCTTCCTCGGTGAGCTCCAGTTTCACGACTGGGAAGACCGGGTGGAGCCGGGAGAGCCGGGGTGGTAACTCGAGCTTGTACGCACCTCGACCAACGACTTTGACGACCTTGAAGGGGCCAAGGCATCGGTGAGAGAGGCCCGGGGAGGGTCGAGTCGTCAGGATGTCGGAAGCACTGAGCCAGACGCGGTCGTTGACCTTGATGTCCGGGGCCGGGGTACACCAGCGGTCGTAGTACTGCTTGTACTCCTCTTTCGCTTTCACAAGAGCTGACTTGGCTTCGGAGATGCCGGAGGCGATCCGGTCACGGAATTCGTTGACTGACTCCACTTTCGAACGCGGTCCGTTCGGTTCAAACCCCATCCAGGGGAGCCGGCTGGTGTCCGTCATAAATGGGACCTGCTGCGTGGAAGAGTGGATGTGGTTGTTGTAAGCGAATTCAGCTGCTGGGAGGAGTTCGTCCCAGTCATCCTGCTTGTAGTTAGTGAAAAGCCGGATGAACTGTTCCATTTCCTGGTTGACTCGTTCAGTCTGTGGATGATATGCCGTGGAGGTGGCCGGCTTGATACCGATGAGGCGCCAAAGCTCGGTGGTGAACTCCGCGATGAACTGGGGCCCCGGTCAGAAATGTACTTCTCCAGTGTGCCGTGGAGCTTCCAGACGTTCCGGTAGTATAACCGGGCAGCGCTGACCGCATCGAGCCGGGTAGTGCACTCAATGAAGTGGGCGTGCTTACCCAGGGCATTGACTACAACCATGACCAAGTCATAGCTGTGAGCCTCCGGTAGTTCGACGATGAAGTCGACCGAGACCGTGCTCCAGCGCTCCTCCGGGATCTCGGTCAGGTGCAGCTCTCCAATCGGGAGCTTCCAGAGGGCTTTGGTCCAGCAGCACAGGTCACAAGTCGCAACATACCGGCCGACGTGGCGGGACATCTGGGGCCACCAGTAGTTCCGGGAGACTAGCTCCAACGTCTTGAAACGGCTGGCATGCCCAGCCAGCCGGGTGTCGTGGTGCTGCTCCAAAATCCGGCGACGGAGGTCTTTGTCCCACGGGACAACGATCTTGCTGCGGAAATAGAGCAGACCGGCATCTACATGCCACTCAGCGGACCAGGTGCCCCAGACTTTGAGAAGCTCCCGCGCCGCAAGCATCACGGGGTCCTCGAGGTCCGGTTCGTCGGCAAGCGCCTCGCGAATGTCTCGGAGCAGAGGTACTTCCGGGCCAGCAACTACGACATCTTCCAGCACTCAGACGTGGAAAAGGTCTGGACTCAGGAGCGTCACATCCGTATTGTCCTGACCCGGCCCGTTGTCCGGCCGCCGGCTGAGCACGTCCGGTTTACCCATCAAGCATCCAGGCTTGTGGTGAAGCGTGAAGTCGAATCGGGACAGGTACAGTGACCACCGTGCCTGCCACCGGTTAAGGTTCTGCGACTTTTGGAAGTACTCGAGGTTCTTGTGGTCGGTCCAGATCTCAACCGGATGCTGCGAACCCTCGAGGAAGTGTCGCCATTCCTCAAGGGCCCAGATGATAGCCAGCATTTCTTTGTCGTGGATCTCATAATTGCGTTGGACCGGGCTCAAGCTCTTGGAGTAGAACGCGACTAGGTGCCACTTCTCGTCGGAGCCCACTTGTGAGAGAACAGCACCGGAGGCAAAGTTGGAGCTGTCAGCTTCGAGCCAGTAGGGCCGGGACTCGTCTGGCAAGATCAGGACCGGTTCACAGGTCACCGCGTCTTTGATGGCTTGGAACGCGGCGCTTTCGCTCTCGGTCCAGACCCATGCTCGGCCCTTACCGGTCAGGTCGAATAAGGGCTGGGCGTCATCTGAGAAGCCCTTGATGAACCGCCGGTAGAAGTTCGTGAAGCCGAGGAACTGCTGCACGTCCTTCTTGGACTCCGGCGTTGGCCAGTCAGTGACACCAGCGACCTTGACCGGATCCATCTCCACATGGTCATGGGAGATGATCACCCCGAGGTACTCGATCAACGACTTCTCGAACTCGCACTTCTCCGGACGTTGTTAAAGCCCCACCGGACGTCGAGTTTCGTGAAGAACCGGGCTCCTTTCAAACGGTTGATGAGGTCATTGATCAGAGGGATCGGGTACCGGTTCTTCACGGTCATTGCGTTGAGCGCCCGGTAATCCTGCACAAACCGGAGCGCACCGTCCTTCTTTTTGACGAAGAAGACAGGCGAGGCCATCGGTGACTTCGACGGCCAGATCCGGCCGGTCGCCAACCCCTCCTCGATGAACGCATCGAGCTCGCGTTGCTCGAGGGGTGAGATCGGGTAGACCTTACAGTTGGCCGGTTTTGCATCCGGGACGAGTTCGATAGCATGGTCCCACGACCGACAGTCCGGTAGTGAATCGAAGGCCTCTCGGTTGAAGACATCCTTGAAGTCACGCACCCACTCCGGAAGTTCTTCCTTACCGGGTGCGGAGTTTTTGGCGAAGGCTTCAGCCAGCCGCTGCGAGACAGTGCTGGTGGTCCAATGTCTTCCAGAGGGGAGAACTGGGTATAAAAGACCCAGTCTCCATCCTCGAGAGGGTCGTCTTCGTCGTCCGAGTCATCCGAGTCGTCTAGCAGGAGTTCAGGCAGGTCTTCCCCGAACTCGTCATCATCATCCTCACCGAGCCAGTCATCCGTGTCGATAGCACAAATAGTTGGGACCGGTCCGGCTCGGAGTTGCCGGACGATGCGGGCGATAGTCTTCACTTGCTTACGCTCGGCTCTGGCCTCATCGACACAGGTCGTGCAACTGGACGGGCATCGGCTCATCTTGACCTCCTGGGTATCCCAGTTGATCTCGGGGTTGTGCTTCCGGAGCCAGGAGTACCCGAGGATGAGGTTTTGCTTGCCGAGCCCGGTGACAGCGAGTTGAACTCGTTCGCTGTGACCCTTGTAATGGAGGACCAGAGTCACGACATCTCGGATGAAGCTGGCTTCATTGGGAGAGCCGTCCACATTGAACACCGGGATGGGTTGTGAGAGCTGACGAACCAGGATCCCGGCTGCCTTAACGTACTCGGAGTCGATGAAATCCGAGGTTGCTCCGCAGTCGACTAGCCCATCGAGCGAAAGCTTCACAGCATTGTCAGTTGACTCAATCTCCAGCGGGAGGTGTAGGGAGTTGGCGCCGGACGTTGCAGCGACCGTATAGCGCTTAGGGAGTTTGCACTCCCAGGCGGACTTACGGGGTGGACGAGTGGCCGGTCCGGCCGGTCGGGGACGGTTAACCGGTTCAGCCAGCGGGGGAGTCGGGACGGCCGGTTGGTTGCCCGGGTTGGAGGGTGCGTCTATCGTTTTGGTCGATGCAAGAGGTATATTGTCTGACACATCACATGAAATGTCGAAATGATTAGGGGATGCGATCGAGGGCGCACTGCTCACTCGCTGCGGGGGGGAAAATCCTCTGGGGCAGGTTCGTCAGCGAGGGCCTCGGTCGTGGCCAGGCAGGCCACGAGTTCCTCCAACATTTCTCCACCGAGCTGGCGGATCACTTCGTCGAGCACGTCGGTCGTCCGGACGTCGGCCGGCGTCGGGCAATCTCGGGTGAAGTGGTTCGGATCACCACACCGGAAGCATCCCCGACGAGGGAGGTTGCGGGCGCGGGCGCAGTCTACGTCCATTGGGATCGGGGCTGGGGGTGCTGGCACGGCGACCCTCGGCTGTGGCGTTGTGACCATGCTCGGCGTGATAGGGATCGTGCAGGTACGACTGGGTGCGACCGGGTGCTGGCCGGTACCTCTGGCGTTGCGAGCGTGGAGCAGCAACTTGTATTGCCAGTAGGCGCGAAGGTGCCATGCGGCATAGTCCCGCAGGTCCGGAGGGTCGCTTGACCTGGTGATGGCAAGATTGATGGCTGGGTCGAGACCGGTCCGGTATTTGGTGACCTTTACGAGTGGGTCTTCAAAGCCCGCGAGGTCGACTAGGTCTTCGAAGTTGTCCGTATACTGGAAGATGTCCCGGGAGCCCATGTGGTAGGAGCGGGACTCGAGCTTGATCAGGGTGTGGTCTTGTTCATTTTCCTCGATGAACCGAAGCCAGAACTCGGTCAGGAATGCCTCAAAGGTGGGGAACGGGAAGACCGGTTTGGCTGACTGGCGTTCAGCCCACCGTTGTCACCCATAGCTGTAGGTATTAGTCTACTGCCCTGAAGCCAGCCACATGGACCTTTTGATGAAACCCCGCACTCAGCCAGGGCCTGTATAGGCCTTTTATTCTCCACTTCTATGGTGCCAAAACCGTACCAAAACACCTTCAGCCATGTCCGCATTGGTAAAATACCTCTTTGGGTATACTTTTTCGACCTGAGCCCATCATATCTATTTTATCTCCTGTATATCGAGCCGAATCCATCTTATCTATTGTTCTACCCCTTGTCTTATCTACTTTGTTTCCTAATCCAATGTTGCGATGATCCTGGCATTTCGGGCGCTGGCTACGGACAAAAACTGCGTACAGGCATTGACCAATGATAAATACTACAGCCGCAACAGCGCCAACATTACACCTCGAGAGCTGATTGTGGCTTTTGTCAGTCAAAAATGAATGCAATGATAAACCACGACATACATGCTCCCTCCCCGAAAAACTGGTCCAAGTCTGCAGGTAACTCGTCGTTCAGCGTCGTGGTCGAGAGCTTCGCTGCCTCTCCAATTGAGAGACTCCACTGGCTCTTGAAGAACTGGGCGAGTTTGAGGCAGAAAGCAGATTGACACGCAGCATACGCGGCCAAGCCCGCACGCACCCCATCCGATAACTCCTCCCCGCGACTTGTCTTCCTCTCCTCCCACCACTGACCCTGCCAGGCAAGGTACCGCAACACGCGACGCATTTCCTCCCGAACCAACATCACCTCCTCCTCCCACCGTGTCTTTCGCACCAACGCCCTCGACCACTCAATTCTCATCGCTATACAGCTAGTCAGTAATGGGAGGATTGTCTCGCAACGAGAGACACTTACAGTCGTGCAATTCCTCCTCCATGCTGTCAAACGATCCAGCCGAAGTCCAAATCCACGACATGACCTTCTTCGAAGTTCCTTTGACATGACGTGGGGTACGCTTCCCCTTCCCGGCCGCGATGAAGCGCAACTTCGCCCACGCCTGAGCGTCGCTTTCCTCAACCTCCCCATCCAAGGTAAGGTGCTCCGGCTTGAGCTCCTTGAACTCTGGGCAGGAGTCGGTGCCGCGTAGATTATGCAGCGCCTTCCTGGCATCCCGATACTTCTCCGTGCTGGCCATGACCCGCTCGCTCACTTGGTCAATCAGCGTGCGAGACTTCGTGGCGCACCCTTGCCCAGTAACCTGGGAGTTGCGGTAGGCGATGAGGAAGCGTTTTGCATGGAGTCGAGTCCGGATGTTTGCCAGGGCGTCGTGGCACTGCGCTTCACAAAGCCGGGCCTCCATCTCAGGGAGGCCCTGCTGACACCCATAAGTACGCTCATGCGTAGTCAGGTCTGACGGAAGGTAAAGTCTGATCTTCTCGACCAACACAGGTGCAGCCTCTGGGTCGCGACGTGCCTCGTCCCGCTCCACTGCTGGGACAACAGCGGGTGAGTACAGAGCCTGTAAACTGCGAAGCTTGCGCAGCTTTGCGAGCAGGGCGATTCATCGCTCTTGAATCTTACCTTGGCGATCAGCCGTCACCAGAGCGACACCTGCGATTTCGGTCTTGATACGACGTCTGGCATAGCATTAGTACAGCATCAGAAGGACGATGTGGGTACGCACTGAGCATCCTCTAACTGTAATCCTGCGACAAAACAGGCGGTCGCACTCGTACCGTAAATAAGAGCGCCTCCCTTCCTTGCCTCCTCCTCCTCGTCATTCTTTAACGCCAATCGTGTCTGGGCCTCAGTTGGACGGTCTGGAATATATATTAGGTGCGATACTGGATCGCCACAACAAATGCTTACCGGTTTTGGGCAGTGTGTACGGATTTGGCTGGGTGTGGTCATTGAGGAACGCTTGGATTTGGGATTTCCACTGGTTCCTGAGCTCCTTCGAGACCGATCTGCTGGTTTCGCTGAATGCCTCAACTTGTTTCGAACGCTCTGCGAGAGCTACGATTAATTTGCAGTGCAGGGCGTCACCTTCCCCAAAAAAGTGAGTAAGCGAATCCAGTAGCCTTATCGCCTTCGGCTCACCTTGAGCGAGGTTTTTCAGGTAGTTATGTGAGTCGATCTTGTCTTCCAACGTATCCGCGCGGTTCCCCACCCCCATATCTTTCGTGTGAAAGGCGGCAGGATTTATGTCGGACCATGTGCGCTCGATGCCCTCACCGTCGCTCTTGCCGACCCTTCGCACACAATGAGACTGTTCTCATCTTGACATTCCTGCTCATGAGACCCCGCGTGCCAAACAGGGAGTCCGCACTGAACGTCGACAGCATCTAAGTCCAGCTGAATCGCCGGTGGGAGCTTGCTATTTTGGGTGGGTAGATGTTTTTGCCACTGGCACGCAATATCGTATGAGATTGTGATGGCAAGTAGGGCGATGCCAGTGAGGGCGGACATAAGAATGTAGTCCATGTTCGCGTATCTGAGGGACGTCAGTCAGCTAGCCCATCATTCATAGTCCTTGATCAAACTGGCCTTTCCCCCTTTTGCAGATCGCCGAGGCCATTGGGTCGCACGCACTCATGACGAGTGCAAACACACCCGCCAACCCCAGACACACGCAGTCCCGTTGTCATCCTAGTATCCTTCTGTAACAGGGCCGCGAAGGCTATACATGTGCTGACCTGGACACATCAAACACCTTCTGCGTGTAGATTACCATTAAAACTCACATCCTTTTCCGCGACATAATTCTTAAGATGCGCCTTGTATCCTGTCGGCTCCACAAACGCACCCCAGCTGGGTCCCAGAGACGGATCGTTGATCTCGTTGGCTCATAGACGGTTTCTCAGTCTGAAATTAACGTCGAGAGCTACAATGAGCATATAAAGAAATCTGGTGAAGCCATAAGTACCAAAGTATAGGACGAAAATGTGCAATAAACAAGACATACTTGTATGTTGCTGCCACGTCTCGCCAGCCATCAGGGAGGTTTCGCCCGTCGTACGGACAGGCCCAGCAAATCACGGTCAACTCCCCCAGTTTTGTCGCATCCACGCCTGCAGCATTGTGAGCACGTCCCACCCTTCTGCATCTCTGCAAAAATGCGTATTGTATTGACATCCGTACAAATTGCTTATAACGATCCTAAAAAGGCGTCAGTTCGAGAACCTTGCTCCATACGAAATGGAGGCCGGATCGCATCCAATTCATTCCCGTGACCCCTGCTGCATCGGTCAGACGCTCTAGAGAGCCCATGAAATCATGACAGTTCATATTTCCGACGACATTTAGAAGGCTGAACAGATCTAGGACGTTGAACGTCGCGCAGGTAGTCAGGTCCGTCACGGTAGCCGGATACCACTTGTTACGGAGTAGTTCAGCCAAATTGTTGCGTGAGGCGGCGCGGGTGCAGCAACAGGAACGGTAGTGGACTTGGTGAATGCCATTGGTATGGATGATGGTCATGGAACGTATCTTGGGGTCAGGGAAAACGCATGGGTGGCCCTCGTGGCCCAGCTGATAGACGAGCCCAAGTTGCTGCAGTGACCTAGATTCCCAATGAGTACCATTCCACTCCTGCCACCAAACCAACGGTCATTAGCTTGTGCAAATCATTCGTTGGTAGAAATTACTCCTTACCTTCAAGAAGTGGAGAGGTGTGACGCCATGGCGATCAACACAACAGGATTTGCACTGGAGAAAGTCTCCGCAATCGATGCATTTGAAGAACCCCTGTTGGCCGACATCGTTTCCGCATAACAAACAGTGTGGGAAGTCAGATGAATGACCAAGCCCCTCAGACCACAGAGTCTCATCGAGGAAGAACTGTTTAAGAGGGCGCCATTCGGCCATCGGGTCGTCCTGAGACTCGCGTTTATTTCCCTGTTTAAGCAAATTTTCAAAATATACCAGACGTACCGAACTAGTGTAGAACTTTCGCTTTTCGGGCGAAGACAAGCTAGTTGGGACAGCAGAAACGTCGTCTGCATAGTCCAAAACCTCGTCTTCATTTTCAACGGGTATCCATTTCGCCAAGATGTCGTCTAGGTGTTTCGGCCCAAGTCGACGTTTCTTGTGACTGACATTCAAAAGCTCCTCCGCTCTGCGATTTCCATCCTGTGAAATGTAGTGGGCGTGATCCGCTAGCACGCTGGTATTGTGATCCCCCATGCTGACATCCACGTCCACCGTCTTTGTTGACCTGTAGCGTACGAAGCCAGAGTTTAGAGACATCTTTTGAAAAGTAGAGGGCCAGAATTTGAAACGCGACGTTGATTGAACTGCATTTGGACACAACAGATTACTCGGACGAGCGAGGGTGGCCAGCCCCTGGCTACATCCTGGAGGGTTAAGAAAAGGTGCTGTATCATCGCCTCGGCAGTTCCCGACCGGCCCGACCTCACACCGCCACCTCCCCATTTCCATCTAAATGTCTCAATTCGATAAGCTGAACATATTTCAACGTTCTCAAGACGATCAATTGCAAGGCGGGATCTACAGGGCAAGGACGAATGCGCTCGTACGCGCGAAGAAGCGGAGTCCAGGCTCGTTTGCTTACCGTCGGTCTCCCGTATTATATCACAAGAAAGCGGCAAACAGCCAAAAAATTAAATTAAAACAACAAATCATAAACGAAACGACACCGGCCTGAATCGAACAGGCGACCTCCTGCTACCGGCCCTCGCTAAGACTGCTCCCACCGAGTGGCCCGCAAACGCTCAACCATTGAGCCACGGTACCGATATGATATCCTTAAATAAATGAACTACTAACTAAGATCAACAGGTGAAGAATAGTTTTTGTTTAGCCTTCCTCAGCCTATCCTCTTACTCAATTGAAGCTCTAGTACTTGAGCCCTAGCAAATTCACATCCAGCCACCTTTCCACAGCTCACAACTTCACCTGAATTTAAGTAAATCAGCGATAGCCTCTAACCCAGATCAACATATCATTAAAAAAATACCTTGTCTATATACGACCTTCTTCGAGAGGAATGAGATCAGGTATCTGGTCATCGTCCTCGTTTTCGCTTCCAGGAAGAATGCAGATATCTCCATAAAACAGAGGAACTCTGCGAGGTAGTGAGTAACCTTTACCGCAGACTACTGACTTCAGGGCTCACCTGAATAGAATAAAGTCCATATGACATTCTCCTTCCGGCCAGAATTCTGCCACAGTCATGACGGCAAACATAGGTTTTTTCCCATCGATCGGCATGTACACAATCAATTCCTGGCCTAGAGAGTGTGTTAGGATAACCGCAGAAACCAGGCCAACAGGTTAGAACTCACAGGTGTTAACCATGTTCGAAGGTGTAGTAAAGTGGGGAACGGAGACACTCAAATTTATTTACATACCAGTATAAACATACTTATATCCCATCTCAAATCTCACGATGAATGAATAACTGGTGAATAATGGGGTGATGGTGAATAGATTTCGAGGGGTACGACAACACGTCTACCGGAAACCACTCCACCTCCAAAAACTGCCTGAGTGAGTCACTGTAACTGGGGGGACCTTGAATATGCACATTGCGGCAGCCGTCGGTACCATCCCCGTCATGTCCCAGTTGGTAAATCAAGCCCAAGAAAACATATCGAGCATGCTCCGTAAGGCAGCAATCCAGGCACTGCTTCACCATGCCACACGGCTCGCACATCAAAAAAAACGGTATGAATCTCCTGTAGCGCCACAAGTAGAACAAGCGAGTGGTCGGGGTGGGCACTGAAGTCAATGCTGCGGGGCAGTTCTGGCCTGAAAGGGAGTTAGTGCCCCACCAAATATACCGCACAAATCCGGGATTTCGAACATATGATGTTTGGAGGGTGTGGACTGGGTAGTCTATTTGACTCCCGACAGAAAACTCGGTGAATAAAGGAAAGCCGCCTGGCTACACGATGACATGATGGTGAGAAGAATCCACGCATAGCACAGCATCTGGCAACCGATGACAGATTACAGCACATTACGGCACTCTACTTTGGTTCTGAGCTACCCAATATGAATGATTGTCGATCCTGATCGCCGTGTGGAAGCGGGGGTGCTTAATCGGCAGTTGTTTTTGGAGCATAGAGACTCTAGTGAAGTCTCTGCACAATCCAGAAGCTGGCGAAACTTTCTCCTATCAAAGCTGTGCATTTTAGCGAACCTCCATCAGAGCTGCGAAGTCGAAGTAATGAAACCTGTCGAAGCAAAGATGCGAACTCCTGGCACTCGCCAGATAAGGATGCCCATTCAGGGTTGATAAAGATTGCTCCATATATCTGCCAACTATCAGTCGTCCATAAACGGCTCGTACCTTGCGCGCAACATCAAGTTCCTCTCGGTGCGCACAAGAATTAATCCAAGCTCATAGCTTTATCTGGCTTTTATCCTTTCAATGTCCCAGTCGGTCCAAGAAGGTCGAGAAGGCCGGTCTCAGAACATTTCACCTGAACCGGCAAAAATTGCCGCCGGACACTGGGGCGACCGCGCGCATCACAGCGTGTTTCGCAACAGACACCGATCGCCCCACGTTGCAGTCCAGAATCTCCCGAAGAATGAATAACATTCCTTGGGAAAAAAGATGCGAACTCCGCGCACTTGCCAGATCTAAGATGCTTTGACGACGATTATTCCGTATATCCCCTTAAATTAAATTCTCCCCACCCCCTGCGCACAGCGCACAGGACAATTCCTAAGACTCGTACGACTTCTGCAAGCATATGTACAAGATTTAAGCTCTGAGGGACCACTGGTCCCAGAGACCCTTCCTTCCTTCCTTCCTTCCTAGGTTTATTTGAACTTGGGTCATGAGAATACGTTGTGGGCATAGCCAGGCCCCGGCTAACGGCAGATACCGATCGAAACACAAGTAGCTTTTTTGCCTTGGGGAAGACGGAATTCTGGGAGATTCAGGGTTAGACTGGGGGGATCGGGTGGAGCGGTAAAACAACAAGATTTCTACACAGACTGTGTAAGTACATACGTACAACTAAATAAATTGCTGGGGAATGTAGAGGGCATCATTCTCACAGTTCACAACCGATGTACTCGCTTCGGTGCCCGGGCCTAAACAATGCGACGTGTCGAATTAAGATTCCAGATCATCGAGTAAAATAATAAAAATTACCTGGGATGATTTTCATTGCTAACTTAGTGCGAATGGTAAATTGAAGTCAATCTGGGCTTCATTATGTCAGCAACGCGTATAAAATTGTCGAGATAAATGTATGTAGAAGGTGCAGCTCAATAATTCTGGACAAATGCTTATGTGCACCCGCTCTGGAAATCTTGCCCCGTTCACCTTCCCACCCCGTGGCCACCCAGTCCGCTGGGGCTTCGACCTGAAGGACATTCTAGTAGAGGAATTCGCTCAGATGGCCCAACGGGAAATGGACTCTCCGTACTACCGCAGCGAAACTTCGACCCGCCCTATTCCGGACCATAAGCCTGACACGGCCGATGAGAACAACAGTGACGACGATCTTCAAGACGCTCCCATGACGTCCGACGCGTCTGGAGACGAACGAATGGGCGACAAATCCTCTGAGACCGAATCAGAGGAGGAAACGGACGAAATCATGTCTGGTCAGTCTGGGGACGAGGTTAGTTTTCATCTGCATAATCTTCATTCACTCACGAGCTCAGTGGGTCTTCTCGTCGTCGCAGGGCACGACTGAAATCATCCCTATCCATGGGCAGGCTGCGCGCGCCAACCAGTGGGTCATCAAGTACATCCGCGACTTCAGTCCATTCGATCTACGTCCTCGACGCATCACAGTCGGGCGCACCCCCTTGGATGCTATCAAGGTCCCCCATTTCACCTTATCACGGACGCAGGTTCTCAGCGCAGGTCTGAGACCCTTTGATTGTCGATCGTAAGTGAGGCACCTCGAGACAATATAGTCTACTTAAGATGGAGAGCATGGGAACCCCGCACCCTTATGTAAGCCCGAATTGATGGCATTAATGGGCGGGCCTGGCGGGGTCGGGTGAAAAAGTTAGCTCATAGATAATGTTCCTATCATCATTCTGAAGAGCTTCTATGAAAGATCTGAGTGAAAATATCAACTGGGGGGTCACTATAAAGACTTTTATTTTTTTTCCAGAAAAGTGTTCCTATCTGCTTTTCACCTCGAACAGCGCAGTTTTGAAAAAACTGTGCAAAAGATTTGGAATGCACAGCCACAGCACAGCCACCTCGGGCCGTCCCGGCACCAGCTGGCACTGCCCTTTGGTCATGTTGTGGTGACCCAGGTAACTTCAAACATGGTTTGCGATGGGTTCCACCAAGGTTTCCGAGATTTTTGTGGAGTCTACCAAGGATCTGTAACACTCAGTCACCTAAAATTCGGTCCCAGGAGCCTCATACAGGAGGAAAATAATCAAAATTTTCTCCAGAACCCAAGATTTGGAACCTCCCACGGTCACGTCGTCTGATTTTGTAAGAGTACGGGGTTCCCACGCTCTCCATCTTACCACGATACAGTGTTCCGACCCCAATCATCGACAACAAGGGACGCATCGCCGCCGTCGTCGTCCCTGCGCCGACCGACGTCGTTGGTTGGCGTCAAACAGTCCTCAGGGCGACCCGTGCTTTTGACCGCGCCGCCGGATATGCAGATTACAGCCAGCTGCCCGAGCCTGTCTTGACTGGCGGGGTCGACTATGGAGGCTCGCGGGGCACAGTACACTTCTTCCCATGATTCTGCCTGTTCCGTGCTCATGAAAATGGTACAGCGCCCCCAGAATGTCGAGCACACACTCGCCAACTGCATGGAGGTGTCGATGCTACAAAAGAACGACGACGTACAAGATATAGCAGCGTTCCAGAACAGTGAGCTCTCAGCATACCTGGTGTCCCAAAACCCTGACTTCCATGATCAGCCATATACGAGTCGTTCGCCCCAAGGATGTTTACGTACTGCGAAAACGCGATGAACCTAATTTTCAAGCATGATCCAGAGCTGCGCCGTGAGTACCCTGGCGCGTTTGCGGGTAGCGAGTTCAGCCTAGGAGGGATCGGGTCGGCGCCACGCATTCACGACTGGGATCTGCTTCAAGGCTGGAGGGCGATCACATCTCTGGGCACATACAACTCCAGATATGGCGGTGACCTCATTTTGTGGGACGAGGGTCTCATTGTACGATTCCCTTCCAGAACTACGATCCTATTCCCCGCTGCGCTGATGCGCTATTCGTTTGTCGGGGTGCGAGGTGGAGAGGTGCAGTATCACTTCGCGCAGTTCTCTTCCGCTGGACTGTACCGATACATTTTGAACGGGTATGTCAGTGACAGAAGGTTTGAGAGCACAGCAACCAAGAAGGAGATGGCGTTGATGGAGGCTGCTTGTCGTCGGCGTGTGGCCGTGGGATTGAAGATGTTCAGCACCATCGGCGAATTCGTGAATACTACGTAGTCTTGACACTTGTGTCCCAAAAATGGTAGTTCATCATATCCTGCGATTAAAATAGCAACAAACACACACTTTCTCTTATAAACCGTTCACCATGGACTCTAGCCGTGTCTTTCATTCTCGGGTTCCTCTATGGACTTGGACACGGCGCCCTCGACGCACCGGTCTCTTCTATGGAGTAGTAGCAGTCACGGCAGCAATGACGAGAATGTCACTCACCCGGTCTTAGACGAAAATGGTCTAGACACCGGCCGAAGTACCCACTTCCTCTACCCTGATACTAGCCAGAAGCTCAATATTAAATAGTTCGCTTTGGTCCCCCGTCTCCCAGGACTCGCTACCTACTCAGTCCAGCGCGCCTTCGTGTACTTCAACGTACTGAAGCGGACCGGCTCTCTTTCCTCGCATCTTCTGCATCTCGGCCCATTGCAGCCCCGCCCCGGTCCTCAGCCCATACCCGTGTATGGCACCGTCATCGTACTGGTGGCGCTCTGACCACCGAGGCTCCTGCAGCAATGTCGCCTCCTGCGACACTGGCACCGGCAACCACCATGCACCGCAGCAATGCATCCCCTTTGACACCATGGATGAGGGGCTCGGGCTCCTCCTCGGTTCCTGTTCCTTATGTGCTGCTGCCCTCGGTTTCTCTTATGAGGGGCTCTCTCACGCGGGGCTCGCGTGCTGCTCGCCCGAGCAGCTTGACCCCGGAAATGTTATATGTCGACAACATTTTGCCTCCCCTGTGCACAACCAACAGGAGACACCAGGAATGTGGGATCTGCGGTCAAGTCAAATCTCACCCAGTCTCGTGCGTCTTGTGTCCTTTGTATCACATTCCCACTGATTTCCGACTTAGTTACCGGTGTGGACACAGCCACTGCTACGCCTGTGTCCGTGTCTGGCTTGAACGCAACTGGTCCTGCCCTTCGTGCCGCACTGTCATGACTGAGGCCCCGTTCCGCCATTACAATGAGGAGGAAGGTATCGCATTCGACCACGCAGATTGGGATGATAATAGTCGCGTCACTTATAGCTGGGAGGGACTCACCTTCCCAGCCTACTCAATGTCCATGTAATCCTCTGTTCTCACCTTTATGTTGAACGTTGCTACCTGTATTTCTGTGGCAATGTCAACATTCCTTGGGACTGGTTATAAATTTGTACGGAAGTAATAATAATCAAACATGCTCGTCAAGGTCATCCGAGTCAGATGTGGATATTTCACTACTCCCTGGTACGTCCGATTCATCATTGGCGGCGCGTGCGCGCGCTTCTCTCGCTTGCGCCTCCTGGCGCTTTCTCCGCTGTTTCTTCAGTTCACGCACTCGTGACTTGACAATATATTTGTCATATCGGGTGTCGCCCTCAAGGTGGAGATATTTCCTATGCAGAGGTGAACGAGTAGCCAAGTCAAAGTTGCCTATCATGACTGACCTATTTCTATTACCCCAAGACGCGATCCTCAAATATTGGCGATGGCTGGTTAATAAGTAGATTAGGGATGGACTAATACAAGGGAGATGCGTACGTTTCCCGATACTTGGCACGCGCTTCCCGCGCTTTATTTTGATACTCCTCTTGTTCTTCGAGTGGGAGCGACTTGATTTTAGCACGACGGCTGTGAGGAAACAATGTCGACGTGTATTCGGGATTCAGATACGGCGGAACAAGATACCTACATGGCCATGCGTTCTCGGGCTTTAGCCCGTCGAGCTTCAGCTTTCTGCCGCACTGCTGCCAGGACCTCATCTGACAGGCTGCAGATGGAGGAGAAAGATCAGAGGATCAGAGGATACGGTACAGAGATGATGACGAGGACGAACTCGAGATCCTCATCGAATCCTTCGTGCCTTTGGGCCGCCTTTGAGCGGCGCCTGCACGCAGGAGAGGATGCAGACGCTGGTTGTAGGGGAATAGGCATGCGGGGGGACAGAAGAGCGCTGTTCAGTCAAAAACGGCGGCGTGATGGTGCTGATCGTGCTGTCAGTAGATCTGTTTGGCCTGCGCAACTTCCTTTTGCTGACAATATTGTTGGGTAAATATTTAAATACGGCCTTTATGATGTACTGTCTTGCCAAAAATCAGACAGATATGATCCAAACTAAGTACAATTACAAGAGCACGGGGTGCAGATACCAGACTACAATAATATATGGCTGGTAACCTTCCAAAGATGACATCTTTCGTCAATGTGCCCAACCGCTAGCCGGGCCCAACAGAGTAGTGGAGGCACGGCACAAGGGGCCCGCGGCGTTGACACGAACTGGGACGTCGAAGTCGAAGAACCGGTGGTTGTGGGTGTCCAGCGCAGAATAGATTTGCCCCTCGGTCATGGCAAACTTTTCGGCGCTGATGACAGCCCCCCTGTGATCCGAGATAGTGACTTCGAAGCGAGATTCAACGGTTTCCAGCAGGATGTCCCTTCCCTGAACAGACCAAGGCTGCTCTGGAGTTGGAACCGCCTCGCGTTTGTAAAATTGGTACCAATTGGGAATAGGAACGGCATGCAATTCAGCGGGGGAATAGATGTCCATAAAGAAAAGTCTCTGAAGTGCAGCCATGGAACCACCACCATAAAAACAAAGGTAGAGCGTCCCGTCGGAGTCGAGCGGCGTATAGAAAACATCGGGGGCGTAACCCGCACTGTGAGGAGGTGGGGCCATCTAACAGGGCGGTAGGTCAACAACAGCAAGCAAAATAAATGCAACACCTACACCCATGACCGGTAAACTGGGGCCAGATGTGAACTGTGTGAGCATAGCAGATATAGTGCTGGTCGTTGCCGCGTCCAAGGGCTGACGCCTAGCCAATGAAAATTCTGCAAGGATGCTTTCCAACGAAGCATCTAATCCGTTGACTCTCAGTTGATCAATCCGAGGCAAGGTTGCTAAATCCTACACTCGTTGTTAGTATGACAAGCAAATATCCAAGAAATAAATAAAAAAGCAGTATTTACAAAACAAAGGGACTTACACTAGGTAGAGTCGACAAGAGAGGATTCCATGGGTGGACATTCCGAGCTTTGAGTTGCTGGACGTTGTACTAAGGGTTGAAGGAGGGATGAGGGTCGGGACACTGATAATGAGTGGCACGCACCAGCGAGGGGGCTCCAACGCCGCAAGAGTTGCTTTTGGCTTTGGAGGCCGGAGGACGGCCACGAGAGCCTCGACCTGAGGTATGATACATGATCAAAGTGAGAAACAAGTTCACGACAGCCCACGGA
Organism: Mycena leptocephala; assembly: GCA_029378395.1. NCBI lineage: Eukaryota > Fungi > Basidiomycota > Agaricomycetes > Agaricales > Mycenaceae > Mycena > Mycena leptocephala. The sequence continues at coordinate 123,279 of JARJLF010000426.1, forward strand.
TAAACACTGTTTCCTTGACGTTGAAGCAAACATAAGGCAACAAATAAACACATCAAACTCATGGGATGCCGCATGTAGATTAACTTTCAAAACCCTTTTTTAAAACACAACTGTGGAACTCGACACCCACGGAGAGTGACTCCGACAACTTTTTGTACCCACGTCTATAACAAGATTCGCCATGAGGTGAGTACTTCATAAACCTTCTTGGAGGGATTGAACGTCAAGACTTGACCATCATGGCCGCCCAGCAGTCGACGCTTTTTGGCAGCGAAACCACCCGAACGATAAACAAAGCAACGACTGACATTCACGCTTTCAATACCTATTCTAACCCAACCTGGCCGAAATATCGGCGCAAGCACATCTGCTTTGGCCATGGGAACGGCTTCACCTACTTAGAGGAGCAGCTTGTCCTCAATGGGCCGTGGATACAGACGGCCTGGACATGGGTGTTGACGGCAATGTTCATGTCTACGTTCGACTATGGCCAGTGTATCAACCCCCTGGTGAGTCCTACCGGTGCAAAACTATTAAAATAACAAAACTCACTGGCATGAAGGTTGCGCCGATGGCGCTCATTCCCGGCCAGCTCATCTTGGCAGCTGCGCCTCAGGCTGGGGTAGTAGGAGGCCCTGTTTTTGGGTTCCATCTGGTCTGGTTCCGCCAGTACAACCAGAATATACAGCCCCTCGGCGCACTATGGGCTCGGAACTGGGTCTACGTCGCATCGAAGAGAACGGGGCCGACTGGGGAGATGGTGCCCAAGGTGGGCGGGAATGAGGTCCCCTTCCGGACCCTGGAGGTTGGGTGTCAGATTCAAGAATACAGGTGCGGTAAATGATGGACTCGACGTGATGCAGCCGCAAATGATGTGATTTTACAATGCCATTTTACGAATATTTCTTTTGTACTTTTATAAATGCTTGATTCTGTCGTGTCCTCTCTCAGAAAACCTTCGCATGAGTTCCCATGAATTAGACGATCAACTCTCCCAATGCGTCAAAACCTTGTATTTTATATAAAAATGATGAGCTTGACCAAAATGACCGTAAGGAGGACTGTACTTGGGTTAGATAGGCTCGAACATAGGTTCGAAGATTGTTCGTGGAGAGTTCTCATTGAGAGCACACTGGCAGGTTGAACATGACGAGCTGAATAATTGAAGTTTGAATGCTTCAAAAACTCTGGGATACCACCCAGAATTTGGGTCGAATTGGTGAAACATGTGTTTGTTGGATTTGCGTGGAGAGTGCGCATTCTGATCTGGTGTTTAACGATTTCCAGACTCACTTTGTCACAGACCTAGTGTATAAAGTAATAATACGTACACCTTGCAAGTCTAAACGATACTCCCAGTTCAAACTTTTAAAAAGAGGCCGTAGGACGCACTTGGGAGCAAATATGTCCGGATTTTGGTGTGGAGAGTTCGCACTCAGTCAGTGGCTGTGTAATATATTTACTCCTCTCATGCAGGTTAATTAAAAGTCACTCAGAGTCAGTTCAAAATTCGTGTGGTCGTCAAAAGTATTCATGCGACAAAATTTAAACACAAATATATTTGACATATCATATAGTACAGGGAAACGGGAGGGGACGAGTGCGACCGGCGGCTTGAGCCTTGACAAAGCGGTCATTCGCGGTGTGCACATTGTCCACAGAGTCGAAAATTGAGCCACTAACACCGATCATGTTAAGGCCGCACTCAAGACTGACGGAATGTGAGCGGAGGATGAGCATTATAAAGCGAACGATCTTACCTTGATTGATAAACACCGGGATTGATGCCTTTATAGACAATGTACCATGTCTTGCGATGCAACGGACTGACGGCTGACTGACTGCTCACTGAGGCAGGCATGTGTGCCGTGGAAACCATAATACAGGGGGCGGGGGAGTGGTCTGTAATAACGCCGGTCCACCTTACGCTGCGGGTGTATTCAAACGCTGCGCTTGCCGCTTCAGGCGTCAAATAACCCTGGTACAGGGCCCCCGAGACGCCGGTGACTGACAATTGAGCCTGCGCCCTGGAGAAGACCGTCACTTTCAGCGATGCTGGGGCTTCGGAAGACTCACCATGTTAAGAAAAACCCAGGGACGTGCCCAAAGAACACGGCATAAGCACCGTTTGAAGGCTTGGATTTGGTACCTCCTGGCGTAATACGTTGAGAGCTGGCATGAGGGACACCCACGGTAGCATCGGCAGCTTCATCCCTGTAAATCTTCAGCTCAAAATCGGCCAGATGGCAAGGACAAACCAATGCGGGGTAAGCCCACTCTTTGCGGGAGAAGTGTAACGATATAGGTGAGGTGGAGAGATGGTCGACATATTTTGTTCCCGTGGGAAGCGCAGAACGGGTCGCAGATGTGGTAGCGCAGGGGACTGGTGGACACAAGAGATCTCAGCAGAGTGTGGGGAGAGGCAGGCCGACTCCCATTGTCGTCCGCGCTGAAATACTCCGTAGAACTATTTGAAGAGAGAGAAGGGGACGGAGTTTTGGTGGACCTGTTTAAATCAAGCTGGGCAAGCTGATCTTCATGGGCGCTAGCAGGTAAGGACATGATAGGCAAACGGAAATAGAAAGACGGGGGTGGCCTGGAAACAGGAGTGAGCAATTGGTGAGGGGGAAATGAGGGGGGAAGCTTGGCCGTCTAGATTGGGTCGCCCGAATCTCCGAAATTCCTGCAGCACAACTGTTGGACATGTGAGAATTCTGCTAAGGAACGGTCGCCGACTCACTGGTGCCAGATCTCAAGAGAGATCTAAGCAGATTGCTTCAGATCTGGAATCCATATATGGGAGAGTCCGTTTGCCGATGTTTTCACCATTTGGGGATGTACACGATTTCACGCAAAAGGGAAGCCAAAAAGTTCAAGAGCAAAAACTACGCGCACTACACACTACAGCACTAGGTACGTTGCGAGGGCACTATTTCCGAAACCGTGTTCTAGACAACCAGTTAGCATACGATCGCGAGAGAAATATTTGACGCACGAACGAGCAAAGGAATTTGTTTCAAAAAAGAAGAAAGAGGGCATCAGAGAACAACGACAAGACCCCCGGCCAGGGCCGAGTTGAACGCTGCCAGAGCATCGGCTTGGTGGGTGTAGGAGTTTTGGAGGGCGCCCGACACCCCAACAACAGCGTTCGAGGAGAACATACTGTTAGTGGTGAGACCCACGTACTTGCCCTTAGTGATAGCATACCACTTCTCTGAATTGTCGGGAACGGCGGCGAGGGGAGCAAGCGGTATGACATCGTAGAAGGAGCCCGCGACCCAGGGCCCGGTCGACTGCACAAGGGGTAGGAAGGGCCTGCGTATGAGAAGGTGAGAAGTAGAATGACACGAGACAGGGAAAGGCTCACCAGCATGAGCGACTCCAGTGGTGGCGGCAAGCGCGGAGATAGTGTGAGCATCGATGAGGGCTTGTGCGACGGCTGCCCCGCGATGGAAAGGAGATCGAAAGCGTCAGGCAGAGAAACTGGGACGAGGTTAGTAATGAAATAATATGAAAAAAAAGGAACTCACGCCGGGGTGGGACACGAGCCTCTGTGTCTCCCTCCGTGGAAGCTGAAGGGCGTCCTCGTCACTGCTTTGGGTATCATCGACGACGGAGCTGGTGCCGATGAAGGAGTAGCTGGCGACGGATGAGGTCTCGGAATCCGTGTCGGGAATGACGTGCAGCAGGACAATGTTGGAGACTCTGCTGCCACGGCGGCGGTGGACACAGCAGTGGCAGGGGATTGAGTGAGATCAGCCATACGGGAAAAAAAAGGGGGGGGAAGTTGCGATAGAAAATGAAGAGCGAGAAATCCTGGTCTTTATGTGAGGGTGATTCAATCTCCGCGGGTAAATGGAGGTGTACAGACTGAGCTTTCATTGGATGATCAGAGGGAGAGATCTGAGCAGATTGCCATGTGAAATGGTTTGGGACCGGGCTACTTGCAGGACATTTATTAATGATGCCGACTCGGATTTACGGGTCTTCTTTAGAATTCGTTGCGCTGACTCGATCCTCAGAACATTGTCAAAGAGTAACCTCTGTAAAAGGCGCAAAAAGTGAGTATTCAGCTTTTCAGACAGGCAGCCAGGTTGATATAGAGATTCAGACACCATGGCAAAGGGAAACAAGCGTGTACGCAAGCGGATCCCTAAGCAGCAAAGGAAGAGCTTGCAGTTATGGGCAGAGGGAATGCGAGAAACAATCCTCATCCCTCACATCCAGCCATACGCGTCTGCATTGGCGAGTGGATGGCGCACTGAGCGCGATTATTTGAAGAAAGTGTACCTGAGTACCACGCGCACATTGATTGGAGACTGGAGGACCACGAGGAGCCGGAGACTCTGGTACCGTTCGACCCTCTCGCGCGAATTCCAGAGGAGCAGCTTTGGAGGAAGACGAGATTGCAAATGCTCAGAGTCGATGGATTGAATAAGGTAGGCACACGTGACCACGCCCGTTATTGTCTGATGCTTTCAAATTTCCAAGCGCATTCGTCGATGGCTAAAGTATCGCCTCGTTCTCTCCGGAAGCAGCACAAACAAGTGGCTGACCCCACTAAAGATCCTTGGGCTGTTCTCGTCGCAAAACTCTCTGGCGTGAAGTGTCCCCCTAAAGCGCGGCAAGCATATCAGCAATTCATGCGGGAGGCGTATGCTACGGATATCGAGCCGGAAGTCAAGAAAAAATGGGCAGAAGAGTCGGGCGAGGGCGCCAAGTCCGTACCAGCAAGGACCCCAACGCCCCATTCCGGGCTCGTGTGGCTCGTGACGTATTTGCCGCCTTACCCGCTGCCGAGCGCGACCGCTATGCTGCGAAGCTAAAGCGGAGGCAGCTGCAGCGCGTGCTGCATACGAAAAAGCTATGAATGAGCCACCCTCGCAAACACCTCAGGCTCGGCAAGAGTCAGTCTATTCATGTTTCCTAAAGCTTCTACCTATTTACTGGTGGCCAACAGCGCAATAGATAGAGTTGGCGAGTTTCTGGCCCCCATTTTGCAAGGCATCCATGAGCGAACGGGCATGCACGTGCTCGCTCTACTGGGAGGACCAGTACCAAAATACGGCGGGCAATTGAGGACAGTACAGTGCGTTTTTCAATGCCGGTGCGACGTGAAACCGGGGCCCACACAAATTTTGCTTCGCAGTGTGTCATTTGGCAGAAACAAGATGGCCGCGGGCGCTCATTTTCCGGTCTGGGCAAATGATCGCTTCGTTCCAGTGATCGATTTGATGAAGGAATATTTAAACACGGCATTTGGCAAGTATTAAAACTAATCCACGATACGTACGGTCCAATATGCTTTTATTTTAGGTCCCGAGGATATGAGAGCTGCCGCACTACCCGATTCCCTCGAGGGTGCTAAATACACGATGTCGGGGTCAGACGGCTCAGGCTCAGATTCGGACTGGGACGATTCAGAGGGCTCCGAGTCCAGCTCAGAGTCGGACTCGGAATCAGAAAACGAGTCTGAGACCGAGTCTGAAGCCGAAGCTCTGCAACAGAAAACCAAGGCCGGGGATAAGCGCAAGAGAAGAGACAGGTCGTCGGAGGGGAGGAGGAGTAAGAAGGCGAAGGGCGGGAAGGAGGCGACGCCGATTCATCCAAAGCCAAGGCCCCACATCTCGACCTTGACAGGACGCGCTTGGGAAAACGCGCGTCTTGAGAACATTGCCGCAAACCAGAAGCTGCTGCAGCCGTTGAAGGAGAGCTACAGCGCGTTCATGGAGACTTTGCCCGTGAGCCAGAAGAAGAAGACCCGGCGAACGTGGGTGCAACGAAGCGGGTGCGTACCCAGCCAGCACAGCCACCACTTTCAATACTCAGAACGACCCGTTCCACTGGTGCCACCGCAACATCTACGGCAGCCTCTTTGGCGGCAATCCCCGATAGTGCGCCGACTGTTGCAGGCGGGACCCTGGCGGCTCCATTTGTTTTGGGTACACCCACGAGCGCGGCAGGCGGGCCAGACCTTCTCTCAGCGATTCCAGACAACGCGCAGACTGTTCCAGCTGGGAGCTTATCAACACCATCTGGATGGGGCCCAGTGCCAGTGGCGACAAATGCAGCAGGCGGGCTGACCGGCGCAGGCGTGAGCACTGCGCATGCTTCATCTGGCGCAACCCTGTATTTAGGGGCGGTGACTTCGTATGGCGACGTGGCAATGCCCGATGCAGGGGGGACCCTTGTCGCCTCGTCATCGGGTGCGATAGGCTTAGCATCGTCGGGCGGGTGGTGATGTGGCAATGCTCGATGCAGGCGAGTCGCAGGTCAGACCATGTTCCTGGGGCCCGCTACCTGTTGTAGGCGCGGTGGCATCCGGGTCGGGCGGCGGGCTGGCAATGGCCGATGCTCTAGAGACCCTCGTCGCGTCGTCCTCGAGCGCGACGGCTGTCACGGGCGTGGCAACGTCGGTGGGTCCTCACCTGGCAATGCTCAATGCGGGGGAGATACTCATCGTACCATCGTCCTCGGGCGGGACGCCTGCCGACGTGACAATCCCCAATGTGGACAAGTTGACTGGAGGGCCGCGGCCAGAACTGCCAGATGAGGCCCCGTCGTGGCTGGTTGACAGCGTGGCGGAGCTGACGAAGGTGGATCTGGGCAACAGCTTCAAGTCTGTACTGGAGGCGTTGATACGTTTGGAAAAGGTGCATGGATTTGCTGAGCAGAAGTCTGGGATTACGGCCACGGGGCACCCACAAGCCATATCAGATTGGATCAGAGGAGGGCGGGGTCGCAAGTCGAAAACGCCGGTGGTGATTAAGAAGATCATGGCGTACGGGGATTCCTTTTACACCTGGTGGAACACCATGCAACCCTCGTGGCGCACTTGCGATTCACAGGGGAGATGGCAGGTCGGGGGCTCGTACAGCGACGAATGGGGTATTCTGGATTGCCCAGGGGCCAATGGAATGTTGAGCGTGGCTGCTGGCCTTTACTTCTGGGGCGTGGAGGCTCGCAGAATGTGTCCGATTCTCGGCAACGAGTGGTTTGTTGCAGATCAGAAGCTCTGGGACGAGGCTGTCGAGGACGTGGTGTGGATGCTTGAGGGACTTTGTCAGTCTTTATCGTAGTACAATTTGTATTCGAATTTGAAATGTGTTTGAGGCGTCGAGTGTCCCGAGCGTTAGAGACGCTCGGGGCAGTCAACGCTTCTGTTAAATGTTGTCCAAGGTCATGAAACTCGTTTGAAATGAACAAATAGAAAGCGCAGTGAGCGCAATTGAAATGGATCTTGGACTTCGCGGTTGTAGTTGGCCTGCGCTATGAATTTCTGTATAACGGTACAATAATGAAAGTACTGTACTATTTAATTCAATTCGCGCGCCCTGTGACCCGTGACAGTGAGCAACGAACTTTCATATTCGTCGATTCCCGACTGTGACAAAAAAAAATTCGCACTTTGCTCCAGGACATCCAGAATTCCATTCTAAGCTCAGCTGCCTTGATTCTGAGGCAAGATAAATGAAATGGCACGCGCTCAGCAAGTTTCTATGACGCAGTGCAAGCGAGCGGATCAGAATGACGCGAAATAAATCGCAGCTGTGTGTGCGCCATCATTCCAACATCAGGGCGCGTCAGCGAAGAAATTTTCTGATTTTGGACGCATTTTTTTCGCGATTTTGTGACTTTTTTTGACAAGTTCGCGCTCAGCCTCATGACAGGTGCGAAATTATTCGTCGATTTGGGGGCCCGTGATGCGTGACCGACGAATCGAATTAAATAGTTCAGTACACCGAGACTGAGGTTAGGAAGGCGTGGTAAGGGAATACATGCAACTCAGGGGTAGGAAGGGGAGTACTCGAAGGAACTATGTAAATTATCAAGGAAATAGTGGTGCTGATTCAGCAGATAAGATGTCGCGAGCTAGATAATAGATAAGTACACTGATAGTGATAGCGGGAGATAACAGAGTTAGGATGGGAACAACAATGACAACAATCAGATCGCGCAACACCAACCAAAAGGGATCAAAATAGTACCAATGTCGAAAGGCATCCATTTTGGATAGAATTTCGGGCAAAATATCGAAAAATTCCCCCCCCGGCAGAGCCGGGAAAAGAGCCTAAACATGACAGCCACCCAGGAGATGGCTGACTCCGGGGCAAAATCAAAAGGTCCATATGGCTAAGTCCATTGCCTTTAGGCTATATTTTACAGCTAAGGCTCCCGTTGTGCGGAGTCCTTGGCCATAAATGACATGGCGTATCGGACGACCTTTTCCTCGGAAAGTTCACCGGATTCCACGAACGCTTCTGGCACGAGCCGGGCGTAGCTCCGGACGCTGTGAATGAATGCCCGGCCTCGTGTTCAGTCGCCATCAAAGATGAACGGGGGGTTCAGCCGAAGGACCGATTTTACGCCAGATGCAACGCCGGTCGAATTGCTGTATGTGAATAGTCCTGGACCCGAATCCAGAGCCGATTCGGCAAGGGACCGGACAGGCGAAACTGAGCGTGGGGTTATTAAATTGGTCAGCCTTGCGAGGGTCTCTTCAATCCGGGCCATCCGGGCGTTGGCAGCTTGCACGGCAGTGGTATCAGTCATGGCGGGATCTAAGACAGGGGAGGAGGGGGCAAAATTGGAAGTTGGGGTGGCGGGAGCACTATCAGAGTGGTCTGAGCCTTCCAACTGAACTTCCCAATTTTGACCAGTTAATCCCTTAGAGAGTTTCTTCTGCTGTAAGGGCAACCTCAAGGCCCGGGGGTGTCACGGACTAGCGAGGGGAATCCGAAGGTGATGAATAAAGAAGTAGCTAGGTGTACAAGAATATGCACCTAGCGAGGGGAATCCGAAGAGAAGAAACTCTGAGGATTCCCACGCTAGGTCCTGGGTATGTAAAAGTGGCTACTGACTAGTAGCATGTGACCGGGTTGATCGGAGGGATCGGCATAAGTCTCGTGTTTGATTGCAAACGTGATGCCGTGTCGAATTGGTGGGCCGGTCAACGGGAGGCCAGAGGCCGGGCGACCGGTTACCGGATGTGGACCGGGTGGGCCGGTCGGGGGTTCTCCTGACACCATCTGTATCATCACCATCCATTGTACCCGCATGGCAACCAAGTATACCACCCTCTACGGCCTGCCGTTATTATCACACATTTCCTTACAATCTCCAGCAAAGATGTTATCCACAATATAATACAGAGTAACAGTATCACATCATCGCCGCTGGCAGAGTTAGTGTGGCCACGCTACACTTCAATCTCCGGTATGCGATATGCCTCCACCCCCATCCGACTGTTCTGGAGGTTTATTTCCGCCAGCCAGGGTAGAAAATGATGGACCCCGTGTTCCAGACGAGGATATCCTGGGACCCTTGGTGGCCGAATTTCAGGTTGAGTGTAATGCGGGACATCATTGCACCTGGAGGATTTCTTTTCTTTTCTTTTCGGAATGAAGATAAGAATAGGGGACGCACGGTGATGCTGTGGGTGGGAGGGGAAACGATGGATTTAGCTGTGTATACATACATATGGCGTGGAGGACGCGACTCACAGAAGTTCGAACCTACGGACACTCGTTTCAGCAGCTGGGTAGGATACAGGAAGCTGGACGTACTGAGCCGCGATATTTTTCAAACATAGAACGGATTGAACAAATGAGACAAGAACAGCTGACCAAAAATAAACGACAACCTGGTGGGGCAGAAACGATCATGATCGTTAGGACTAGCGTGACGGAAAATATTGCACTACATAAGCCCTCAGTGAGCGCGCTTCGCCAATATTAGCCAATTGTCCTACGTGTAGTAGAGGAGGCTGTCTGCGACGAGTTGTTTTCAAGGCCGGTCCCTCATGAAGCTGCCCCAGTTTTTCCTGACTAGGGGACGGTTTTCAGGACGGTGAGGACAACGACGACAGAGTCGCAGAGGAGCGGGAACCATTCAGACGACGAGGCGATGGTACCTTTATTATTAGACGGACAAGGTGTGGATCACGAGGCCCATGCGCGCGGACGAAACTTACATATTGGGAAGGAAAATCATGGTGCAAGCTGGGGTTGTTCGTCAAAATAGGAATAGGTATTGAAACAGTAAACGTGCCGTGCATGCCGATCCAGGAATATGTGATACAGCTGGAGCAATGTCACCTAGAAATCCAGACAGAGGAAGATAAATTATTCAACCAACGTACCCCCAGTGTCAACAACTATGCATTTGTCCCGAACATAACCAGGAATAATAAAAGTACACCGCCGACGATGTAGTGGTAGGATGTGCGGGTGATCGGCACGAGGTTCCGGCTTAGTCAGTATCACACGCACCTTGTCCTCCACCACAGCTATCTATCCCTTTGCGTAGCGATATCGCGGGGTATCTGGTGTTTTGGGCCATTAGCCATTCAGTCTGGCCGCCTCCATCTGGTGATGAGAGTGTGATTCGACCCACTTGCTGCTGCTGTCCCGACGAGACGAGTTTTTGCTGCACACGCTGTTACACGAGGCTGATATCTGATTTGATTTCTCTGCTGCTGTTTCTTCATTACCCTGCTGTTTTTCGACTACTTTTCACGATGGATACTACGGACCTCGATACACCTGCGCTGACAGCGATGCGATTACCATTTCCTGATGGCTGCGACGAATTCTTACGGTCTTCATCCGATGGTTCCACCGACCACGAGTCTGCTTATGAGCGTGCCCGTGCACACGCTGTCATCCTAGGCAATACTCGTGTTGCTTGGCTTTGGTGGCATGCCCTCGAAATCGGATTACGGACCGGCCTAGGACGTTCCATCTTGCAGAAATCAACAGACGCGTTTTTGTTGGGGCATGAGTCAGGATTTAAGGAGGGAAGAGAAGCGGGATTGAAAGAGGGACGCACTGGAGGTTTACGCAATGGGAAACAGGACGGACGGAAGGCAGGGAAAATCCAGGGACTGAAGGAAGGCGAGGCAATCGGATTTACGAAAGGCCAAGAGAACGGTTTGAAGGAAGGGAAGCGACAGGGCTTTGTTGTGGGCAGAGAATTCGGCGAGAAGCAGGCTCTGAAGCTGAGTAAAACCTCTGCTCCTGAACGTGTATTCGTCGATGTTGGCACGGATTCACCCGTGGCTGAACTCGTACCACCACCACCACCACCATCCTCAGCACCCATCCACGTTCCTCTGCCGCCGGCCACTCCGCACCGCACTGTTATTCACTCGACCCCACTGAGACCACTTCCCAATTGGTCTGATCTCCGCCTATATGCTCCCGATTCTACCAACAGCTTGCTGCTACCCGCCAGCTTATCTTCAGAAATTCCTGTTGCTATTCCACAGTCACCTGCTGTACCATTCGACTGGGCAGATGATGCGAAATCTCTTGCCATTCCATTGCCCCCTCGCGACCTGTCTGTACTACGCACGCCTTCGACACCACTTACGCCGTTTGGAACACTTCAACATCGCGCATATCGTACGAAAAAATCACGCCGAGCTTACCGCGCTCCTACCACTCCAATTACAACTCGACGACATCCCCACGGCCTCGGACCTGGTTGTCCATTTTCCACGACGACGCCCGCTTCACACTCCGTCTTTTCCGTTCTGGATTGGGATCATGATCCCAGACTTTCCGGGTTGAGCCGGGCTCTGCGATCATTGGGTTGGGTTCGTTGAGTTGGGCTGATCCATCAAGCGACGAGGTCGTCGCTTTTGTGTGGTTGGGCAGATGTAGTGGTAGGATGTGCGGGTGATCGGCACGAGGTTCCGGCTTAGTCAGTATCACACGCACCTTGTCCTCCACCACAGCTATCTATCCCTTTGCATAGCGATATCGCGGGGTATCTGGTGTTTTGGGCCATTAGCCATTCAGTCTGGCCGCCTCCGACGATGATGCGCCTTGAAGAATAAAGAGCATGAATGCTGGATGAAGTATTGAACCACTTTAGAAATATTCAAACCCGGCTGAAAAAGAAAATCCCGGCTGCAAATGACCCGACCCCGAATCGAACAGGTTCCTGCGGAATTTTTGGTCAGCTACCCAACACGCAGCGCAGGCGCGGACCATAAGTACCACAAGCTGAATTTTATCATCAATCTGTCTGCATTCCTCTTTAGTTTCAACACTCGAGGAAAAGGGAGCAGACCCGCAAATTAGCCGGTGAACTACAGTCAAAAGAAAAAAAAGTCCCACTACCGAGAAGGACCCAACCTGTTGGAGTTTCTGCTTCAAGGGATTCAGTTCTTACGTTCCCACAGTATTCAGTTCAATAAGAATAAGATTTACACAATGCCCGTGAGGGCGGGTGGTACAAGCTTGTGAGGAAATCCCCACCGTAGCTACTGTATATATACTGGTTCCTTGAGTCATTCCGAGTCATAAATAATTGTTCCACAATATTCGTGAGTGTTCCATAATATTCCTGCGTGTTCTCCAAGATTCATACTGACTCACGCAACTTCGCCGAGATGCCCGAGCCTCGGTGATGTGCCCGAGTGCTCAAGCGCCAATACAACCCCAAATCGAACAGTGTTCCTGCTCAACCATCCACTGCATTCAGACCCCCTCGTAGGCACAGATGTGCCCACCTTCACCGATCTCCGCCTATGCATTGCCCACCCAAGCCGACATTGGTCCACGTTAATAGGCATTGGCCGACTTTGGTCTAGCATCCCTACCGAGGCAAAGCCTGCCCACCTTGGCAGATCTTCGCCGATGGTGGTGTGCCTATCATGGCGGACCCTGGTCGACCTGGGTCCAGGTTGGTGGCAGTCTAAATTAGGCTGCCAATTTGCCCTAGTTGTATTGGTAATTACTGTTTCTGCCTCCTGCAACTCTCCTGGCACGTAATCTTAGCATATCTTTCGTTGATGTCCACGATAATCATTCGGCAATCAAGCATTTCTTTCAAACTGTCAAACCCGTGGCTGTGGTCTTCCCTTTTGCATATGTGTGAGAATGGATTAAAACTGGTGTTTGGATTGAGAACGAGGACGAACCATGCTGGTTATTTAATTTACCCAGCTAGGCACATTGGCCCATGTGAGTCTATGTGTGCCTAATCCGGTCAGAATACCTAGACCAACCTCGGCAGGGATGGGCAGATGGATTGGCAAGGGTCGGCACACTGATCTGCCTATCGGGATCTGGCAGACCTGTGCCTACAGGAGGGTCTGAACGCAGTGATCCGCCATCGGGTCTTGCTCGCTCTGTTTAACTCGCGGCCATATGGGTGAGATTTCTGATTTTTTCGGGCGTTTCTATGAAATTCGATTTTACTTTTGATTCATGAACTCCCCCCAAGCACACTACGAATTCGATTTTACTATTGGGCGTGAACTCTCACAAGAGAGAATTCTTGTTTTGGGGGATCTATCCACTCATGACCCGACCCCTAATCGAACGGGCTCCTGCTGGAATTCTATTTTATGCATCAGCTTGCAGCGCAGGTGCGGATCATCCGCCATCAGGTCTTCTATGCCCTACTTCACCAAGCTCAAGAGTCCAAGTGCTCAAGCTCACTCTTGCCGCTCTCCTTCTCTCTCAAAGATTGATTAAAGAGAATACTTATTATGATCCAGACCAATCGAGACTAGAAATCAACCGAATATTATTATATTATGACCCAGACTGTAATCAACCGACGCCTGCTGATATTCAGGGCCAGGCAATAAATGCCAATTGTGCTCCTGCATATGCGTATACCGATTTTTAAACAATCGGTTGCAGGAAATTGTGTGCGCCTGTCTCACCTCCATTTATCTAATCAAGACTTCGGGAAGAGTATTCCGGGATCAGCACAGCCTTTCACTGTCTGTGCGTCCTCACAGGTCCTCACGAACTCGATGCAAACGAGTGTTTTCTCTTCCAGTCAGGCACTCGCCATTCGCGACCCTTCCGCTCCATCTGCGTTGATCTCAGACCCGCACACCCGCAGCCCACTCATCCGTGGCTCATCGTCTGCTGCGGGTCCAGGACGTATCCTGAACGGTTTATATGACAGACTCGGGGGAACCCTTGAGAAGCGTGCCAACCGCGTCGCTCATCGTGCGGGATTAGGCCCTGCCGCGATTACCGAGAAGATTCGAAGTTACTTCGGGGAAAACGAGCACCGTTACCTCCGACTGACGGAGCTCAGATCTAAGGCGTCTCCCTTCATTGAGAAGGATTGTGTTCGATTGGTTGGTTATGCACTCCCGTGAGTTGGCTGCCCTTTGTCCGCTTCGCGATGACCCTGTGACCATGCACAGAAATGAAGCCATCTCAACGCAGCTCATCTCATTCAAGTGTATCGTTGAATTGTCGACCAGTTTCCCCGGCATGCGTTCTCTGTTCCATCGCGCTCTTGTTGTACATGGACTCCCACAGTCACAAGACAAAATCTTGGTCTTTTGGAACCGGTCCGACGGATGTATTGTCCCGTCATGCGATTTTCATCGCAATTTTGCGGCAGCTTGTTTATTTGACGATGATGTCGCACCTATCCTCGAAGGGCGGCCCATGGGCGCCATTTTTGCCGATAGTCCAGGGCCGGACGGTCTGACGACGGTAGAACGATTGCTCGTTGCTTACGATTGCAGGTGAGTGGCTACACCAAAATTGTCCAGTTGCAATTGAATCTTCGTATCAGACAACGTTCCCCGTTCGCAAGCGCACTTTCCATCCGCTATCTTTCCGGCATTCTCCAACTGTCAACCTTCTGGCTCGGACGAGGACGATCACACGATGATATTGTAAAGAAGATCTGTTCCAAGATGGTGGTAATTCTGCAGGACTGCGGCGTCCATTCTGCCGGAGTGGAGAAAACAGCTGAGGATTGCGTTTGTGAGGATCACGAGGGCGTGGACGGTCTGGCGGACTCCATTTTCAGTGGACTCTTGACTTGGAGCCGGCCACGCGTCTTCGAGGAGGTGCGACGTCGTCCATGGTACAAAGGCTTTGTCCAATTCGTGGAGCTTCTGAGAAAGTGAGTACGATCACGGTGACTGTTATGGCGAACACATTTGAGTACTCTGTACCAGTCCTGATGTGGAACGACTATTTCCTCGGGCTTGGAATCGGGTCAAGGGAGGCGATCTTGGGTCGTTGCTTCCTGCCATATATCCGTACGTGGAGATTAGCCCTGCGGCCTCCAAGTACGTTGCTATAACACCAAACGTTTCCACTGGGCTAACCCGAAATCAGCGAGCGTCCGAAGCTCTCTGTGTTGGCGTCCTTCGGTGAGAATTCCCGATTTGGTTATTCACCCTCTAACCGAACATCAGTGGATTTTGCGAGCGCCTCGCACCCCGTATTATTGATCGCCCGAGAGTGGAGAGCCACACTGGCTGCAGTGAAAGTTCGCAGGCGCGCAGATCCAGTGAACGCTCGCCCCGCTGCAAACGATTGGGGAGCGGCAACGACACCTGAGAATTTACACGAAAACGGGGAACAGGACCGACATTCGCATATTATACCAGCCAACCTGACAAAACCCTTGACACCCGGTCAGTATTTTGACCATCTCCCACCGATTGATGCCCGAAATCCTCTTCAGCCAGTTCCCGGCAAGCTCATTGGGTACGTCCACTCTCCGTTCCCGGATGCGTGATCTGATGTCCTGTGTAGGTAGGTGCACGGGTATTCTATTGGAATGGACAAGCCAAGTCCGTGTATGGTATTATCCAAACTACCTGGAGGACTCCCGCCGTATGTGCTCTCTTTTGCCCATGAAGCTTGTATTCTGATCATATCAGGGCATAATAGCCACGGAAATACGACACGATGGAGGCCGATGTATAATTCTCCCGTGTGTTTTACATCACCTATCAGCAAATTCGTTTTGCTGAAATAGAAATATGGCTTGTTTCCTAGAGCCTCACACCTCGCGGTAGTAGCCAGATATCAGCCAAGAATTACGGATCCAGATCCGGACTGGGTATCATGCTGCGCGACGAATCCGGAACAGAACAGCAGCTGACGTGGTTTCATAGATCGGACGTGGGGTTTCGTGGACACACAAGGTGGCCACAAAGGGGTGCCAAGAACCGAAAATTAATGCTATCGCACCTGAGATTGGCGAAGACTCGAATGTTCATGCGGATACGGACACAACCACGATATCTATGACATTATGCGGCGAAGTCGAATCCACCTCTCGCTATGAAGTATACAGTTTTTTTTCTATTCCTTTCCACGATGCACGTCTGACGCATGCCTTTCAGGCAGACAAGATACTTGAAGTCATCCTGGACGAACTCAAGGACGGTAATCCAGCGTTGTGTGGATGTCACAGAAAGGCGTGCGCGCTACGATCTGCGCTTGTGAACCTACCACGGAGAATGTTCATACCGTATGCGCATGCTCAAGTTATCTGTCTATTCCCGACTTTCATGATCTGACTCTTTGTTATTATTAGGCAGAATGAAGCTACGTTGACCCCAGAATAGTTCTCAATGAAGCCCCAAGGCTGTATGTTGGCCAACAACGACGAATCCTCATGCATTTCTCACTCAACTCGATCTCTCTCCGGGCTCCAGTGAACTTCACATTCAAAACCTGATTCAAAGACGAGAGGAAATATTTATCGTGTTGCCAAAGGGGTCCATTTTGCATTTATTCATATGATATAGATATTATCTATATCCCGTTTATCTTTTCTTCTTTAAAATAATGATGACTCGTCCACGCCAACCATCAACCACATGAGTGGGGCTGCGTATTTCTTGTGGGTTTCAGCTGGCGGATTCACGTACCTATGCTCCATAACGACAGAAATACTTTCACACATGACCCGGGGAACTAATGTGCCGGACCACGAACCGCGCTCAGACGGGTCCAATTTGTCGTTTTAAAATGGCTTCTGATGGCTAATTTAAGAAGGGTGGCAAGTTAACGAGATTCGTGTACCCTAAATGAGAGCTCCTTCAACTGACTTGAATGCGGAGAGGTCATTCCTTTCCGCGTGCAAAGAAAGTTGGAGACTCTGAAAGCTTTCCCTATTACCATTCCAGTCTGAACGGTTGTACCTGGACTGTTACCAGGACTTAATTCCTGCCGAATGCGTTCAGTGCGGCGTTGTGCGCCATCACCTGTCCAGCGACCTTCGATTCTAGATGCCAAATATCTTCTTCACTTGTTATAAAATGACCCTGCGAATGCCCTGCGCCGCTCCCAGGTTATCTATTCCCCACTGCAATGTCGTCTTCCGCACCCAAGGATCATTTCCACTTCATGGTCATGCACAAAATCCCCTCTCACCTCTCCAAGACAGAGTTCGAGACCAAAGTCGAGGCGCTCGCCGATGAGGCGCTTCAACTGCCGCTGGTACAGACGAACCTGCTTAAACTCGAGATCGTGCGCATTTCATTCTCAGTCATCAACCATACCTCACCATCCAGATATTGTACCACTCACCGTGAGACAGATCTTTCAGGAGAACACGTTGGACGAACACTTCAAAGCATTTGACGTTGCGCCGCGGGAGCATGTGGTCCTCGTCGAGGTGCATTGCGAGGTGCGTCTGTCTTGCAACATATTCCTCACTTTGCTACCCGAACTCACCCGCTCCTCCAAAATTCCAATGCCCATTCAGACTGTGGATAATCTCCTTGCGGTGGGTCTGATCCCAATCCCAATCTCTTGAACTCCGATTGTATTTTTGGGTTTAAAAAAAATAACAGCTCGTGGGCGACCCCGAGGTCCGTCGCCTCGTCGAGAAAGGAAAAGAATTCGGACCTCCAAGCGGCAGCTACGTCTTCGCCGCCGACGTCGTGCCAAAATACGACAACCCTGCCCCGCGGGACAGTGCCGCGCACGTGATTAGCGTATACAACGTCCCGCCCCACGTCTCCTCCCGCAAATTTGAACATGACCAGAAATTTGAAGAGTTCATCGACAACTTCCTCGCGGCTCCCAAAGTAAAGAAGAATGTTGTGAGGTTGGAAATGGTTGGTATTTGCCGTCCATTGTTTTTTTTTTGTGGCGTTGGACAAACACTGATTATTAATAATTATAATTCAGTGGAAGCACAATAACATGTTGGACGACCACATTCGGGCCTTGGGCTACGCCGAGGCTGGGCCTGTATATATCCACCACGCCATCATTGAGGTACGTCCGCTTTCTTTTCGTTTCATCAGCGGTTGATGCTGATTCCTGAACCATTGGTAGAACTGGGACAGTGCCTTGGAGGTCCGTCCCTTAATTGTGTACATCCGTCTGATCTGAGCCATGTTTTTTCTTCTTCAGATAATGGAGGACCTAGAGGCCCAGCAGTTCTTCATGAACGCCGGGAACGCAGGGAGGGATTTCAATCTCAAAACTGACTGCTACGGCTTCCATGGCCGTGTCGTGACGAAGGTTGACAAGTCCACTTGAGCTGTGGGAATTCTTTTTGGAGGGCCGTGTGTTTCGTATATTAATTATTGCATGTATGTACTAATACTTGGAATTTGGCGATTAAGGAAGGGACCGAGCCTACTTGATAGTTGTTGGGGTGGCTTGAGAAGCAAAAATTGGACAATCCAGAAATCAAGGGTTCATTCCCCAGCACTAGCGACAGCGGGTCCTCGCCTTTGGCGCTTGACCCCAAAGCTTGGAGCAGGTGCATACCGCAGTAGACTACAGTAGTCCCAGCAATAATAGAACTCCAACAGCGGCCAAGCAGTCCTCAAAGATTGCGGAAACAAGCATTGTCACCAGGAGAGACAGGGAACAAGTCCTTTTATACGTGGCGAATCTTCCGGCCTACGTGGCCACAGGATTGATAAATTGATGACAACACCGCCAACTGCGACGAACTGCAAGGTCAGCAGGAGGCTTCTATTGCAATAGGACAGAAATAAATGTGAAACTACTCACCTTTTAAGTCCAGGGGTTTCCGAGGGAGTATGGTAGTGCGCATGCGAGTTGGCCAATTTAATAGAAGTACAATTAGAGCAGTGGGGTATCTTTGGTCCAAACGGGGACAGTGGTTAAACATGAGACAGGCCACAGTGAGCAAGAGCGGTGAGATGAACGTGCAAAAAAAAGTTGGGATGAAACAGAGAGGATACGCAAAGGAAGAGGAAGGGAGGAGGGAGATGGCGCAGCCGAGGAGCCATTTGCTTAAAGAACAGTTCATCAAGTACCGCCGACGGATAATCGCGACCCGCTCGTGGTTAGCCGAGTCCTTTGCGGGGGAAGCCGATTAAGCGAGATCAGCTGAATTCCCACGGTTGGAGAAAACTCCATAGTAAAAGATATGGCCGACAAGTCATATATGTTTACTGCATGAACAATGAGCCTTGCCCTTGGTTTTAATCATCTAATTGTTTCCCTGAGATCATTTCTGAATGACGTGGGGAATCACAGTGAAAATGTTGCAAGTATGTATAACTACTTACATAGTGATCGATGGTTGAGAGGAAGAATAAACAATAAATGATGTTTATCAGCCGAGATCTAACTACTAGGACTGAACGCTTTGCGTTCTGTTTGAATTTGAAGTTAAACACGGCACTGAGCACTCGGCCCGCCCTCGAAATCAACATCTCTGCCTCTGATCAGTGCCTCGGCATTAGACTATATTTGAAAATTCGAATTTTTCGAGGTTCTGATTGTTTGGATTCGCTGTATTGGCCGGAATACAGGCAGATGAATGAATGATATATATGTGGGCGACGGGCTGCTGACTTTAAAGATATATGCGCGCAGGTTAATCGAATCGGCTATGAAGTATGAAACTTGCAAGGTTTCAGGTCTGTCCGGTGGTCAATTCTTTTTGTCGAAGCGCTCATCTCCAAGTTCCAACAGCTTTGATCTCCGAAAAGCCTCCATTCATGACCCCAGAATGGGGGACTGTTGATTAGTCAACTGACTCGTCCACGCCAAAAATCAACCACATGAGCGGGGCTGCGTATTTCTCGTGGGTTTCAGTTGGCGGATTCACGTACCTATGCTCCATAACGACAGAAATACTTTCACACATGACCCGGAGAACTAATGTGCCGGACCACGAACCGCCTCAGACGGGTCGAATTTGCCGTTCCAAAAAGGCTTCTGATGGCTAATTTGAGAAAGATGGCAAGTTGACGAGAGTATTTTACCCTAAATCAGAGTTTGTTCAACTGACTTGAATGCCGAGACCTCATTCCTTTCCGCGTGCAAACAAAATTGGAGATTCTGCAGGCTTTCCCTATTACCATTCCAGTCTGAACGGTTGTACCTGGACTGTTACCAGGACTTAATTCCTGCCGAATGCGTTCAGTGCGGCGTTGTGCGCCATCACCTGTCCAGCGACCTTCGATTCTAGATGCCAAATATCTTCTTCACTTGTTATAAAATGACCCTGCGAATGCCCTGCGCCGCTCCCAGGTTATCTATTCCCCACTGCAATGTCGTCTTCCGCACCCAAGGATCATTTCCACTTCATGGTCATGCACAAAATCCCCCCTCACCTCTCCAAGACAGAGTTCGAGACCAAATTCGAGGCGCTCGCCGATGAGGCGCTTCAACTTCCGCTGGTACAGACGAACCTGCTTAAACTCGAGATCGTGCGCATTTCATTCTCAGTCATCAACCATACCTCACCATCCAGATATTGTACCGCTCACCGTGAGACAGATCTTTCAGGAGAACACGTTGGACGAACACTTCAAAGCATTTGACGTTGCGCCGCGGGAGCATGTGGTCCTCGTCGAGGTGCATTGCGAGGTGCGTCTGTCTTGCAACATATTCCTCACTTTGCTACCCGAACTCACCCGCTCCTCCAAAATTCCAATGCCCATTCAGACTGTGGATAATCTCCTTGCGGTGGGTCTGATCCCAATCCCAATCTCTTGAACTCCGATTGTATTTTTGGGTTTAAAAAAAATAACAGCTCGTGGGCGACCCCGAGGTCCGTCGCCTCGTCGAGAAAGGAAAAGAATTCGGACCTCCAAGCGGCAGCTACGTCTTCGCCGCCGACGTCGTGCCAAAATACGACAACCCTGCCCCGCGGACAGTGCCGCGCACGTGATTAGCGTATACAACGTCCCGCCCCACGTCTCCTCCCGCAAATTTGAACATGACCAGAAATTTGAAGAGTTCATCGACAACTTCCTCGCGGCTCCCAAAGTAAAGAAGAATGTTGTGAGGTTGGAAATGGTTGGTATTTGCCGTCCATTGTTTTTTTTTTGTGGCGTTGGACAAACACTGATTATTAATAATTATAATTCAGTGGAAGCACAATAACATGTTGGACGACCACATTCGGGCCTTGGGCTACGCCGAGGCTGGGCCTGTATATATCCACCACGCCATCATTGAGGTACGTCCGCTTTCTTTTCGTTTCATCAGCGGTTGATGCTGATTCCTGAACCATTGGTAGAACTGGGACAGTGCCTTGGAGGTCCGTCCCTTAATTGTGTACATCCGTCTGCTCTGAGCCATGTTTTTCTTCTTCAGATAATGGAGGACCTAGAGGCCCAGCAGCTGGTCATGAACGCCGGGAACGCAGGGAGGGATTTCAATCTCAAAAATGACTGCTACGGCTTCCATGGCCGTGTCGTGACGAAGGTTGACAAGTCCGCTTGAGCTGTAGGAATTCTTTTTGGAGGGCCGTGTGTTTTGTATATTAATTATTGCATGTATGTACCAATACTCGGAATTTGGCGATTAAGGAAGGGACCCAGCCTACGTCTACGTTCGAGACGCGTCCAACATCCAATGATATTTCTCCGGCTTTCTCGCAGCCTACCACCTCCGCCACCACTCGTAGCTGCCATCCCTGCGCGAAAATAGAAATCCAGGGCGCTCAACATCCACTGCTATTTAAATACCAGTCTCCAATCTGTATCATCACCATCCATTGTATCCACATGACAACCAAGTAAGTGTACCATCCCGTACGGCCTGCCGTTATCATTAGTATTACAATTCATTACGATCTCCCGCAAAGCTGTTATCCACAATATAATACAGTATTACATCATCGCCGCCGTCATTAGTAGTGTGGAAACTGGTTACACTCCGATCTCCGGTGTGCAATATGCCTCCACCCCCATCCGACTGTTCTGGAGGTTTATTTCCGCCCGTACTCGTGCGGAAGGAGGGTAGAAAACGATGGGCCCCGTGTCCCAGACGAAGCCATCCTGGGACCCTTGGTGGCCGAATTTCTTCAAGTTGAGTGTAATGCGCGACATCATTTGCACCTGGAGGACTTATTTTTATTTTTATTTTGGAATGAAGATGAGAATAGGATACGCACGGTGATGCTGTGGGTGGGAGGGAAAACGATGGGTTTAGAAGGGTACACATAGTGACGCGACTCACAGAAGCTCGAGCCTACGGACGCTCGTCTCAGCAGCTGGGTCGGATGCAGGAAGAAGCTGGACGTACTGAGCTGCGATATTTTTCAAACCTAGAACAGAGTGAGCAAATAAGACAAGGAGAACAGCTGAGCAAAAATAAACGACAACCTGGTGGGGCAGAAACAATCATGATCGTTAGGACCAGCGTGACGGAAAATATTGCACTGCGTCCTCAGTGAGCGCGCTTCGCCAATATTAACCGACTGTCCTACGTGTAGTAGAGGAGGCCGTCTTCGACGAGCCGTTTCCAAGGCCGGTTTCCCATGAAGCTGCCCCAGTTTTTCCTGACCAGGGGGACGGTTTTCAGGAGGGTGAGGACGAGGACGACAGACTCGTAGAGGAGGGGGAGCCACGCAGAGGACGAGGCGATGGCACTTCTAATAGACGGACAAGGTGTGAATCGCCAGGCCCATGCGTGCGTCCGAAACATACATACATGTTGGGAGGGAAAATCATGGTGCAAGCTGGGGTTGTTCGTCAGGATAGAATACGAATTGGAATAGTAAACGTGCCGTGCATGCCCGATCCCGGAATGTGCGATACAGCTGGAGAATGACACATGAAAATCCAGACAGAGGAAAATAAATCATTCAACGAACGTTCCCCTAGCGTCAACAACCATGCATTCATCCCGAACATAACCAGGAATAATGAAAGTACGCAGCCGACGATGATGCGCTTTGAAGAATAAAGAGCATGAATGCTGGAAGAAGTATTGAACGATTTTTCTAACCCAAGGATTGGGGGAAAATACCGCAATAACATCATCAAGCAGCGATGTGAATTCCAATCATTGTCATTGCGCCCTCGAGGCGAATAAAATGGCTGCACCTAGATGCGAGAATGGGCTTGGGCACAAGCACTCAGGTGAAATTTTCATACCGCTGGTAAATGGTGAGTGGTTGGTTGACGCATTAATACATCAGCCTCATACCTCGGGCGTCCATACTGGGGAGAAGTACGCTATACAGGGAAAAGATCAGGCGCCAGGAGTGTGTAACATGCAGGACGCATACCAAAGAGATTAACCATGAAACCCAGTGGCGTCAAGTAGCGGTTCTAAGTCAAAGTCAGGACGAAATATAAGATAGGCGTAGGACTGACAAGAAGGAATAAATATACAACTGCTTAGGCAGATTAGCGCTGGTTGAGTATGAAATATTGCCGCCCACTGGGTCCTTTCTTCATGGGCTTCCATATGTACTCGACCTGCAAACCACGAATCAGAAGCTAAAATGGGAAAGTGGTGCCGGCGCACTTCTGTCGGGAACGTGTCGAGGTGGTCCCAAATTAAAATCGTAAAGCCGGCGATGCCAACATACTGCCACACGGTCTAAATTTCAGAATGTGCTGGTAGGATACTGAGTTCAAACCCACATTGGTTCGCACGCTGGGGAGAGCCGACCGCCGAGGTTAGCTGAGGGGCAGCAGAACCGGAACAGGTCAGCCCTGCGTACGTTTCTGCAATGTCGTCAACGACATCCTGATTGATCATCTTCCAGTGTGGCGTTTTCCAAGTGTTCACCAGTTGCAAGCTTAGGTGCAGGTTTGGGTGAGGTGCAGTATTATGCGCATCTTTGGGGTTTCGACCTTTTATGACGGCAATTACCGCACAAACGCGGAGAATTCCCTCCCCATCCATCGAGCCGACAAAGTGGTAAAACTTACGTTGCTTTGAACAAACGTCATCCCGATCCGAGTGCTGTAGGCAGGCGGGGCCTGGGAACACAAAAGCTGTAGACCGCCTGGTAGGACGAGGGAAAAAACCCTTTAAAATAACTTGGCTCAATTAACGGCTTCTGATGGCCGTCAGGGTTTACGGCAAAATGGAAGTTATCCTAGTGACCGGCGTTCAATGGGCTGCAGCTGCTGTTGAGGACATTAATTACTGCACGATAACGGAGGTAATTCACACCGAAATTTCGGCTGATTTTAAATTGGGTGCAAAACATGAAATTTGAATTAGTACTATTTGAGACCCCCTACTTGGCCATCCTAGTTAGTTGGCCACTTGGCATTTATAAGCTTGTCTGGTCCAGGATGTGCAAAGTTGGGCCTCGCAGGACGGAATGTGACCCGTAACGGTGATCCATACCCAATTTGGAGATTAACTGATGGTCGGATCAAATGTTGCGTGGTATTTGATGTCGTGCCGGAAGGTGATGCGATCAGTGTCTTAACGCCACAGACCCGCTTGCTCTCTTTCTCCACGAGTTCTGGTCCGATCAACGAGTTTGGGGGCTCATTCTGCTCGTCTCATTCGGAGCTTCAATCTGTGCCACAAAAATACATACATTCCTTCCACCCTTATCTGTACTGGTGTCAAGAACGGGTGAATTCTGACATCGAGGGTGCAAAATTGGCCATGCCGCTAACGAACAGAGGATTGCCATGGCCGCTCTGAAACTTGAGATAGGCAATCATGATACAGGGATATTGAGCCTGAGAGGTATGTTAATTTTATGCAGCCCTCTGTCCTTTCCCATTGCTGTGGTCTGTCACAAAAGGCCAGTTTTCTGTGGTCCGCACAGTCGAAATTTTTCCAGGGCCCGTGGATGTTGGTAGGGTATCTGGTGCATCCAAGTACGTTCAAATGATTCTTATAAACCATTCCCCAACTTATTTCGGGCGACATGCTCCGCTATTCGTGAACTGGCACCTCAATCGTCCATATTGTCTATTCTCCTATGCCCCCTACTGAAAATCAATATATAGACACCAATTGTATAGCCTAAATCATGATTACAACCGTCTAGAATAATGGTTTAGCACCTGATTCAACGGTTTGAATTCACCAGAAGTCCTCATTCAACCCACAAAGAGGACTGGGCCGCGTGGCCAACTAGCTAGTATATTGCTATTTTTGGAATCCCTTCGAAATAAATTCACGCCGCCCGCAATAGGCTACCTAAATTAGCCGGCCAGCCCTCAAATTACTCATCCTATGTATGCACATGTAATAGACTACCCCCGTATCCACTGCCGCTACCCCACGCGTTGTGAACTGCCTGAAAACATCAAGGTGGCCAAGTAATGGGTCTAAAATAGTAGTAAGTTTTGGCTAGAAGTCTCCAGAGTCGAATTGGGGTCCGTGCGCGTCAGATCTACCGGTGTCGGAGTTTGAAATCTTCCTACCACCGCCTCCTCCCCTTGCTCCCTCTCCTGCTCGCCTGTCGCTATGCAGTCTACTTAGGTGATCTCGGTCTTACATCTCGCTCCAACCCATGTGTCGAAAACAGCGCGTCAAGGCGACATTCGGCGCATTTTCACGCGTTTTTCAATGAGGTGACCTCATTGAAATATCTCGATGTGTTTTGTAGCGATATCGCATGGAATTCGGTTTTGGAGCATGCTGAAGATTCGAAACAAAAAAGCATTCGGGATCCAGATGTACATGGAACTCGTAAAGCGCTCTATCTCATGATGAGCTGAGCCCGCTACACTCCCTTCCTTTGATTCCACCAACGTCGGCGATACCCTCGATCCGCTTACCTTCATCGGTCGTGAGGCTCCCTCTTTCGTCACTTCACCGACTCACCTTCGATAGATTTTCAGCTCTGTTGCCGCCTCCGCCTGCAATTTTTTTGGTGTCTACCGTCGACATTTCACAGAGCTTTGCAGTATGGGAGCCACAGGTACATCTCTTCTGTTACTAGGCATGCTCATCACTAACCAGGGACTCTCTTCTGTCATCATCTGTCGGCTCAGATCTCGACCGTCGTTTTGACCACATCGGGTGAGTTTACACATCCTGACTCCCCGCCGATGCTAATATATGCCTTTTTACATAGAACCCATCCTTCGCATTTGGTACAGAATTTATATCGGTGAGTCATGCCCTAGATACAGATCTTTAAGATCGTTCGCTCGGCCGTTCGTGCTGTTGAATTGACATATGCGACAACGAATTTTCATGAAGGTATGTCTCTCACGCATCTCGGAAGCTCGTCGCTAATGACGATGTATTTTAGCTGTTTTTTCCTTTGCTTCGATGGAGCGCATCTCGATCAGTCACCCAATTACTCGATGGAGCGCACATCCTAGCCCATTTCTTTCCAAGGTAACACGCGTGCATGCGACTTGCGGACGGACAGCCGGAGAACTAGGCGGTGCACGCGTTGCGAATAGCTACGTCTTCAGTACGACGACTTGGTGTAGTTGGTTGAATAAAACGGATTTGCGATACCGGAATACGAAAATAACCCAGAGAATTGGCCAACTGTGACACAGCATATGTAGGCAGCGGCGCAAGCATATGAATAGCAGAAATGAGCAAAAATGAGCAATATGCCGCCCTACGCTATATGGTCAAATTTCTGCCCACATCAGCCGAAATTCGGGTGGGCAGATCTGAGCAAGTGTAGGCAGACCAGGGCACAGGGAATATTCACTGGGAGTTTCAATATCCGGAGTCACTTCGAATTTTAATTTTGTATACAGGATTACAATTGAGGACCTTCACCCTGGTTGAAAGGCTGACATCCGAGTCAACGTCCAGGCACCACTAACCATTTATCTCGTCCTGCAGTGTACGCTGGTGCTTGTGTTTCGTCATCAGCTCGCGCTTGAATTTGGGTTTGTGTTTGGGTTTGGAGCCCTACTGATGGGCATGATGCTTGATGCTCGACTCAACCAACAATGAACATTCCGATAACGAAAAAGGACTACGCAGGTTAGATTCCGTCAGTCTGCATCAGATTCCCAACACCCGCATTTACAACATCTTGCGCTCTTCCCCCCTGTACGTATTGTGTGTGCAACCTTATAATAACCGCCAAGAAGAACTTCGGTTCATACTGCCAAGGGCTCTGAACCATGAAGGACTGGAAAAACTTCAACTCGGCAAAGTAAACCGCGGCGGAGTTTGAATTCAAGTAGATGGGCAGAACTTGTGGGATTTGTGTTCGCGTACACTCATCGCTCACGCTGTATGAAAACGTCTTGAAACTCATTAAAATTGAATGACCTTCCATAGCCAATTACCCGCGGACTCGGAGCAGTTGAGAGGTCCTCGGCATTCGGCATTGCTTATCATGCCATCAACTCCCTTCAGTCTGAGTTGTGGTTGACGAACTGTACTAAGTATCGGGAATTGCCAGTGGTTGGGAGCCTACGTTGCCGGTCCCATCACTTCCGAATCTTTCTTCATTGAGCGTGAAGCTGCTCTTGATCGTGATCAATTTGAACCATCTGCGTGGTCTCATGTTGGTTTCCTAGGTCTTATGGTCAGTCGTTTTCAGTACTAGTCCGAGTTAATTTATGTACGTGGGCCAAGTTACGAGGTACAAGCTCAAAAAATTGTTGTAGCGTCTGTTTATAACAGACTAGGGCCAAGTTGACTCGTTTGTGACATGTTAACTTCACACTGAACTCGCTGCCACCGGTGCGCGCCCGGCCGAACCGCGCATGAACACAAGGATACGCACAGAAGCTACAAGTGCGAATTGATCCGCGGGTGCCCTCACAGTCTAAGTCGGTTTGCTCATGTGCGATGATGATGTTAAATTATATATAAAAAGCACCGTACCTTTCATGGCATCGCTTTCTCCCGGTCCGCACCCAGTGCTCAGGCCCGAGGTCGAAGTTTGAACTGAACACAAATTCAATTTGAGAGTAAGAATGAGGATGATCATGAGCCGAGGGTAAAATTTCTGCCAATTATCCTCGGACTCGAAGTCGATGGAAAGACGGGGAAGTTATGTAGGATGAAATTAATTGAACTGCTGTGGATCCAAATACCGGAATCGAATCGGCTATGAAGGATGAACAGTAAATGAAAAGGCAAGACTTCAGGTCTGCCCGGCGGGCAATTCTTTTTTTCCTCTCGAACAGCTTTAATGTCCGCAAGCCTCCATTCGAGGGAGGTGGTCATTAGTCAAAGAGGCGGTCCGACTCGTCCGAGTCAGCCGTCAACCAAATGAGCGGCACTGCGTATTTCTCATGGGTTTTAGTTGTCGGATTCACGTACCTATGCTGCAAACCGACAGAAATAGTTTCACACATGACCCGGAGAACTAATGTGCCGGACCAAGAACCGCACTCAAACGGGTTGAATTTACCCTTTTAAAAAGGCTTCTGATAGTTAATTTGAGAAAGATGGCAAGGTAACGAGATTCCTGTACCCTAACTGAGAGTCCCTTCAACTGACTTGAATGCGGAGAATCCATTCTTGTCCGCGTGCAATGGGGTAGATACTTGCGAAAGCTTTCTCTGTTACAGTTCCGATGTATGTGAGCCTGTACGATTGTACCTGGACTGTTATCAGGACTTAATTTCCGTCAAATGCGTTCAGTGCGGCGTTGTGCGCCATGACCTGTCCAGCAAGCCTTCGATTCTAGATGCCAAAATATATCCTCACTTGTTATAAAATGACCCAGCAAATGCTCCTCATCGCTCCCAGGCTATCTATTCTCCACTACAATGCCGTCTTCCGCACCCAAGGATCATTTCCACTTCATGGTCATGCACAAAATCCCCCCTCATCTCTCCAAAACAGAGTTCGAGACCAAACTCGAGGCACTCATCGATGAGGCGCTTCAACTTCCGTCGATACAGAAGAACCTGCTCAAGATTGAGATGGTGCGCATTCGCATTCCCAGTCATCAACACACTACACAGATACTGTACCTCTCTCATCGTGAGACAGATCTTTCAGGAGGACGTGTTGGATGAACATGTCAAAGCATTTGGCTTTCCGCCGCGCGAGCCTGTCGTCTTCATCGAAGTGCATTGCGAGGTGCGTCTTGCAACATATTCGTCACCCGGGTACCCGAATTCACCCGCTCATCCCAATGCCCGTTCAGACTGTGGATCATCTCCTTGCGGTGGGTTCAATCCCAATCTCTTAAAGTCTGAGTGTGGGTTTAAATAGCATGACAGCTGTTAGGAGACCCCGAGGCCAGGCGACTCATCGAAAAAGGCAAAGAATTCGTACCCCCAAGCGGCAGCTGTGTCTTTGCAGCCGACGTCGTAGCGAAACACGACAACCCCGCCCCGCGGGACGCCGCGCACCTGTTCTGCGTGTACAACATCCCGCCCCACGTTTCCAGCCGCAAATTTGAACATGACCAGAACTTCGAAGAGTTCATCGACAACTTCCTCGCGGTTCCCAAAGTCAAGAAGAATTTTGTGAGATTCGAAATGGTTGGTATCTACGTCCTTTTTTATTTTATTTTGTGGCATTGGACGGTCACTGCTTATTGTAATATATATGGCTGTTTTCAGTGGAAGCACAATAACATGTTGGACGACCACATTCGGGCATTGGACTACGCCGAGGCTGGGCCTATATTTATCCATCACGCCATGGTTGAGGTACGTCCATTTATTTCATTTCATCAGCGGTTGATCCTGAACGGTTGGTAGAACTGGGACAGTGCCTTGGAGGTATCGATGCACCGTTCTCCTTCATAATTGTGTCCATCCATCTGATCTGAACCGTGTTTTCTTTTTTGTTTTTGAAGATGATGGAGGATCCAGAGGCCCAGCAGTTTGTGATGAACGCCGGGAACGCAGGGAGGGATTTCAATCTCAAAACTGACGGCTACGTCTTCCATGGCCGCGTCGTGACGAAGATGGACAAGTCCACTTGAGCTGTGGGAAATTCTTTTTGGAGGGCCGTGTGTTTTGTACATTAATATTGAATGTATGTACTACTTGGAATTTGCCGATCAGGGAAGGGACCGGGCCTACCTGGATACCAGTCTCCGATTTGTATCATCGCCATCCATTGTTACATGATTGTATGCGTATGACAACCAAGTATGTATACCACCCTTACGGCCTGCCTTTATTATTATTACATTTCATATAATACAGTATCACATCGTCATTAGCGCGGCTACACTCCAATCTCGGGCGCACGATACGCCGTCCGACTGTTCTGGAGGTTTATTTCCGCCCGCACTCGTGCGGAGGCAGGGTAGAAAACGATGGGCCCTGTGTCGCGGACGAGGCTATCCTGGGACCCTTGGTGGCCGAATTTCTTCAGGTTGAGTGTAATTCGCGACATCATTTGCACCTGGAGGATTCTTTTTTTTTTTTTTCGGAATGAAGATAAGAATAGGGGACGCACGGTGATACTGTGGGTGGGAGGGGAAACGATGGGTTTAGCTGTGTACATATACACATGGCGCGGAGGACGCGACTCACAGAAGCTCGAGCCTACGGACGTTTCAGCAGCTGAGTAAGTAGGCAGGAAGAAGCTGGACGTACTGAGCTGCGATATTTTTCAAACCTAGAACGGATTGAACAAATGAGACAAGAGCTGGCGGAAAATAAACGACAACCTGGTGGGGCAGAAACTATCATAATCGTTAGGACTAGTGTGACGGAACATATTGCACTGAGTCCTCAGTGAGCGCGCTTCCCCAATATTAACCAACTGTCCTACGTGTAGTAGAGGAGGCCGTCTTCGACGAGCCGTTTCCAAGGCAGATGCCCCGTGAGGCTGCCCCAGTTTTTCCTGACTAGGGGGACGGTTTTCAGGAGGGTGAGGACGAGGACGACAGAGTCATAGAGGAGGGGGAGCCATGCGGAGGACGAGGCGAGGGCGCTTCTAATAGACGGACAAGGCGTGAATTGCGAGGCCCATGCGCACGTACGAAACATACATATTGGGAGGGAATATCATGGTGCAAGCTGGGGTTGTTCGTCAGGATACGAATACGAATTGGAATAGTAAACGTGCCGTGCATGCCCGATCCCGGAATGTGCGATACAGCTGGAGGAATGACACATGAAATCCAGACAGAGGAAAATAAATCATTCAACGAACGTTCCCCTTGCGTCAACAACCATGCATTCATCCCGAACATAACCAGGAATAATGAAAGTACGCAGCCGACGACGATGCGCTTTGAAGAATAAAGAGCATGAATGCTGGAAGAAGTATTGAACGATTTCTCTAACCCAAGGATTGGGGGAAATACCGCAGTAGCATCATCGAAGCAGCGATGTGAATTCCAATAATTGTCATTGCGCCCTCGAAGCGAATAAAATGGCTGCACCTAGATGCGAGAATGGGCTTGGGCACAAGCACTCAGGTGAAATTTTCATACCGCTGGTAAATGGTGAGTGGTTGGTTGAACGCATTAATACATCAGCCTCATACCTCGGGCGTCCATACTGGGGAGAAGTACGCTGTATAGGGAAAAGATCAGGGCGCAGAATGTGTAACATGCATGATGCATACCAAAGAGATTAACAATGAAACCGAGTGGCGTCAAGTAGCGGTTCTAAGTCAAAGTCAGGACGAAATATAAGATAGACGTAGGACTGACAAGAAGGAATAAATATACAACTGCTTAGGCAATTAGCGCTGATTGAGGAGTATGAAATATTGCCGCCCACTGGGTCCTTTCTTCTTGGGCTTCCATATGTACTCGACCTGCAAACCACGAATCAGAAGCAAAAATAGGAGAAGTGGCTGGCGCACTTCTGTCGGGAACGTGTCGAGGTGGTCCCAAATTAAAATAGTAAAGCCGGCGATGCCAACAGACTCCCACACAATTTAAATTTCAGAATGTGTTGGCAGGACACTGAGTTCAAACAAACACACATTGGTTCGTACGCTGGGGAGAGCCGACCGACGTTAGCTGAGAAGCAAAACAGGAACAGGTGGACCCTGCGCACGTTTCTGTAATGTCGTCAATGACAGCCTGATTTGCCATTTTCCAGTGCGGAGTGTTTCCAAGTGTTCGCCCGTTGCAAGCTAAGGTGCAGGTTTGGGTGCGGTGCGTTATTATGCGCATCGTTTGGGCTTCGGCCTTTTTATGACACCGATTACAATTGCCCCACAAACGCGGGGAAGTCTCCACATCCTGCCGAGCCGACAAGGCGGTAAAACTTACGTTGTTTGAACAAACGTCATCCCAGTCCGAGGGCAGCGGGAGATGGGAACACAAAAAGCTGTAGACCGAGGGAAAAAGCCCTTTAAAATAAGTTGACTCAATTAACGGCTTCTGATGGCTGTCAGGGTGTACGGCAAAATGGAAGTTATACTAGTGACCGGCATTCAATGGGCTCCAGCTGCTGTTGAGGACATTATTCAGCGTCCTGTTAGCGGAAGCAATGGTTAGCTGTTGGGAGCTGTAGTTACAGCCCTTTCAAAAATTGGTACGGGGTTCAAGATTACGGACGCTGACACTCGATTGTGCTGTGGCTTCGGTTACTCCACACTTGCTCCACATCTCCGAGTCAATTACCTAGAGTAGTTTGTGCCGTTAACCGAATCTCTCTCCCCGCACCTCCGAGTCCATGTGGATTGGATTTTCTTTCTACGACCACCCGTACCTTTTTTCAAGCACTGTACCTAATTCAACGGGGGAAAACATGTCACCTCGTGTCGCGATGGCGAACAGGGCGGTTGAGCTGTTCTCCCGTGGTGTCGCGGTCAAGAATCCCTGACCAGAAAAATAAGTACCAGTATTCGACTCCGAGGAACAATAACTACCGCCCATGTGAATGAGAAGAGAACCGGGAGTGGTGGAACGTCCAGATGATTTCACAATCAAGCGAAAGTTGTGTTTGGTAACAAATTTAATCGCGGCCTCGGAGGGATCAGCCATACCTGAGATTGAGACATATTAATGCCACATCTCTATATCCTCCGTAGTATCTCAGCTTCCACAAAGTAGATGGACATCACCTTGACCACAAGTAGTCGCGTTCCGCAAGCAAAGAGAAGGTGGAGGTAGGTCGTACATGCAAGTTATCGAAAACATTGTATTGTCCCGCCTACCTGTTCCCAATTGACTTGAATGCGGTTCAAAGCAATTAGATATTTTAAACGAAACATCAGGGTACGCACTTGATCCATGCCCCTGGAATCGTGGCTTGGAAGAGTCCGCTCACCCACTGCTTGTCGGCCCGGGTGTATTCACCTGTCGGGAAGGGTTGCGCAGAACGCAAAATCAACCAATCGATCATATATCGTCTAATTGAATGCCCCGCATCCGAGAAGCCTACGCTGCTGGGAACATTGCGACATACCTGGAACTTTGGGGTCGAGTTGTTACCCGGTTGCAACAAGGAATGGACGAAGGAAGGCAAGAAGATGAGAATAAGAGCTGCAGCGAGGATTTCATTTGGAAGTGGGTGGCAGAACATTGCCACAGGTGGACGCGACGGGGCACGACAACACGCGTCATTTGAATCAAGGAGGGGATTGTGGGCAATGGGGAATGGATTGGGGTGGAATCATGGCTGTGAGAGGCTCAGGGCAAGTATGCCACCCACCAAAATGCTCCAAACGGTGCGGAATTCCGCTTCTTGGGGCAGGAGAGATGAGACGGGGTACATGGTGAGGTGGGGGTCAGTAGAAGGGTGGGGGAAGGTCTCCCATGCAATGTAGCGGAGGGGAATCATAACCAGGTCATCGTGTAGGAGGAAAGAGGTGGATGGATGGACAAACAACTCCTCACAGATCTCCGGAGCTTCGGAGGTCACGTTTTGTAGTTACCATATTCGGTTTGATCTGTGGGGACAAATCTCAAAAGCTCTCTTCCTGAACCACCATGCCAAAAACTCCGAAGTATCACAGCTGGCTTTTGGGGCTCCTCCGGACTGATACGAATGACGAGATCCTGCAGCACCGCCAGCACAGCGCAAAACAAAAAGAAACAACAAAACCAGTGCCGTTAACCGCCTCACCCCGATCCGCATATCCATCCCCGACGTTCCTTCACTTGAAACCGCATAGGCTCCTCTAATTTACTGCTTTTTTGAATTGATGCGCCAGCCGCGAAACAGCGGCGAGCCCCCCAATCGACAGGGACGCACTGGGAAAATGGACGGAACCTTGACCACCACTCCCTCGGTCTCTGCGGGGCGGAATTTTAGGCACCGGGATGCCTCCCATCCGCGGAATCTCTGGAAACTCCCTATTCTTCTTCTTCTTCCTTCTCCCCTTTTGACTCTCTTCTTTTGACGACGAATCAGATGTCGTATCTTTCGCTTCTCCTACTTGCTGCTTCTGCCTTAACGGGCGCGATTGCCACGCCAGTCCAGCGGCCAACGTCTTCCGTAGATGCGTAGGTGGTCTTATTCCTCTCATCAGAATCAAGTGCTCACTATACTTTGTCAGATCGGCTACGATCTGTCTTGCGTTCAACAAGAACTACTCGAAAAGCAGCGACGTCTTTGACCTCAAGACCTCCGTTAACATTAGCAAGACCGTCATCGAGTGTATCTACCTGGATGAAGAGGCTGGCTACTATAGCCGTCAATTCAGGGAGTTTCTCTAGCCATGCGTACCCCCTAAACGATGTTGACCTAGGACGGACGCAAGATGCGGGGGTCCAATTTCTGGCCCGACTCAATCAGCCCGACCAAGACCACAGTGTCAGTGACCTCGATTTTTTTGCCAGAAAAATTGTACTGACGTTCAAATCAGGTCGGATTTGGTTTGCCTTTCTGTCAACCTCCAGGCTTCCACCCTCATTGGCGCCTCCGTGACTGTCACTGAGTCTCTCCTGGCATGTGCGTACGAAAATTCGTCGATGTGCATGTCGGCGAGTTGATGCAAGAGGCGCTCAGACACTTTCTCACCTGACCGGTCCGGCAGTCGGAAGGTTCACTCCACAAAGGCCCGAGCTCATGTCGCACTACGGTCTCATCTTCATCGTCATCGCCATCTTCTTCGAGTTGAGTCATATCTACTATTCGATAGAAACAAGGTTCACCTCAAAACAGCAGCGGCCAGTATGGCGGGTACTCTTATGGTAACTCTCCTTCGTCCTACGGCGGGTCATCTTACGGGGAGTAGTTGCATGGCGGGTATTCTGGGTCGCCTTCTTCGAGGTCAGTAATTTCAATAATCAATCTCCACACAATATTGACCTCATAATCAGCAGCAGCGGGTACGGCTATGGCGCCGCCGCTGCGCCCGCGAGCTACAGTTCGGAGGCAGACTTGTACGACTTTCCCAAATCCTCGCGTTGGGACCCGTGTTCACTACATTCTATCCCAGGTCAATCTGTCTCGCGTTCAGCGAGAATTACGGCCTCAAGACGTCCGTCAATATAAGCGCGACCATCGTCGAGTGTATCTACCTCGATGAAGCTACTTGCCACTATAACCGCAAGGTCAGTTACGTTCTCTAGCCATGCATACTACACCGCTACTACACCGCTAAACGATTTCAGGATGGAAGCATGATTCACGGTTCAAAGACCTGCCCTGGCTCCATCAATCCAACCAAGATCACTGTGTTAGTAAATTCAGGTTCAAGGGGCTTTAGTCTAACGTTTATATGCCAAGCCCGAGTTTGTTTGCGTTCCGGTCAATCTCCAGGAATCCATCCTAATCGGCGCCTCCGTGACTGTCACCGAGAACTCCCTGGCATGCGTATACAGCGACTCGTCGATGACCGTCATGGCAGACACAAGGTTCGCTCCTTAATGGCGGAAACTCATGCCCCACGATCGTCACGGTTTCTGTCTCTATCTTGGTTACGCCTTCATTCTCGTCCTCGTCAGCCAACCAGCTTATACATCCGCACAGTATTGACCCGTGGAATAGAACTTTTGTTTGCGAACAGTTCAATCACAACAGGTTCCTGCTCACGAGCCATCTCGTTGGGAAATTCCTCGTTTGCGCCTACAGTGACAAAACAAGCTACTCGTATTTCGTCCAAGTAACCACAATGTCTTCCTCAATCACATTTCATCTAATCCCTGTACTCATTAGGACGGTGAATTTGATTCTGGCTCCAGCGTCTGTCAGCAGTCTATTTCGCCCGGGGTTGACTCTACCCAGCTGAGCGGTCAGTTCCCACCCATCGGTGGCCGCTACTGCGAGCGACCATCTCCCGGATTACAACTCAAGCAGTGGCAACAGCTGCGTCACCCTGTCCCATCCTCATTGCGCTCTTGGCGATGAACGGAGTTCTCGTTCTCGCGGTACTCTCCATCGCCGGTGTCCGGATCTTTGGGCGCCGTTCCGAGGCACCTGCCCACCTGCGCCCGCTCAACACATACAAAACTGTCGACAGCGAGTCCGTTCCGCTCACGCACTCGGATGACGGCCACTACTACGATGCTCCCAAGCGCTTAAGGAACTGTTGCGAAACCTTGATGATTTGCGGCGCGAGACCCACAGCCGCTTCCTGAAGTTTGCTCAAGTTCACGATACTGATTTTGGGTTTTATTCAATTTTAATTTTGTATCCGCATGAACATTGTTTTTGACATACTGATATGCTTCCGTTTTATTCATTAATATGTAGTTCCCCACTGGATTAATTAATGCAATGGTCGCGTTTTCTCCTAGTTCCTTGTGCTCGTCCTTCCTCAATGCGGCAGGCCGGTCACCATTGCTGTCTGAATGCTTGGTGGGGCAAGGGCGAGACATGGTCTTATGACCGAGATACAGGTGCGCTTCGCACTGCCATTAAATGCTACCATTGCTAGGCTGGAATTCAGAGAAGAGATCCAGGTCTACGTTAAATTGAACCAAGGTACATGGAAGAATCAAGGTATGTAAATGGAAGAACCGATCGTTCCGAATGACGGGAGTAAGGAACGTTTTAGATCTGTCTCTGGAAATCCAGTCTCTCCCTATTTCTCGCCTGTACCTCTTGCTGGCGGCGGGCCCTGTCCTCCTGGAGACGAATCCGAGTGCGCTCGTCCGTGACACCCTGGACATGCGGCAGGTTGATATCGCCTCGTGCTGTTGCTTCGATATCGGTGTGCTTCAGCGTAGAACCAAACTGGTCAGCGAACCCATCAGTGGGATATTTTGAGGCAGCGTCGACGGGTTTTACAACCGTGCCGTTGTCGGTTTGGTAGATTGTCGAGAGCTCGATATGGACCGAGAGGTTTCCCTTGGACTCAGCGGCAGCGCGGAAGGAAGTGCTCTGACCGCCTGAGATAGACGACGGGTAGACCCCACGACTATGCTGGATGAAGGCGCGCACGGCACGAACTAGGGCCTCGGCGGGCATCGATGAAAATTCGGGTATCTACGACAGTTCGACTCACTGGATCGGTAGCTGCGAGGAGGGAATACAAGATGGAGCGGCCGCCATAAACGAAGTCACCTATGAAATCTATGTGAGTAAAAGGTCAAGGTCAACTGAAAGCACTCACTGAGGAGCAGGACGCGGTAACCTGTCCAGTTGTGCACACCGTCATTCTGTGTGGCTTGAATGACGCAGATAACGCTGGTGAGATTGAACAATGCAGAAGCGATCGGGTAGACAACTGTATAGCAGGTGAGTATGAGCTCAAATTCGTCGGAATAAAACGCACTGATGCGAAAGATGATTCCCCGGTAGGCATTGGCATGATTGACTTGCATGTTGGGGGCCGCGACCACCGACCCTGAACGAGAGCGCGTTCCGGGGCCACTGGCAGAGCTGGTACCAATCTGATTCCTCCGGAGCTGCGTCGGCACGATAAGCGTATATTCAGATATTTTCAAGTCACGGCGCGCACCTGGTGTCGAATCATATATATTACAACAACACAAGTGCAGACTATTTCCCCTGCGACGGTCAGTAATGTGAATAGTTGGGTCCCAATCTGGCAACCCAACAGTCAGATCCTCTGATCTCAGGCAACATGCAGATACTTACCTGCCAGGCTAGCCTCTGCTTCGGATCGTCGTTCGAGTACCAACAGTCTTCGACAAGGGGATCCCATCTAGGTAGAGCTTCAGTGGTCGCGCTCCACCATCACTTTCTAAGTTAATTCTGCACCTACCCATATTGCTTCAATGCGTATGGGGGGACGGTCAAGGCAAGCGAGATGAAGATTGCTCCCCAGATGTAGTACATCTCCATCCTCTTGCCATTAATTTGGTGGACAACCACGAGCCTATGGATCGATTAAACACGGCGTGCACACTGAACTATAGTTTACTTACTGAAGATTGAGAGCGATTGAAAAGAGAAGGAAGCTCGACAGTTCGAGGGTAAGCTTTCGCCGACAGATGAGTGTCCCATTCACGTTCACCGAAACGGAACACTAACCTGGAGCAACCATATATCGAGACCACACGTCCAAGTCGGACCCGTAAACTTCCCACCGATGGCGTTTGTTATCCCAAAGACGGTGCTAATGAACAATAAGATGGGATCTCCGCGAAAATGCGCTAGCTTACTTCGCCGCCAGTGCGCACACCAGAATTCGGAAACTGACTCTGTCGAGATGAGGTCTACAGACTGGGTTCAAGGCGACAATCCCGATCACAATGAGGACTGCGCCGCAGAGAGCCGCCCCTACCATGGCTGTGATTGCCCATAGCTGGTTGCTGTGAGACCATGAGCAAATAAATATGCGACCGAACCTCCACGCACGATAGAGTGACCAAGGCGGGAGTCCAGGCAAAATCCGTCGGTGTAAGACATACTTTGGGGATGAAAAGGAAACAAAATTTGCAGGGCGATCCTCAGAAATAAGTTGCTCCACCCAGCACAAGGGTAGGTGATTGGCGCGATGTTCAAGTTGATATGTTGAATTCAGACGAGTTTTTAATTAGGCACTGATGAGCTTGTTGGCTTGTTGCCACAGTAACGAACTTGAATATTTTCGTTCCGCGCCACATAATCCTACCTACCTACCAACTACCTACCTGCCTCATTACTCCTCAAGTCTTTTTGACTCAACACATGCTCAGAGCGACGTGTTGGAGAAGAGTGTAATAGATTTACATAATATGTAAATTGCAGCTCCCACAGCTCCCACATGATTAGAGCGGTAAGGGATCGAATTCCCATGAACGATGATTGCGGCGTTCACAATCTCGAAGATGATTGCGGCGTTCAGTGATCTCGGATGCGGAACGGATGTTTTGGAAAGAACTTTCATCCCAGTGGGCATCGGCAAATTTCTCCAGTATGTGGAACTGACGTTCAAGTTATGAATGACCGGTACCAGGGCTGGCAGCTACTGTAAACTGGCGCAATTCAAGATTTCGAGTCAGCCGACACGTGAAAAAGAGCATGTATTTCCTGAGATTTTCCTCAATCACATCAAAATCACGTAGTCGATTCCCGATCCTGCATCTCAACTCGACTAGTCCAAAAACAGCCAAAGAAACCGTAATGCGAATGAGCCGTAATGCGAATGAGCCGAAATGAGGTCTTGGCATGTCTTCAATGCCCGCGTGGATACGTTTTCAACTCACCACTCGGAGAAGCAGGAGTAGAACGCGCTCGCAATCAACAGCTTTGCAAGGATATTATCTACTCCTCTTTGTTCCACAAGCCGAGGTGCGAGCTTGACCACCTCTTCCGAAGCCCCTGGGTCAAATGCAAATATTCCAATCAAATCGTCATATGCATTCGTTATAATGGAAAAGACGATTCATTCACTCTGCCCCAATTGAGCGACCGTCGATCGCAAGAAGGCGTCTAGAGATTAACTTAGCATGGATTACAAATCTACAGTGGATTTAGTGTCTGCTTGGCATCCGGCAGACGTCTCAACCAATAGTGGAGCCTTCTGATAGGTAGCTCAGCTAAAATGGTAAATTGACATACATGGACAAGGAGGGGCGACGTTATCTGCACCGAGGTTCTGTAATCTCCCCATCATGACTGCCTTGTAACTTCGGATAAGAACAGAGAAGCCTCAACGACACAGCCTTCCGAACCTGATGGTTGTGCGACTATTGCCGGAGGCCAAAATCAGGGATTGAAGCTGACATTTATTCCGCAATCAAGAAACCTATTCGAATAAGCACCAAGAAGTCTGGACTCACGGATGGTCCGGGTAGCGTTTCATCAGTGAATCTGTATCTTCTGCTCGAGAATTCCTTTATCGGCACCAGAAGAAGCGTAGTCGATTGAACGGAGCGGATGCTGTATGCCAATGCTGCACGAAACTATACTTTGAACTGAGAATCTTCTGTATCAGTTGATGATCAAAGAATGGGAAGGGATTCTCTGGTCAGGAGCCAGGCCCTAAAAATGTACAAGGACGTAGAAATTGACAGTGAATATGGCACAATGAGACAGCGAGGCGGAGGGAGGGCAGAAAGAAGAAAAAAAATCACTCCCCGTGCATTCAAGATTGGTGAAGAGCTAGATACCCAGAGTCTGACTTACTTATTTGCCTGCGTGGACTCGGGGTGTGTGGAAGTTGAAAATATCCGCGTATCTGTTTCGCCTGAGCGGGGGCGGCGATGACACCACAGGTTGCCGTAGCCTGAAGGTTGGGGTGAGTTAAGTATGCAAACCTTAAATAAACCGATTTTTAATTGGCATATGTACCTTCACAGACTCACGCTGCGGACCAAGTTGAGAGCCAATATTTTTAATCCAGGTTGTTTCCGCAGTGGGACTGTGATTTGGGGAACCGGCATGCATGCATATGCTTTGTCCCATCATTCCAACTTGGGCGCCTAATCCGGATATGGGCGCTTGTTTGTTTTTAAACACGGCGGTTATGACCCAAAGTGGTACCAAATAGTTGGAGTCTCAGGTGATCGTCAGAATAATTATAAATACAAAATGTAGTCCATAACGCGACAATTTCCAAAAGCCCTGTCGTCCTGGCACCTGTCCGACACGACGATCGTTACGTATGTATCGAAAGTTTGACTGCAATCCTCGTTACACAGATCGGTAGGTAGGTGGACGGAGATCGTTCAATAATTCCTGAAGAACCGGCTGCGTAATAAAAATCTAGTCCTGTTTTAAGCTCAGGTGTCCGATCAGAGTAAAAAGCTTATTACATAATCATGAAATGAGCCCATTGCTCCATGTCGCGCGCCCCAGAAGCAGAATGATCATAATTATAGACATGTTCTGTGATTGCCCAAATTTATTTGGATTTTTTGAGTGCCGTTTGACGTTGCTGTGGAAGATGTTAAGTTGATGGGTATACATCATATTTATGTCACGTCGTCTTGAGCCATGGGCTGAAACCCTAATTCAAGGATGTTTAGGGTAATTCCTAAGAGGCAGATCAGCGCAGATATGCACTAATAGTGAGTCTGCGCCGAAAGAAGATGAGAAAAATGCTTTGCGCTGTCAAAACGGCGAGAATACAAAGAAATTCAAACTCCGATGATTATGTAACAAGGTTTTTACTCTGATCGGACCCCCGCGCTTACTAACAGACTTCAACAAACGGACGACGTCAAATATTGTTGAAGCGTCTGTCTAGGAGAGACTAATAAAAATCCCAAATGAAAATACATATCTGATCCGTTACTTTACTGCGCAAAAGTGCTGGCCCTCCGGGATACCGACCCAGGATCAAAGAACGGTTTCTCACCGATCCCCACCACTCGATTCCCTTCTCTTGCCTTCGATCCATAGTCGTTCCTACTGAAGTATGAGCAGGGAACCGGTTGAAATGCCTCGCGACATACGTGGCCGTATGCAAGGCGCATCTGTTGTCCCAGATCGCGACGTCGTTGGCACCCCAGCGGTAGCGGACCTGCAGATCATGGTTCTCCGAGATGTGGCGCGTCAAGTAGGCCAGCACGTTGGCGGACTCTTCGGTGCTGAGCTCTAC
Source organism: Mycena leptocephala (assembly GCA_029378395.1). Classification (NCBI taxonomy): domain Eukaryota; kingdom Fungi; phylum Basidiomycota; class Agaricomycetes; order Agaricales; family Mycenaceae; genus Mycena; species Mycena leptocephala. Next base: position 164,990 of record JARJLF010000426.1, read on the forward strand.
GATGCGCGTGGTGAATCTAGAAACCATTAAACACGCTCCATAACGCTGTGCGCGACTCACGATCTGTCCACATATAACGATTTGAAGCCGGTGAGAGGGTGGGTTCTGTGGGCGTTTATGGTGAGGGTCACCCACAGACAATAAATAAGTACCTTATGACGGGGCTAATTTTTTGTTGTAAGGCGTACATATATCCTGCGAGAACATTTTGGAAAGCACGTACTGTCTGGCGGTCAAATGGCTGCCGCTATTCTCCGCGTGGCCCCGATTATCTTGGATGGATAAACCCATCTGCGCCGCCATCTGGATCATGGGCTCCGTATCAGGGGAGGAAGAAACCTGGATACGGGAGACCGACCGGTACAAAAAATTCCGCACTGTGGATAGCGGTGAGTCCTTCGAGGAACTTGGCAAACGTCGGAGACAGTTTGTCGTACGCCTCATAGCCGCTATAAATGAGGAATTCAGACTGAGTAGGTATTACGATTGGCAGATCGAGGAATACCTGGCCCACTAGGGACGCTGGGTCAGTGGTTGCGATGTAGAGAGAGAGAAGAAGAAAAACCGTACCAGTGTGTCGCCACCCACTAAACAATCGTGATTGTCTTGGATCCATCTGCGATTGGATTTTGGATCAACTCACCTTCTGGGACAGTCCGCATCTTCAATATTGAGAAGTCGGCTGGGACAGCCTCGAAAGGAATGTCCGTGTGCCAGCCGTTACTAGCCCTCGTATCATCGATAATGCCAGCTCGAGATATGCCCCTGTGCTGAAGATTCAGGATGCGGTTGGGCATTCAACACACGACGCACCCCATCGATGAGATGACCGAAACATCCTTTCCCAGCTCCGGCGTTTCGGGCGAAATAGGATGCTTGTGCAGACCAGAGCCAGCAGGGCGCCCAGATAGCTCGCCCATCCGATGCGCAAGAGTCTTCTGCTGATCGATCGTGATATCTTGCTTGGGGAAGAATACTACGCCGCGACGAGCGACCAAGAGAGCAAGTTCCCTCATCTTATTGTCGTCCACGAGCCATTGGGATAATTGAGCAGTGTTGGGGTCCATAAATCGAGTTCCAATGGCCGGTGTCTCATCTCGCTGCGCAATGGCTGATATCGAAGGCAGTTCAACAGAAGACACGCTTGCAAAGTGGCGAAACGGGCGCAGTGCCGCTAAAACATGACATTAGCAATAGTCAAATCCTCAGAGACATTACTTACTTAGCGTAGTCGGGCGTACCAATCGCAACATCGCGTATGAGAGAGGAGAGCAACACGCGTACGCGAGGTTCGGATGTTCTCAGATACTGATTGGCCCGAATTGGTTAGTTCGCGAACTTTGATGCAAAACCACACGTGGTCCCCATGGGAATATTTCGTATTACTAACGCTGTCTGATCTGATGTTGAACCGTTCTGATGTTCACGAACCGAGCTGAGATCTCACGCGCTCCATCGGAAGCATCAAAAAGACGCTGGTTCAACGCTTCCTCTCCACCACCTCCCCCCACTCGTCCAACATGAGCTCTGAAGACGTAAAGGCCCAGGACCCGGAGAAGGCTTTCGACGACGGCTCTTCTGCCAGTGTGCATAGCGTCTCTGCCCAGATTGCTAAAGAAGATGGTCATGCTATCCAGTATCGTACATGCAGCTGGCAAAAAGTCTGTGTCTATATCTTGCGCTGCAGAGGCTTGAAACTCATACTTTTTTGTGCAGACGACCGCATTGCTGATGTCTGAATATATTTGTCTCGCCATTCTGTCGTTCCCTTGGTCAGTCTCCTCCGCACAACGACTGTTTTTTCGCTTCTTGAATGCTTTTATCAGGTCCTTCTCGGTCCTCGGAATGGGTCCGGGTGTTATCGTCACGATCTCGGTTGCAGCATCCGTCCAATACACCTCGTACATCCTCTGGAAATTCTGCATGAAACACCCTGAGGTCCGCGACGTCTGTGACATTGGTCGTATCATTTTCGGGGGATCGGAACTGGCGTACAATTTGACTGGCCTTATGTTCATCTTGAATAACACGTTCATCCAAGGTGAGTAGTGTCTTCGAATTCCGTATTGATTTGGGACTGAGAATGGCTCAGCCCTTCACTGCATCGTTGGTGCCAAGCTCTTGAACACCCTCACGGATTCCTCGCAGTGCACTATCGTCTTCAGTGTAATCACGGCCATCATATGTTTTGTGATCAGTTTGCCACGGACGCTGAATCAACTCAGCGGTTTGGGGACGTTCAGCGCCATTACGATGGGCATTGCGGTCCTCCTGGCGGTCATTTTCTCCGGCATACAGTCGCACCCAGCGGGTTTCACCGCTAAGCTCGGCGAGCCTATCGTGACTAGCATCCCTGTCCCTGGAACGACATTTGTCCTCGGTACGCATGGAGTCATGATCATCTTAACTCTGCTGACGGTGCTCATCAGGGATGTCGGCCTTCCTGAACATAAGCTACACGCTTATCGGGCAGATTACCTTGCCTTCAGTGCGCCATTTTATTTTATCGTATTTCCCTACCTGATTCGACCACTTCAGTTCATCGCAGAGATGAAGGAACCACGCGATTTCCCCAAAGGTCTGACTGTGAAACATTTCTTTATTTTGTGAAACTGAAATAGACCCCTGCAGCACTCGCGGCGGTCACCATTTGTGAAGTCGTCGTTTTCACTCTGTGTGGCGCAATAATGTATCACTACGTCGGCAATCAGTACATCACGGCACCGGCCTTTGGATCACTTACGCCAACATACAAGAAGATTGCGTTTTCGTTCGCCATTCCGACGATCGTCTATCTCGGTTCCTTATATTCGGTATGTCTCCACATGGACTCGGGGACCTGAAACTGACAGGATCTGCAGTCGGTAACAGCACGTTTCGTGTTCTTCCGAATTTACGCAAATTCGGAGCACCGCTACAGTAATACCTGGACTGGATGGTTTACCTGGAGCGGGATCATCGCCGTAACATGGGTGCTTGCGTTCATCATCGCAGAAATCATCCCTTTCTTCAGCGACATGTTGTCCCTCATGAGCTCGCTGTTTGGTGAGCATTCTTTTTTTCTCTCTCCACGTCAACCGAATACTGATTGCCTCAAGATGGCTGGTTCGGGTTCATCTACTGGGGGATGTGTTATTTAATCCTCTATCCGGCGTCGGAGAGATGGAAGGGTACATGGCGCTCGGCGGAGACCGCCTTGAACTACTTCCTCATCCTCTTCGGGCTCTACATGACGGTCTCAGGCACATATGTGAGTCCACCCGTCTACATATTGATACCGTATCCCTGAACGCGGGTTCAGGTTTCGATCCAGTCCATCCTCGACTCGTACAAGGCTGCGCAAGTAGGATCCGTCTTCACGTGTGCCAGTAACGCCATATAAAATATGGGGGATGTAGGATACATTATTTTACGGTTAAAATTAGGACGACTGTCAACGGCATTTAGACGTTTACAATGACATAAATTCTTGGTCTCGGACCCATAATATTAATACTTCGTCGGGACATGAGCGTTACTGTTTTTTTACTTGTGCAATCCCGACGTCCCCGCGCCAATCATGATCATCGTCTGTGCCTGAAGACGGCCGATTATCCCGCCCTTCCTTGTTAAGTCTTAGACCGGGGCCGCTTCGACTTCCCAATGATGGGTTGCCGCCGCGACCTTTTTGATACTGTTCAGTCGCCGGGTACAATAAATAGCACATGATTGACTCGGAATGTCTTGGTCTCTACTCTTTTCCGACGAAATCCCTAACAACTTCGAGAGGATACGACGTTTCGAGTTTCAAACCAGCTTCTGGCATCGTGGTTCTGTTGGTACTCCAACTGATCATTAAACGGCGGTTCATAATCAGGCCGAGCTCCACGGCGCGGGTTCTAACATTGAGTTGGTTTTGGAGCTGATACCGAGTTCCGCGGTACTATTCCAGCACCGACACGGGATGTCGTGTATGAATTAGAGCACCGAGTAAATGAAAATCTCGTTATGATGAGTCAAGGCGATCAGCGAATCCCGCGTTAAGATGCCCCACGCCACTGTCAACGGGTCTCTTTTTAATGGTACAGTGTACACAGGCCGAAACGCCTGATTGAATTCTATCCCGGGTTGGGTTACAAAAAATAATGTTAACAGTGAGCGTCTCAAATTTGTCTCTGGAATTCCTGTCTTTCCCTGTTCAACGCGGAAAGCTCTTTCTGCCTGCGTGCCGTGTCTTCTCGAACACGAACGCGGCTGCGCTCGTGGATCGGAACGTTGCCGGGAGAAGCCCGGACACCCTGCAGATTGAGGTCATCAAGTGACCCATCTTCGAGATCGGATATCGGCTTGCGCATCGACTGGTGGTCAGCGTCGCCGTGAGGAGTTCCGGGAGGATATTTCGTCGGAACGCCGTTGAGCTCCGTAACCGTCCCAGTGTCGTCCTGGTAGACTGTCGCGAGTTCGATATGCACTGACATGTTGCCCTTGGACTCCGTGCCGCGCATCGAGCTGTGTATGCCGGAGATAGACGAGGGATTCATGCCTCGACTATGCTGGATGAAGACACGCATGGCCCGAACAAGAGCCTTGACTGGCATTAGTTGAATTCAGATATGCCAAGAGTTCGACTCACTGGATCCGTGACTGCCAGGAGGGCATACAAGATGGAGCGGCCGCCATAAACGAAATCACCTATTCCATATGTGAGTTTGAGTTCGACGTCGCGCGAAACACTCACTGAGCAGTAAGACGCGATAACCTGTCCAGTTGTGGACACCATCATTCTGCGTGGCGTGAATGACGCAGACAACACTGGTGAGATTGAACAATGCAGAAGCGATCGGGTAGACGACTGCATGGCGCTTGAGTATGAGCTCTAGGGCGTCAGAGAATGAAACGCACCGATGCGGAAGATGATTCCTCGGTACGCATTGGCATGAGTAACTTGCTTGTTGGGGGCGGCGACCACCGACCCAGAGCGGGAGCGCGTTCCAGAGGTAGCGCCATTTTGTGAGCCAGTACCAACCAGAATACGATTCTTCCGGATCTGCGGAGATATATGTTGAGTGTTTTTTTCGCGTTATGAACAAAAGTGGAGCGAACCTGGTGCCGGACCATATATATCACAACAGTCGCAGTGCAGATGATCTCCCCGGCGACGGTTAACAATGTCCAGAATAATTGAGTCCCAATCTGACGCAACGCAGTCAAAAGAAAATCCCGTATCTGAGGCAATAATATATTTACCTGCCATGCTAGTCTCTGCTTCGGATCGTCGTTCGAGTACCAACAATCCTCGACAAGGGGATCCCATCTAGGTAAAGGATTCAATGGTCGCGCTGAAGCATATCGGTTCTGGCCTACCCATATTGCTTTAATGCGTACGGGGGAACGGTCAAGGCAAGCGAGATGAAGACTGCGCCCCAGATGTAGTACTTCTCCATCTTCTTGCCATTAATTTGGTGGACAACCACAAGCCTATGGATCGATTGAACACGGCGCGCACACTGGAATATGGCTCGCTTACTGAAGATTGAGAGCGATCGAAAAGAGAAGGAAGCTCGATAGTTCGAGGGTAAGCTTTTCGCCGACAAATGAGTGAGTATCCCATTCACGTTCCGCAAAACGGAACACTAACCTGGAGCAACCATATATCGAGTCCACACGTCCAAGTCGGACCCGTAAACTTCCCACCGATGGCGTTTGTTATCCCAAAGACGGTGCTAATGAACAATAAGGTGGAATCTCCGCGAAAATGCGCTAGCTTACTTCGCTGCCAGTGCGCACACCAGAATTCGGAAACTGACTCTGTCGAGATAAGGTCTGCAGACTGGATTCAAGGCGACAATCCCGATCACAATGAGGACCGCGCCGCAGAGAGCCGCCCCGACCATGGCTGTTATTGCCCATAGCTGGTTGCTGCAAGCCAACAGTGAGCATGGACAAATGAATATGCGACCGAACCTCCACGTACGATAGATTGACCAAGGCGGGAGTCCACGCAAATCCGTCGCTGTAGGACATGGCGGTGAAAGCTGGGGAGAAGAAGAAACAAAAGCGATGATAATTTTAGGGGGGAAATCTTTTGAATACTCCACAGTGTACTGGAACCGGTGCCATCGTGAGCCAGTCATCAGATGGTAATTATCACGGACATAATCACGGACCCGTCTTCTATTTCCCGCGATCTTGGCGCCTCCGACGACATCCTCGTGGATGCTATGTAGGGTACTATTCAAAGTCATCATTGATAAGGTAAGATGGTGGCTGAACCACCATGGCGAACGCCGCGCAATTCTCACGACGGTCCACCATGCTAGCTTCACACTCCACAGGGTTACATGCAACACAGGAAGCTTGGTCCGACAATGACAATGGTCGTTCTGGGATGTGCAAGTCTGCGTTTGCACTTATCTCGCTAACCGCTCAGTCTTATCGCTTCTCCGCAAGCTTCTCCGGCTAAGTATCTTGGCGACCGGAAGGTGCAAGTGGACCCGCCATCAGTGGCGATGCTGATCAGATAGATCGCTGTGATTGAAACTGGACAGAACTGGACCATGAATGAAATACTATTGGCAATTGCGGATATTTGAACGAGAAGTTGCCAAGGAAAGAGACTGGAGCATTCTGCACAGAAGAACGTTACCGTAGACATGAATATTAAGAATGCTGTTGAAAATCTCACACAAATTAAGGTACCGGTCGGGTAGCGGGCCCATTTAAGTTAGTCTCAGTCTTCTCAGAGACGGACATATTCACATCTCGCTTACCGCTTATCGTTGACACTACACTACAGTCTCCGTGGTCGCGCACGTCGCCCCTATGATAAAATACAGAATAAATCAGAATTTCCCTGGGAACCGAATATTCAGCCACTGTGATTCAACCTGTGACCACCTAGCTTCAGCTTTCCATTTTCCGGCAGAAAACGGCCCATAACCGCAATCAGGGAAGCTAGTGACCTTTATTAATTAAATAGAAGTCAAACGTATTCAAGCGCGGTTGTGACTGAATCCACGGCCGGGTTGCAATAGTACAGTACTCAACACGAAGATTTTCCGGGACATCAGAGCGGGTCCAGATGCCCTCTGGCGTCTCTGCGGTCTAACTGTACTGACGCATGTCGCTTCCGAAATTTGCGTGAGGGCTCGTCGGGGAGAAGCTGTTCGGCGCGTGGTGCAAATGGAGAAACTGTGCGGTCCTTTCCGCAGGCGGCAGCGGTGGCAGGCATATAGTGGCAGATGCAACATGCAGGCAGCGCTAGTGCAGTTGATCCAGAATACGCGATACGCGAATAAACGACCCAAAAAATTCCGCGAGCTTGTACTGTGAATTTCCACGAGGAGTGGAAGAACCATGGCGATGGCCATACACAGCGATAAGTACCTGCAGAAACTAGCGCTTTGGTGTTTGGCGCCCGTGAGCCGTCCGTCAAAAAATTTAATTCGTGAGGTGTATTCTATGATACGTCCTGTGTGATCTGTTCAGGTGAAAAAACTTGAAGCCAGTCCGAAATATTAATTTTCCTACTCGTTGCCGCTCACGAATTATGACTTTCGGTGGGATTCCCACGAAATTTAGGGGCCTCTAGCTATAGAGAAAGTGAACGGTCCATGGTTGAGCACCGTGACACAGTCTCACCGTAACCTTTCAAGACCACGCAACCGGCGAGAAATGTGCAACTTGTACGAGTCACGCCATCTCTCTTAGAACCTCTTCAAGGAAGCGACACAGGTGGAAAAGTGTAGAGACGTGGGTGGCCTCCCAACGGTACAAGAAAAAAAAGTTCAACCACCCTCCCTCTAACGACACAACTTGGCAAGGCCGAGAAACTAAGATGGATGGAAGAAGATTCATGATCGCCGCTGCTGTGGCACCTCGGCATGCGATCAGCGCAACAGATCCGGTAAAATGCAGGGAGGCCATCCTTTAAATAGGCCCGTTCGTCGATTCGCCCGTCGAGTGCATCAAAAAGAGTCTGACGGGACGGCACATGTATAGTCAACGGGACGGTCGCGACGGGTAAATGGCTGTATTATTTAAATCTTTCAGCCTTTCGGTTCAAAATACAAGTTCTCTTATTGGTTGGCATTCTCCAAGTTGTTCTAGCAGGTCGGTCAACGCCGACGACTCGGACCAGTGGGCAAACTCAATGAGTGCTGAGGTAAACCAATGAGCTCGGCACTCACAAAGCCCTACAGTACCTGAATCTTCAGTCCAACCATAGGTCTATTTATTAGTTTATTAGTACTGTATCCTCCCTGCACTGGTAATCCGAATTCCGATAAAGATTGCGATTGAAATTCGGACTCGCCTGCGGCTTAATTATAATTATAACCAATCCCAAGATTCAGCTGTCCGACGAGTCGATCAGATCAGATGATATCCAAAATTTAAATGTAGATAGAGCTTTGGAATGAATACCTACAGTATAGCTATTTATAACTATTTTCCGCGCTCGGTGGGATAGCGGTGGGCAGCGGCGGCTCGAGAAGTGAGTCGGGTTAGGTGAGAAGATTGCCATGCATGTGCATCCGGATATCGAGGCCCCAGGTACGTCATGTGGGATGAGTGCAATTACAACTTGAGATGCATTATATAATATATATTGCCTTGCCAAGCCACACGTACAGGCGGGGAAATATAAAAGTGCTTCAAGAGTACAGTATTGCGCAGATCAAACGAATAAAGTTCCAACCCAACTGCCGCGTAACTATAACTTTAAGTAACCGCTTGAAATTGGTGTGGTCAGGAATCGGGACCACATCGGTTTTCGTACGAAATTCAAAAGGTTTAAATTCAGTACTGTAACTTCATTTTCATTTTGAACGACTGGCACTGGGTTATGTTCTTGCAATGCTGGTGATACCCGCTTCTTTTCTGTCGTTCATGCTATGCCATCGTGGTTCAGTGCTCAGCCGAGTCGAAGTGGAATCAGACGAGTCAGAAAAGGCTCGGATAGCAAAGCAAGATAATCTCTAAATCTAGCTATACTAATTACTAATTACTAATACGAGCAAGCCACGGTGTGGGCTGCCATTCGCCATTCGCGGGTCCAGCATTCGGATTCGGAGCCAGCCAAAGGAGAAAAAAAAAAAAAAACTGCCCACGCGCATGCATGCCCAATCGGGAGGAAGGAGGGAAGGGTGGAGGGAAGGGTGAAAAGAAATGCATCGATATCGACTGCGGCCACTGTGACACACCAGACACCAAGCCGGTTCGACACGGAGGATGAGTAAAGAGAGTTTGCTTCAGCCTGGGATATATTATATAATATTTTCCAGTAGATGCCTTCCTGAAAGCGACTCTCGCGTACTAAAGAAAGTAGTCCTATCAACCTGCAGCCGTTGTCTTATCTCAATACAAGACAATGAGAGCCGTCATGAACCAAATCCAAAATGTAATTTGCGGACCACTGGCAGGGTGCGTCGTTTTTTTTTGCAACGTGCAACACTCGTTGGCTAGGCGCTGTAAGTCTGTAAGATAGGTCGCTGTTGGGAATTTCCAGGAGGTCTGTCTGCGCATGAGGGTTGATCTTCTCCTCGCAAGTGGTCAGGTGAGCTATCCAGTCCAATTTTTTGCGTTCAGGTGAGTTGTCCTCGGTCTTCTCGGGCATCCACTGCGTCGCTAAAATTTCAATTATTGCAATTGGACTTGTGTTGCGTTGCAGTGAGTGGGAGTCAAATTCGGCCGGAAAAAAACTTTCGGGGCGCTTCGCGAAAAGATTTTTTCGGCTCATCCGCAGCAACGGATATTGCCATTTGGGGCGGAACAGACGCGGCTCTATATATGTTCGCACAACTGCTCGTTCTATCATCTTGGCAAGGGTTCTCCCCGCCGTTTATCTTCCTGTGCACTACACCATTATTATTTGTGGGCGACCATTTCGTCAAATTTTGCGACCTAACCAGAGAACATGTTACGCACTTTTTTGTCGTTCATACATGCCATCGTGGTTCAGCGCTCAGCCGAGTCGAAGTGGACGGACGGGCGGGTCGGTAGGAACTTGAAGGGCTCGGATAGCAAAGCAAGATAATCTCTAACCTCTAAATCTAGCTATACTAATTATTAATTACTAATACGAGCAAGTGACGGTGTGGGCTGCCATTCGAATTCGCGGGTCCAGCATTCGGATTCGGAGCCAGTCGAAACAAAAACAAACTGCCCACGCGCATGCGTGCCCAATTGGAATAATTTCAACCATGGTCACAGCGTCGGGAGGAAGGAAGGAAGGGTGGAGGGAAGGGTGGAGGGAAATATAGAAATATATTGCCAGTGGTTGCATCGATAACGACTGCGGCCAGTGTGACGCCAAGCCGTTTTAACACGGAGGAAGCAGAGTTTGCTTCAGCCCAACCATATAATTTATAATATTTACCGGTGGATGCCTTTCTAAAAGCAACTCTCGTGTACTAGTCGTATCAGCCTGCAACTGTTTATCTCAATATAATGAGAACTGTCCGAATCGTGAACCAAATTGCAATTTATGGGCCAGGATGCGTCGTTTTTTGCAACGCAACACACTCGTTGGCTAGGCGCTGTACGCTATATCGTCGTTGGGAATTTCCAGGAGGTCTGGAGCTTGATCTTCTCCAGGTGGACTATATAGTTCATTTTTGGCGTTCAGGTGAGTTGACATTGGTCTTCTCGGGCATATGCATCAACGTTGCTAAGATTTTATTGCAATTGGTCTTGTGTTGCGTCGAATCAGAGCCGAATTCGGGGGCAAAAACTTTGGGGGGCTTCTCGAAGACAGTTTTTAGGTCGTTCGCGGTAACGGATATGATATTGGAGCGGAATAGACGTGACTCCATTCCATCGTCTTACCAACGAGTTTGCTTCACTAAACTATTGAAATCAATGTGACGTGTCAAACGCTGCAGAAATTTGCGACGCAACCATAGGAGATCGAACACGGTGATCAAGAATCTTGCACCGCCACTAACACGTCATCTCTCTTTTTTATGTCCCTACGCTCTTGGCTGCCCGTCTGGGCAAGGGACCGTCGTCTCTCCGGCCCAATCCCCTTATTCCTCACCGCAGTCGCCCTTTCCTGCCTGCTCACCCCTCCCCGCACCTCTACGTCCCCAGCCTCGACGCCATCCACACCCCGCCCCGCACCCCGCCTCCGGCCCGCCCATCTCCAACTCCATCATCGTCCCCACCTACCACGAGCGCGCCAACCTCGCCCCCCTCGTCCGCGCCACATTCGCCGCTCTCCCCCCGGCCCTCGCAGAGCGCACGGAGCTCCTCATCGTCGACGATGACTCGCAGGACGGGACTGTGGAGGAGGTGGCGCGGTTGCGCGCGGATGGGTACCCCAGGCTCGAGCTCCTCACGCGCCCCCGCGCCGGAGGCGAGTCCGGGCTCAGCTCGGCGGTCCTGCGCGGCTTCGAGCGCGCGCGCGGGGGAGGCTGGTGGTTATGGATGCGGATTTGCAGCACCCGCCGAGTGCGATCCCTGCGCTGCTTGCTGCGCTCGGGGAGGACGACGACGACGACGACAAGTCCGATTCCGGGGAGGGGAGGCGGGGGGAGACGAAGGGGAAGACGAAGGGGAAGACGAAGACGAAGACGAAAACGCCGATGGCGCTAGGCACGCGCTACGGCCGCGGAGTCTCCATGGACGCGAATTGGCCTATGTACCGCCGCGTCATCAGCTGGGGCGCGCGCGTACTCGCGCGCCCGCTCACGACTGCGAGCGATCCGATGACGGGGTTCTTTGCCGTAAGGAGGGATGCGGTGCGTTTTCTCTCTCTCTTTTGTTATCCCCCATGCGTACATACTAACGCCCCCAAACTAGTTCCTCACCGCCCACCCCCTCTCCCCCCTCGGCTTCAAAATCGCGCTCGAGCTCCTCCTCTCCATACCAAACGCCTCCCGCCCGCCCGAGGTCCCCTACGCGTTTGGGGTGCGTACCAAGGGCGCGTCCAAGTTGGGGGTGAGTTCTTTCTTCCTTTCCCCTCCCTTCTTTTCTTCTTTTTGCTTCGCATTTTCTTTCTAGTCGCTTTCAATACTTATTTTCTTTCCCCTTTTTCGTTATAAATAATCCTTTCTTTTTCGCCCCACGCTTCCTTTCACCCCACGTTTCCTTTCACAAGTAACAAGCTAATTTTTAACTTTGAATAAAGGCAGCGACCATAGCGAAATACGTCCTCCAGCTCCTCCATCTCTACCGACGCGCCCTAGGCGTCTTTTGGCACCTCCTCGTCGGGGCGGGGGTGGTGGGGGGTGTTTGGGTTGTCTCCGTTATAAACAGGATGAGGAGGGAGAGGAGATTGGGATTGGGGGAGAAGGGGAAGGGGATTTGGGGGACAGGGGAGAGAAGGAAGGGGAGGATGGGCATGGGCATTGGGTTATTACCGATGCATGTGAGGGAGGGGAGGGGGCGGGGGAGGTTGGAGTGATGCATATGTGTAAATAACTTATAATTATCGGATCTGTAAGAGTAAAAAAACAGATTCACTGGCGCTAACTTATTAATATTCCTCTGTTCTTTCTATCTTTGGAACGCGGGCTGTCTGGTCCACCGTCCATAATACATTAATACATTAATGCATGCTGACCGTGCCGTGCCGTGTAATCCTACCTACCTACCTACCTACCTACCTACCTACCTACCTACCCTCGCCGCGGGCTCAGAGCTCAACGTTGCGGTTGCGATCGTTCGAGCCGGATCGCGATCCGAGTGGGAGTCGCGAGTCGCGAGTCGCTGCCATGGCCTTGGTTGGATTTTAGTTTTCGATCTTCAACTCAGGCTGCCAATTCGAATTCTGACGCGGCGGATAGGCTCGACTCGGGCGCTCACTCATTACAGTATTATACAACTACACATTGACAATGCGAAGTCAAGGGCTAGACACCTATGTAGGGAAGAACTACTGTAGAACTAGTACTCCCCCATCGGGCATCGCGCTATTTTATGTCAATGAAGAGCGTGGTTCGGAAGAACCCCAGAAAAATCTGAGCTGCGTGGACTTGGTTGAACCTGTTGCCGTTGACTCTATGTTACTGCTCTATAGCCCGGACTTGAATTGCATAAGTAGTGATAGTGAGTAACTCCGAGAAACGGCATGCATACAGTATGCAGAGAGAACAGAACACGCACCACGGAGTCGGAGGACGCGACCGCAAAAAAAAAAAAAAAAAAATTGCCGCATCACACGTAGACTCCGTGCAGAGAGAGCCGCATACTAGTAGTAGCATAGGAGTAAAATACAACTCAGCACGCACTCGGCGAGCAAGAAGCGCGTTGTGTTGCATGAAGAGTCGGATCGTGGATGGAACATACCTCCGGCGAATATAAAATAAAATAATAAGAACAAACTTGGATTGTACCCTGAGAGACTGGGCTGTAGGCTGCATGGTTGAGATTTTAATTTTTCAGACCTACATTCGGGCACCCGAGGGCTTGGATATCCGAGTCTTGGACTTTCACGTCTTGAGGTCTCGAGAAGAAGTTTCAAGTCTCGGATCATCAAGGCCGGTCTTGGCCCTTGAGTCAAACCGAAACGCTTGGGCTGCCTTGGCCCTTGAGGTGTCTGGAGGACTTGAGTGGCTTGGCTTGAAGCATCTGCGGCCGGATCTTGATTTTCGATGAAAAGTCCTGTGCCAGGCCTGCTTCTTGAGGTCTCGAACGGCTTCAACGGCTGGAAGATTGTTCTCGAGTCCCAGTAAGTAGTCTTGTAGGTCATGGGTAAGTATACGTAGATGTGCGCATGCGCTAGCACCAAACTCCACTCAACGTTCGCCCGTCCCCGGAGCGCCGCTCCGGAAATATCAACCACGCAGGCAGCGCGTGCGGAGGGAGGATTGTATCTGTAGAGAGAGGAAATGTCAATGATCATGACCAGTGGGGTGTCAAAGAGAAGAGCTTAATTAAGGTCGAACGAGAACGAGACCGCCTTCTTTTGAACGCGTACGGCTGCAGTGTTGAACGGTGATCTGATGGCGAAGTTGAAAGATCAAACATATGGATCAGTGCCAAAATAATCCGCACGAATGGAGTTCGGAGGAACGAACAATGGGCACTGATTTGAGGCATTTGAGGAACTATTATGGAGAAGTGCTACATGGGCCTGCAAACACTATAATGGAATCAATAAAAATAATAAAGGGTCAATGAATGCCACGCGCCGCCGACTGGAGCACATGGCTTTGTGTGCGGCAACCAATACATTTTCCAGCCTTAGGGTACACCAATGAGTGGTTGGGTAGGGAAATCAGCCTTAGGGTATACCAATGAGTGGTTGGGTAAGGACATCAGCCTTAGGGTACACCAATTCATATTCATGTGGGAAAAGGACAACCCTAAACAAAAAGCCAGGTTGTCTAGTAGAAGCCAGGTTCTTTTCTTTAGCACAACCAACCCCTTAAAGAAAGATAAATTGGACCCCAATCAGCACAAAAGCCAGGTAGGCCCAAAAAGCCAGGAGGAGGAGGAGGAGGATGTATAACCGCGGGTTTAGCCCGATTTCCCCTAAAATCCCAAATTTGAGAGAGAAAAAGCCATTTTCACCCGATTTGCCAAGAAATTTCTGTTCTTCAAGGCCGATATTGCCCAAAAGAAGCTATACCTGGCCCCAGGTTCAGGGATTAGATAGTTTTAGTGAACTAGAATTTGGTAGAGGTTGCCTTTACCAGTATTTTCATGCCATATTGCTTTTGAGGCTGTCTCAAAGAAGGTGCCGAAGAAAATTCCCCTCGGCGAAGTTACCATACTCTATATGGCAACTGGGTAAGTGTCTCAAAAATCGTGAAAAACCCCAACTTTCATCTTCATGCTTTGGTTCCAGAAAATCGGGCTAGTCACTGGCTTGAAGCACATTATTGCCTTATTTTTCACCACCACTGTAGCACGGGAACAATATGCAACCATACACTGGGTACCACAACGATATTTGGTGACAAGGTTCAACACGCCGGGGTGGCCATTCCCACTGCAACATCTATACGGTGGATATTAAACGACGATACACAGACACATGACTTCAATTCGGCTACTACTCGGTGTATCATAGGATACTTCCGCTAGTTGCCGATCTTGGATATCTTGTCGTAAGCGAACGTGCAGCTCTCAAGGTGCCAGCCTACGTCCGCCTTGCCCGCCTCGATGAGGCTCCCCATTTCCGGAGCACTGGCCAACTATGGTGGTACGTTAATATAGTGGTGGGCGCAATAGATGTGAATAACACATACCGCTTCCAAGTTCCCCATTGTCTAAGGTAGTAAAGGGGACTAATTAATTCCAAGGCACAAAAATCGTGCGGATGGGGCTATACCGGGAATTCGCTAGTGAGCACAATTGTTCCCTGTGTGGCTGGCAGTCCGAGGCGCTCAAGGTGAGCGTCCAAGACGCGGTTAGGGACACACTGTCATAATATCTAGGCGTTAATGTAGCTACGATGGCAACGAAGCAATGCGCACCAAATCGTACTTGGAAATATTCTCCGCGCAGGGAAGGGCAATGATGGCGTGCATGAGGGCCTCACACTTCTGCGTGAAGACATCCATAGACATATCTGTAGGGCACTTTAAGATGACCATGACGCGAACAGGGTCCTGGGAGTGGTCATCGTGAATTGGATGGACGGTCAACTGGTGGTCGATGATGACCTGTGGCCAGGCTATAAATCGGCGTTATGCAACATCTGTGCCGACATCGTACTTCTCTCTGGACAGGAGAAAACCCCATTTCGAGATTCTTTGGCCGCAGGCGCGTAAAATCCGCGTGTGGCGTTCAATTTAAACCAGCTGACCGAGATGATCTCGTATGCTACAAAAGTCTAGAAAGGTCGTCGCAAGCGAATAACGTTGGGACTGCTCCACACTGATGACATGGTTCAGGCGATATCTATCCGGCACTCAAGGCAGAATCAAATTACATGAGGCGAAGTGGATAATCGGTTGAGACAAGAAAATAATCAAGGGCCTGAGACTGCAAGGCCACATAATCCGGACCTGCTGAATTTGCCAAAAGTTCCCATCCCGTCTGCTTGAATATTCCAGGCTATAATTTCCAATGCATATGGGCCCGCAAGCACGATAATGGAATTAATAATCAATAATAATAAAGGGTTAATGAATGCCACGCGCCGTCGACTGGAGCACAACGGCTTTGTGTGTGATGCAACCAATACATTTTCCTCCACGGACCAGCCAACTCTATGGTTGAAATTATTCAATTCTTGTTGACTGCCTCCGTGTCCGAATGCTGGGCCAGGGATTGGCTTATTAAGTATGTATATGCTAGACATGGTGATATGCAGTCCGCAGAGTTCAACTTCAAGGCTTTCATTGGACTACTCGCCTCACAAGGCCTGCTTCCCCAATTCTATTAATATTATGGAGCCTCCTTGATGCCGGACATGGAAGATATATTTCTAGCAGCCGTCCGCATCTCCCTTTTGGCCCAGTGGCAAGCAGACGACTCCCCATTTCCGCACAAGTAAATCTTGACACTGGTGTGCCCGTAACTTTTATCCTTATCCTAGTCAACATGATCAAATCAATCATCTTCAGGAAAGTCCCCAGTCTTTACGCTTGGAATTACTGCATTTTTTTACAATCAAACCAGAACTAGAGGAGAAATACATACGTCGGGGTTACATTTCTAATGGGCACGCGAAACGTTCTTAAAAGCCCACTCACTATACAGTCCAGGCACACCTTGTAAACAGACTCTACCGCAAAAAGCGCTCATAACTGCACATCGTTGTACCGATACTGTGGTCACCGCATAATGACGATCGAACTTCGTGACACTGGGGGCAACCAGCGACACATGTGAAGGCCACATGCGTAACCCGCATGTGGTCGCGCACGCGGACGGGTTCATAACAAAGTCCACAAAGCCTCCATTCGCAGACAAACGGGGGCTTCGTCTGTGAATGGCGGCTTCATTGGCTTTGTTCCCAAGGTTGACCCAGTGCGAACCACATGCGGGTTACGCACTTGGGGTCCACATGCCTCGCTCCTTGCCCCCAGTGTGACTGGCAGATTAAGACCCACAGCAGAACTAAAGGTATACATGGCGAGGGTGGACTGCCCGCCACCTTATCCATGAGTGCGAAATTTCCACCACGAGTCTCGGCGCGTGTATGGTTGACTCGGGTCAGACCTAGGCCAAAGATCATTCAACCATAAAGTTACACACTGCAGCTTATATTCTACATTCTACATTCTACATTCTACATTAAATAGCACATAAATACCGTACGCGTATTGTGGCCATCACGAAATCGCACCGAGTATCTCTAAATCCTCCCTACTTATGTACAAGCTTGAAAATCAAGTCCGAGATTCAGATCCAGATTCAGCAGCGACCGCAAACCCATAAACATCTTTACCCGGGCCGGGGACCTGCCTCCACCTCCCCAGGTCCACATCCCACAGAAAGCCGTACCTCGTCGGCTGTGGCTGGCCTTGATCCCCGCTCCCAATTCCGCCCCCAACCCCGTTCCAGACATATATCGTGCTCGTGGGGCGCGCAGTAGTCTTCGTCGCAGTCGTGCCAAGCGACGAGCGCGACGCGGGCCTCGACCCCACCGTCGCGCCCAGAAAGCTGAGCCCCCGCCGCAGCTCGCGTTGCACGTGGTGGATGTCGCTCGAGGGGAAGTCCGAGGCGACCGAGTATGCGGAGGCGGAGGAGAGCGCGGGGCTCGGGGGGCGGGGCGCACTCGGGGTCGGGGTGGGGGACCCCATCGGCGAAAGCACGACGCCCTTGATCGTGAGCGTGTCGTTAGAACGCGTCCTGTAGACGTCCGGAGGCGGTGGAACAGGCCGTGGAAGAGACAGTGGGAGGGGCGTCTCGGCGCGCCACCGGCGACGCGCGCGACACACGCGACAGAGGACGGCGATGAGGATGGTGAGCGCGATGATGAGGAGGATGAGGCTCGCGAGGATGACGGGGGTGTCCAAGAAGGTCCTGTATTATGTCAGGGTCAGGTTGGACTTTACGGGACCAGAAAAAAAATGTAGGGCACTGACGCGAATTCCGAAGCCAGGGGCGATGTGTCGGACTGGAGGGGGGGCGGGTCGGGTGGGGGGCTGGGTAGACTGTACGAGTTCGATGTAATTACGAATGAATATTTGATTTGCGCGGTCGAAAAAAAGGTACGTACCTCGTAGTCGACGTGAACAAAGTCGAGATACTGGGAGAATTTGAGATCTGGCTCGAGGTGGCGGTGTCTGACCTGATAAATATTGATTTATAATTCTACCGCTATGCATGCGGAGAAGACGTACTCAGTACTGGTGGGATATACAATACTGAACGATCCAGTACTAGACAAAAAACAAACGACGAGGGCGTTAGTGGGGGATTCACAAATGAACGGTAGCGACTCACATGGTGGCGGTCACGGTGGGTATGAAGTATGCGAATGTAGCGTCACTGCAGGATAATAATATAGCGATTATTATGCTGGATTCTCGTCAGTCAGTCAACGCAAGACAAGCGGAACCCGACAGACGCACGAGATATTAGATAGGTCCATCGCCGATGGGATACTATAGAGGTTAACGAGTGAAGCGACCGGCGGGGGATAAGAAGGAGGGCCCGTGTGCCTCTCGGCGATGACGCGACTAAGAGCAACACAGCAGCGCAGCACCTGATGGCCCATGCTGTGAAACGGGGAGCTGACAGAATCAATCTGTTGAGGGAGAGGACTTCTTACATGTATGGAGCAGACGGGAGAGAAACAATCAGCGATGAGGATTTACTTAGCTTCGACGTGAACAAGATTTGGTAAGCGACGAACAACTCGGCATCGCTACGGACAGCGAGTTGGGCGTATGGAATGCGACGGAGGAGTGCTAGGCTGTGTCGGCGACGGACTGACTGACTGAGGAATCAACAGAGGTGTGGACGCCGTAACGGTCCCCGATAATGGGGCCGAGTACGTGGGTGTGTGCATCGCCAACCATCAGAATACAGCGGAGTCTTCGGACGAGATTTCTCAGGAAAGCTTCGATGTGACAGAGTGGGATGATGCTTGTGATGGCTAATGTCTGAGCTTGGAGAGCCACGACCAGGCCATTCAGACCAGTTCCAATCTCGAGGTAAGATGGATGGCAAGAGATGGAACGGGAGAATTGGCGGAGACAACCTGGGGTAGCATTTAAGCCATGGCCAGGTTTAAGCCAACCCTCACGACTGTTGGTGAGCAACGAACGCTCCACTGCCACTTCAATCAAAGATTACAGATCTTTTAGGTGGGCCGCGTTATCTCCCATGATCATGGGTAAACGGTGTTTATATCGAGAATTAGAAGCTGCCCACCCCGGGATTTGCAGTCGACGTGCGATTTTTCAATTCAAAAAACTGAGCTGCGCGCCATCGAGAATTGAACTCAGCTCGGAACCGCAGTTGCCTCGGGATAATGACTGCAACGGACAAGCAACTCAACGCACATGTGGCTGTTGCTTGCGTTCGGCTGGACCAGAAGCTTCCAGACGCAAGACCGGACGCCGGGTTCTCCAGCGGACATACAGATCTCCTGGGAGAATTTCACCGAAACGCCGTTAGAACTTGATGAGCGTTTGGTTGCTGTACGCCTGACGTAGAAGCGCTCGCATAAGCGCCCACAATGAATTTTCAATGAATACACTCACACTCTAAACCCAACCCGTTAAAAAACGAACAAAAGCGTGCATCTGGCGCTATAAATTTATATGAGTAAAAAGAGGATCGACATGGAGGAAGATGTGGACTGTTCCCGCACATTGGTTTCCGAGTAGCCCACATTTTTTATGCTGAGACCGAAGCAGAGATAGCATCGTCACCACACCCTCCTCATTTTCTCATCTCACCCCCTCCTCTCCTTTGTGTCATGTCGTTAAGAGGGAGGTACCGTGACACGATCCCACCCAAGACGGCCGCGTCCTGCGCACAGGGAGGAGTGTGAGGTTGAGGGGGAACAACGCGGGCGACGTCCCTGCCCCCAGCGCAGCGAGGAGCACGACAACGGGCCGCGATGTACGGGTAGGCTCCGGTCGCACGAGAGGAGATATCGGCGTAGAAGCGGGGGGAGACGTGATGAGCGCCTGCCACCACAGCATTCGATGTCCGTGTCTCCAGCGCAGCGAGGAGCACGACAGCGGCCCGCGATGTACGGATAGGCTTCGGTGGCACGGGAGGAGATATCGGCGTAGAAGCGGGGAGATGTGATGAGCGCCTGCACTCGATGTCCGTGCCACAAGCCCTCGCTGCCCAATCTCATGATCTGGACGTAGTACCTCGCGACGCCAGCTGAGCGACCTGGAAGCAGAGGCAGCCACTGCGGGAATGGAAAGGAGGCGGAGCGCTGAGTTTAGACCTCGAGCAAACGGTGGCGGCGAGAAAGGCCATCGACGAGCAGGAAGATACAATACAAGCAAGACGGGCAAAGACCAAACTTTCAGCGATCCCCGATGATCCAATTGCTCATTAGCTAGTGAAGAGTTTCAAGTTAGAGATGGCCCCCGGCGTAACCCTCATCTGTGGAGGAATCCAGAGCCATTATAGCTTCTCCACATGTTCTGAGAGCAAATCGGACGCAGGGAACGAAGGACAAAAGTGTAAAGAAAAGAGTAAGTCTGCCAGTGGGTGGCTTTGGCGTCTGGATCCAACAGCTGACAACACGGCCAAACAGAGACGTCTTCTTTCGTTCCTTTCAGTGTTCACCGCTTCGGCCGCAATTATCTTAGGCATCTGGCTTGAGAATAGATTGTCTCAACCCCTGCTTCCGCTGTTATTTGCATGCCAGGGCGGTAGATTCTCCATCGCCACGCGATGCTATGCTTTGGTTTCCTTTCCCCTCCCGCCTCTCCCGACGGCGAGTGCTCTCACCTTCGGTTACGGTCTGGCCTCATTTCGACCTTCCACGGATCTAGTTTTAGTGGCCTTCTTGGGGGTGTTCATTGTACGTTTTTTAATGCGAGGCTGGATTTCACAGATAGATTTAAATTGAATCCGGCCGAGTTAAGGATCACTGCGGACCAAGAGAGTCGTGCCAGTTCCATTGGCCCTCTGAGCGGCCCCTGGTCTATTTAACCACCGCTAAATCAATAGGCTTATTGACCCGAGAAAGATCACGGCGGTTCGCCAACTGCGCCACATGCTATCGCTCTGCTTCATAAATCCTTTGCTCTCTGGCGTACACTCAAATAATTACCTCTTACTCCAGCTCTGTCTCAGGTCCTCATGGATCCAACGCTCTCAAGATCTCAAACAACTGGGTTGCAATATATTTATTCTCAACTCCGAGTTTCCTCAGGCCACTGGCTGGCGCAATTTAGGACATGATTTTCTGCTTTGTGTTTTGAGTTGGATTACTTGCAGCTACGCTTGGTCCTGCTTGGTCTATACTTTCGAGTTTCGAAACCAGGAAGCCGATGACGTGATGTGTCGTATGATGTGTCGTATATGTAACCGCCAACATCTGGTGGTTACAACACGTCATCACCATCAAATCTAAGTAAAAAATCCCACTTGAATCCCACCATCGCTCATTGGTGAGAATCTGCACGCACTCCCCGAACGGCAATGGCTGGCCTCCTAGCACGCCTCTTTCCGCCTAGTTTCCTGCCGGAACGCGATCTACCAGACCTCTCCGGAAAGGTATCTCCCTCGTTCAATGTATGCTCGCAGGTTGAGAATAAATCAATCTTCACAGACCGTACTCGTCACCGGTGGAAACACGGGAATAGGGTATCAGACCGTAAGGCAGCTGCTGCTCAAGAACGCGAAAGTCTATCTTGCCGCGCGATCCCCAGAGAGAGCCAACGAGGCTATAAAGCGCCTCGAGGAGGAGACCAAAAAGTCAGCAATCTTCCTTCAGCTGGACCTGGCAGATTTGCCGAGTGTGCGCAAGGCGGCAGAATCGTTTTTAGCGCAGGAGTCGAGGCTTGACTTGCTGTTTAACAATGGGTGTGTGTCGAGCTATCAAAGTGTGCGAGAGATTGACATATTCCGAAGCGGGGTTATGGTCTCGCCGCCTGAGATGCTTACAGCGCAGGGTCACGATCTCCGTACGCAAACTTGAAGAAAGGATTTTCGACTCGTGCTGAAAGCTTTCATGTCGTGCAGAATTTGGAACCAACGTCATAGGACACTTCTTCCTCACAGAACTGCTGGTATGTCGCTGCATCTGACGATTTAGACAGATATTTAATTGACATTCTAGCTGCCTGCACTCACCAAATCCCACCAAGAAACCAAGATCCCCGCGCGTGTTTTAAATGTTTCTTCGAAAGCGCATCAGAGGGCCCCTGGGAATGGCATTGAGTTCGCCAGTCTCAAAAGTGGCCCCGAGCGCGACGCTTGGGTCAAAGCTGCCGGTATCATCATGAGTCCTTGGTACGCATCCCTTCTCGCTTTTTGGCTCTATGTCAACTATGAACCACTACCAGGCGACTGTATGGTGAGAGCAAGCTGGGCAATATCTTCATCTCGAACTACTTCGCGCGGGTGCACGCCGACGTGCTCGTCTCCTGTGCGCTGCATCCCGGAGTCATCAATACTGAACTCGGCAGGTTTGTCCGACGTGAAACACTCCGCTTGCCGCGATCTGACCCTGGCTGGACGCAGTCACAGCGGGAGCCGCATCTTGCAGGCAGGGAAAATCTTCTTTTACCCCGCACCGTGCGTTTCTCCTCTTCTTTATCTTCGAAAACTCAAATTAATCTCGTTGCGAAGCATGGGCGCCTACACTCAATTGTGGGGCGCCACGATCCCGTCTCCAGAGCAGATCAACGGCCAGGTAGATGCACCGTTTCTCCAGCAGCGCTACACAGACTAATTTGTTTTCTAGTACCTGATTCCGTGGGGAGAGGTTGGCAAGGCAGACGTACGCGCCTCGAACAGGGAGCTAGAAGACGAGGTCATTGCATATATCCGGGAGCAGATCAAAGACTTCTAATCTGCTTCTGCATGATTTATCTCACCGTCACTGAGGAGGACTTTATTTTTGCTTCTTACAATCAGCTAGGCTCGTTACTGGTCTGCCCTGTAACGGCAATATGACGTGCAAGCACATTGCCGTAGGCAGACTGGTACTTCTCGTCAAGCGCAATTGGGCTGGGGTGGAGTTATTTGCATGACAGGCGTTGGACTCTCTGTCGCCACGGCGCTATACTATGGTTTTCCTTTCCCCTCTCACCGCACCTCCCGAGTCCTCTCGCCTTCGGTCTTGCCTTATTTCGGTCTTCCATGGACCTAGTTTTCGGTGGCCTTCTGAGGGGTGCTTTTTAATGTGCCGCTGAATTTCACAGATGAGATTTAAATTGAACCCGGTCGAGTTAGGGATCACTGCGGACCAAGAGAGTCGTGCCAGTTCCATTGGCCCTCCTTGCGGCCCCTGATCTATTTAACCATCGCTAAATCAATAGGCTTTACTTCACCCCGAGAAAGATCACGGAAGTGCAGCCACGTCGGTTCTCCCACTGCATATCCCTCGACTTCACACCGGGCGTGCCCCAGGAAGTGATCACATTTTCGGTGACAGCGACAATGAGACTGCAAGGTGCAATGAATACCCGGATGGAGAATTAAAAGGTACTGATGCTCACTTGACCGCAGGACCGGCACTGACAATTTTCTGGCTGAAGATCGCGGCGCTGGCGTTCTGGTGGACGACGAGCTGCAAGTGGACGCCGTTGTTAGTCCCATTGAAGCTGGCGTACGAAACGTACGTGGTGGGTATCCACGCGCTCTGGATCTCGAACAACGAACCGTCCGTGTTCTGGATGATCGTCCACTGTATGAATTGTCGCCCGCCGCCTACCTTGTCTAATCTGTATATTTCCTAACTCCGAGTTTCCTCAGGCTAATGGCTGGCGAAATTTGGACATGATTTTCTGCTTTTTGTTGTCGCTTTGAAGTTAGCTTACTTGCAGCTGCGTTAGTCTATATATCTTTCTACATCAGGTAGCCAAAGGTATCCAAAGGTCCTCGCACTGTTTCGACACAATGTAGACAGACGCAGGCAGACAAAAATCCATGTCTACGTCTTACGCCAGACAAGTCCCCCTGGGTGAAAGTTCACCGTGAAACACAGTGAATATTGCCATCACAGCCCGGCAGCCCGCATAGTGCCAAGCGGTAACAACCTGACCATCGGTCAGCTATCACCTAAGCTTTCGGCGTAATCGACGCGGGCTCAGTCAACAGGAAGGTAGTGTGCAAATCCCTCCTTTCGAGCTGTACTTATGAACTCCTTAAGCTGACGTGACCATGATATTTATGAATGAATGAATGGCTGTTAGAATCGGAAATCCCTGGCGCCAATGGGACGACAGGGATGACCGGCGGATGGTTTCACCAAGGCTGAGGAATTAGCGGTAGCGCTGATACCCAAACTCTAGGAGCAGGGTGACACAGCGGTGCCAACCTGAAGCTGAGCTCCCCCGATCTAGGCACCCATGTGCTGCGTTAGGTGAGAAGGCAAACACACTGAACAAAGTATAAGGAGTGAAACACAGCAAGGAAGGGATCACGTAGCTTCGATTGTAACACATATGGCCATGAGCAGAAATAGAAAAAGAGACAGAACTCGGAGTTCCGAAGCCCATCCCCCATACTCCAGACAAATTGCCGTGCGGCGAGGAAAGATACGAATGGTCAGCTAAAACATATCCAGGGAGTTTGTACATGCCTAAGTACTTATGGTGGTTCATTGAGTGACAAGACCGACTGCGTGCGCATGTAGTGCGCTGGGCGCTTAGGGTGCGTTATTCGCGTGAGGGGTGCATTATTCGCGTGGCATGTGCGGAGCGCTGGGGTGCGTGCAGTACACTGAAGGGAGAGCTGATTTTCGCAAATATTGCTGACCGGAATTGGCTGGGAAAGAGGGGGTTGCCAGGAAACCGGTGAAAAGGAATTGCTCGACAAAGAGGGACTGTAACGCAGCTGGTTGTACCCCAAATCGAAGGATGGAGGCCGACGCGAGCGGAACTTTCCGAGAAGCGTATGGCGTGATGCATTGATGTGTCGTAACCGCCACGTGCACAAGCTACATCTCCATCAAGTCATAGATTAAAATTTAAAAGTAACAAAATCCCATCATCGCTCATCTCCACGTACCACGAACGACAATGGCTGGCCTCCTAGCGCGCCTCTTTCCGCCCAGTTTCCTGCCGGAGCGCGATCTACCTGACCTCTCCGGAAAGGTATCTCCTTCGTTCTTTCAGTATGCCGCAGGCTGAAGAATAAACGAATCTACACAGACCGTGCTCGTCACCGGTGGAAACACGGGAATAGGGTATCAGACCGTAAAGCAACTGCTGCTCAAGAACGCGAAAGTCTACCTTGCCGCGCGATCCCCAGAAAAAGCCAGCGAGGCTATAAAGCAACTGGAGGAGGAGACCAAGAAGTCAGCAATCTTCCTTCAGCTGGACCTGGCAGATTTGCCGAGTGTGCGCAAGGCGGCAGAATCGTTCTTAGCGCAGGAGTCGAGGCTTGACTTGCTGTTTAACAATGGGTGTGTGTCGAGCTATCAAGGTGTGCGAGAGATTGACATATTCCAAAGCGGCGTAATGGTCTCGCCGCCTGAGATGCTTACAGCGCAGGGTCACGATCTCCGTACGCAAACTTGAAGAAGGAATTTTCGACTCGTGCTGAAAACCATTATGTCGTGCAGAATTTGGAACCAACGTCATAGGACACTTCTTCCTCACAGAACTGCTGGTATGCCGCTGCATCTGACTCGTTAGACGGATGTTGAATTGTGATGTTAGATGCCTGCACTTACCAAATCCCACCAAGAAACCAAGATCCCCGCGCGTGTTTTAAACACCTCTTCAACAGGGCATCAGTTCGCCCCCGGGAATGGCATTGAGTTCGTTAGTCTCAAAGGTAGCCCCGAGCGCGACGCTTGGGTCAAAGCTGCCGGCAGCATCATGGGTCCTTGGTACGAATCCCTTCTCGCTCTTTGGCTCTGTCAAACTATGAACCACTGCCAGGCGACTGTATGGTGAGAGCAAGTTGGGCAATATCTTCATCTCGAACTACTTCGCACGGGTGCACGCCGACGTGCTCGTTTCTTGTGCGCTGCATCCCGGAGCCATCAAGACTGAACTCGGCAGGTTTGTCCGCCGTGAAGACGCTCCGCTTGCCGCGATCTGACCCTGGCTGGACGCAGGCACGGCGGGAACATCATGCAGCTCACAGGGAAAGTCTTCTTTTACCCCCCGCCGTGCGTTTCTCCTCTTCTTTATCTTCGAAAACTCGAATTAATCTCATTGCGAAGGCTGGGCGCCTACACCCAACTGTGGGGCGCCACGATCCCGTCTCCAGAGCAAATCAATGGCCAGGTATATGCACCGCTTCTCCAACGCTGCACAGGTTAATTTGTTTTCTAGTACCTCATTCCGTGGGGAGAGGTTGGCAAGGCGGACGCACGCGCTTCAAACAGGGAGCTGGAAGACGAGGTCATTGCGTATATTCGGGAGCAGATCAAGGGCTTCTAATTTGTTTTTGCATGATATATCCCACCGTCACTGAAGATGACTTTATTCATGCTTCTTACAATTAGCCACACCTGCGCGCGTTAATATCCAGTTTCAAATATGACCCTATCACAATTTGCTCATATCGCAAATCCTCGGATGGCAAGTCCACAAGATCTTTTAATTTACGCCTGGTCGAGCAAAGCAAATAGTATTTCCGAGCTACCAAAATTGTACAGATCAGACCGTGAGATTAGCGGTCAAGTGTACGTTCCGTCTAATGCCCGAAGATTGCCATCGGCTGGTATGGCTCCTCCAAGTACTTGATTTCGTCCTCTGTGAGTTGCACATGGATGGCACCTTGAAGAAAGAAATTATTGGGTCAGTACATCTGAGATTTTTTACGCCGATGCCCCGAGGGATTGAACATACCAATGATATCGGCGAGATTGGCCAGCGAGGTTGTCCCGACGATGGGGGCAGAGACGCCTTTGGTGGTGAAATGCATCAGAATTGAGGGCAGGAAAGCAAGCAAAGGAGAAAAGACCTACCCTCTTTGGACAAGACCCACGCGATGGCAACTTGCGCCATGCTGATGCCGCGCTTCTTTGCCACCTCTTCCACTCTGTTAATAGATTAATTAATTAATTCACGGCAATGCTGGAGTGGGGCTTACCTGTTCACAATTGTCTGACTCGCCGCGGACTGGGTGTAGAAGTTGGCCGATAGGCTGGGGAATTTGAACGTTATGAGTGGAAGGAGCACGAAATAAATTAATGGCTCACGTGTCGGATTCTCCACGTTTGGTCTGTTGAGAGAGAGGGCGGGAGAGTGCGCCGCGCGAGAGGGGCGACCACGGGATGGCCCCAACACCGAGATACTATCAGGTCGTTAGATGGCGAAGACTTGACATACCGAAGATCGTACCTTAAGCGTTGGGAACATTTCACGTTCCTCCTCCCTGTACACGAGAGAGTACTGATTTTGCATGGATATGAACGGCGTCAACTTATTGGTAATCGCGTAGTCTTGGGCAAAAATTATTTAGCTACGCCACGGAATATAACCACAGAAATATACGTACTCTGCATTGCGTGAACTGGAAGGAAAAGTAATTAGACGTCGACAAATCCAGTTGAGCACAGACTTACACTGCCAAGCATAGCAGGAGGACATGCCAATATATCGGACATATCCGGCCTGGACGATATCATGCAGCGCTTGCATCTGCCCTCCAGTGAGTGACCGATGAGCAAAGAATGCAGAATATACGCACCGTCTCTTCAATGGGGGTGTTGGGATCAAAACGGTGACCTGATCTAGTGAGGAATTGGGTGAATAAAGGAAGAAAAATCTTACATTGGAGGACATCGATATACTCGAGCCCCAGACGGCGGAGGCTATGTTTCACGGCATCGAAAATATGCTGTCGGGCCTCCTCAGTTACGCCTGGTAAAGGCAAGGAATTAAATAACCTTGCGACTGAGGCCATACTGGTTCACATATCCCTTCGAGTCGAGGTCAGCGTCCCCATATAGCACATCCGTGGTGTTCTTCGAAACGGCGAGAAAGAGCTTTGTCATGATCACAATTTCATCACGGGGAAGGTTGAGTTTCTTGATGGCGTGACCGAGTACCTCCTCTGAGAGACCGTTGGAATATGCCTACAGCGATATTTAGCTAGCGCAGTGAATGTTTTGGCCGGAAACGCACGTTCGCAGTGTCGAAGGTATTGATTCCCGCCTCATAACTTGAAAGATTTCAGACATATTCATGAACAGCAGATGCAGAGCTCACGCGGCCTTGATATGTTTCGTTGCCTCCTCTTCAGCAAGAACCCAATTTCCGGACCAATTCGGATCCCCATAGGACATGCAGCCTAGGATGATTTTGGATACTTTCAAGCCTGATGACCCGAGTCGGACTGAACATGAATTTAGTATGCCGACGCTTGAGAGCAGTAGACAAACAGACCATATTGCATTTTCGGAGGAGATGCCATGGATAGTTGGTTGTAGATGAAATGTTGGATGAGAAGGGATTCGTGGCGGCATTTAAGCTCCCCCTGCCAATCAGAGACGGCGAAAATGCAGTTCCGAGATTGCGGTTGACGAGTCTCCGAATGCTTGGTCATTACAAACGTCCTTTATATATCGACCTAATTGCCGTGAAGTCGGGAAAAACCAACGCCGTGAATACGACTCCATACCAATCCGGGAAGAAATGCTGAGAAAGCAAGTTGGAAATGCCGGCGCACGGTGGGGAACCTGGGATCGGCAAAGATCGGCACTTCGAGGAAGCCGAGGAGAGTACACACCGGCTCTTGCCTCAAGCCGATGAGAAACGATCGGGATTCCATATTAGTAACTGGCACAAGCCAATCCCTCGCTTCGCTCCGGGACGTTGTGGGCGCGATAAGACGGTCAAGTATGCGTATTTAAATTTGTTGTATTCGGAAGCCGGATAATATGGGCAGAAAGATTACAGGGCAACAAAGACAGAAATTTACATGCTCCAGATATTTTAAACGGGGACCATGGATGCTTGTTCAACAGGTAATCGCGAACAGAACGCACCTCCGAAATGCAATGGGAGGAGACCCCGTGAAATGGCAGCTGTTGAATAGCAAGTAAATAATTAATGAACCATTGACTCAAAAGAAAGATAACCAAGCGGTCCTGTACGAAGTTTGCACAGTGTTCGGGCCCCAAAGAAATCCGTGTTTCGAATACCAATTGCTGTAGATGAAGTTTCATGTTGTATGAGTGGAAGATATCCCTGCAGATCTGGAACTTCATAATCGAGGCGGTTTGGAGCTATTATATCGAAAGCAATATCGGACAATCCAGAAAGCAAGGCTTCGTTTCCAGTGCTAGCGACAGCCAGATGAGGCAGACACTGAGACGAGGCAGCAGAGGCTCAAAAATTTGAAGGGGGCAGCACAGTAGTCCAAGCAAATAAAAGTCCAACAGCGGCCAAGCAGTTCTCATGATCAAAGAATGCAGTCTGCGGGAACAGAAGATAGGCCAAGTTACAGGTAAATCGTCCCCAGAAAGGACGGGAATCTGCCTGTGGAGAATCCTCGGATCTGCGCGACGGCAGGCCTGTTAAATTGACAAAAATCTAACAGTGTAACCTACTGCGACTAACTACGTCTACCTGCGGCTCGTACGGTGCATAGGTCAGCGGGACGATCCTAGCGCAATACAATCGGAGAACTGTTGAATTGCTAGCCATTTTGGTCGAGGTTGGTTTCCGAGGGACTGGGGCGGTGTGAGTTTGAAAATTTTGTAGACGTAAAAATGAAGCATTGTCCAAACGGGGACCGTGGTTGAACACGAGATAGGCAGCAGTGAGAAGAAATCACAGAAAAAGTTGGGATGAAAGGAGTTAAACAGAGAAGACACGCAAAGGAAGAGAAAAGGAGTAAGGACATACGGGGAAATGGCACAGCCGAGGAGCCATTTGCTTAAAGTTAACGGTTAATAGTATAAGCAACTTGCGGATTTCGCGGCAGGACTTGGTGGACTCCGCAAAAAGGTACCACGAATTAAACGCAGATGTATGAGTCACCAGGATCATGGGAAAGTCGCGCCGGGCGACTTGCCTATGACGCCGACTCGAGCCAGGGCCCAGGTTACTTGAAAGTTGACCACTTGGGTAACCGCTGACCCTAACCGGGTTAAGAGGAAGCTGGGGGAAGATGTAACGTGTGCAGGCGTTCTGTGGCTTCTGTCGGACCACACTGTGTCACTCTGATGGCCGTCGTGATGCCGTGGCAGGTGATAGGACTCCCTTTCACTTCTTGACCACCTACCACAGCAACGGCAGTCACTGAAAGATTATGGACTTGCCTAGTCCACCAATGTTTGGCCATTCCAGGCTCCCTCCCCGGGCCGACTCACTGGACGTACGTAGGGCTGCGCGCCGTGCCCGTCGCGACGGTTCTACGGCTCCCGTACGACGAATAGCTGTCCCGTTCCGTCAGAGATTTCTCGACGACGGCTCGGCAACGGCACGGGTCTGAGCCGTCATTTGCTGCTGAACAACAGCCGTCGACAGGTGGACGGGTGTCCGCAAGGTTTGCAGGCCAATTTCGTTTTAAAATCAACTGAAACCAGCCGGCAGGCCAATGCGCCCCTCTTTCTGGACCCTTCCGAGACTTTTGGGACCTGTTGTCGCGCATTCAAGGAAAGATATCACCTGCCGGTGAACGCTGAACCATCATTCCCTTTGAGATTCAATGAGAACTTCAAGTACTCTGCGACTTTGCATTCATGAGTTTACCTTCGATGGGCGAGCTGCATATCAGGTTTGAATACCCGCATCCTCGATCTGGTAGCCTCTAGGTGATTTAAATTTCGTTTGTGTTGCATAATTTGGCGTGACCTAGACTTGGAACTGGATGAGAGGTGATGTTTCGTGCATCCGAACTTCAGTCCAACTCACATCTCAAGAAAATATGTCAAAAGTTCAAATTTAAAGGCATCATAAACCCGTCTACCCGTAACGGCCGTCCCGTCGACCGTTCCGCCCATGAGAGATCTGGAAATGGACTCGACGGACCGTCCAGCCCAACGGCCGTGCCCGTCGACTACCCGTCGAATCGGCGGCCGTGCCTGTGACGGGCACGGCGTGCAGCCCTAACGTCGTTACGTACGATCTTTGAACTCGCCGCTCAGTGACTTCAAGTTTCGTCCAACGGCCATTCCCAATCTGATACCGGTCCAGGTTTTAGGCTAAAACATGGTACCAATGCCCCAACTATTGGGTCTCTATCCGCATTGCCAGTGATTCTAATTTACCCTGGCTAAGTTTCATGGGTTCCCGGTTCATAGCTCGGGTAATCCCGATAAATGCCACCGGGTTACCTCCAGCGCGCTTTCAGACACGTGTTGGTCAATTTTCTGTCCGGAAGAAGGACGGAAGTACCCAATGACGTTCGACCCGAATTCTGAGGAACAGTTTATGTTTGACTTGAAAATCGAGGACGGGCGCCCATACTTGCAGATTATACAAGACACGTCATTGAACAGCAGATCAAATCTATCCTCCTGCGCCAGGAATGTTCCAGCGGGCCTGGCACACTGGACAGATCTGCGAGGTCCAACTCGATGAAACTGGCTGACTTTTTCTCGAGACGTTAGATGACCGCTGCAGCCTACAACATGCGAGGCACGAGCACCAACCTGTTGTAGCGTCTGTCTACGAGAGACTAGCTGCAGCCTTCCATGGCGTGCGCGCGACTACACTTTTGCGTTCTTGTACAACCTTGAGCTGCGATGATCAACATTCCCCAGGTACACACACACTGCCTCTTCACCGTATACGGTTCTTAGTATTTATTTCTTTTCAAAGTATTCGATTCGCTTCCTTTGCGAATTTCTGTATCCTGGGGCGGGGACTATATTGAACACCGAGCGCGGCTACTAGGATGATTTGTGCAACATGCGGCTGGTATAGCGGTAAGCTGTGTTGTTGGTGTATTTGGTGGTACTGAGTTATATTTAAAGCAGCCGTTCATGTGGCGCTGTAGCAAGCATGAACTGTTAGAACGGAGACGCAGGCGTGAGACCCACAGAGACACGAGCATGAGGAGAGTTTTCGGTCTCCTGTAGATTGAAACCTAGATGCCAAGTTATTTGTGGCTCATCATCTCCGCACACAATGATAAGATTTGCGAATTCTTATTTTTTTAACCACAATCAGATAGACGCTCACACAGCCATTTGGCGCCCTCATTACTGAGGATTGTTTCCGCTTTCTGTGCGTTTACGGTTTAACTAATCCGACATGAACTCGCACGCGCGATGGCATCGTGCTTGAGGTGGAGGACTCCCGTGCCCCCATGTTGATACCAAGCCAGCCAATCTTTTTCGGAGTCCTATCCTCGAAAGTTGAGCTGAATACTGCTGCAGCGGTCCACTGGTGGGTCCATATTGGCCCCAGCCAACTCGGTTAGCATGCAGCACTAGTGTACTTTCCGTCACAAATAGCATACCATACGGGATATCTTGCACGAAATACGTTTTTGTTCATCCACATCTCCAGCCCGTTGTCGAGTTCAATCGATCATTCTTTGCGGGATCAAGTAACATTATAATATGTAAAGTGGAAAGAGAAAGGGTAGACAGAAAGGTGATTTTAGTTGGAATTCTAGATGCGTATCTCTGCTACATACTAGCCTCAGCTCGCCATTACCTGGAAATTTTATTATACCTTGATCGAGAATTCGATGGCTATGCCAACGTTACGGGAAGAGGTAGGTAGGTAGGTAGGTAGTATTACACGGCACGGTCCCGCTTAGGAACACCGGTTTGAGGAAGTATCGAATGCTCTTGAAGCGTACGTTACACAGAGGACACGGATAGATGGTTTGCCGCATGCCGTATTAAGAGTTGCGTGATAATTGGATAGCCGTCTCGCCCGTCACGGTATATCATCCACCCGCATTCACGTCCCGTTGAATACAATCCTGCGACATGATCATCACATCACAGCCCTACTTATGCGTCGTGTTTCCCACCATACGTAGTGCTTGTATATCGTCTCCCACTGACCCTATCTGTATAACCGTGTACCGCAAATAACCCTTTGTTTAATCAATAATTTGACCTTGGGGAGATGAGGCATCTCAGCATCGTGTCACTCAACTTGACATTTTTCCCCGGTAAGATGTTGTTGGTTGCCATTTGATGTGGCCGGTCATAGGAGACGGCGGGCTTCTCTTCAAGCGTATGTCCCAGAGCCATAAGTTGGATTGCTGAAATCAATTTTGTTTTTGCATTTGACTGTCAAGTCCGTGGGCTTAGGTGCGAGGACGTCGCAAACTCCAGCGCGCGCCCCTATATGGAGGAAACATAATATCATTATTTGGATTCTGACAGATGTCCACCAAACGATTGGCGACTCGGCTTCGGCCATGCTTACCTTGCGACCGATTCACCGAGCCTAGAAATAGTATTCATTCGTCGTTAGTCTGAGTTTGTGGTCTCCTTTGTTTTGCGAATACTCACTGCGTTCCGCTGCGCCCTTGATTTAATCTGCCCAGCCGATGAGGACCGTGCCTAAGTCAGTGTAGGCGGACACACACAATTTATTTCTAGGTAATGCGGACTCTGCTCGGAGTCTGCATAGTTAGCTGGACTTAATTAGCGTAGGTGGTCGTAGGTGAGTGCGAGGGGCTAGCCTAAGATCTACAGAGCTGGATCCACGGGGTCTAGACTTGAATATGGTCTGCTTTGCAGACAAAATGGATGAAAGGGTCGGACAGAATCACATCTGTCTATCTCTATGTAGGTCACTAGAAAGACCTACAGACTCAGCTCCGTAGACCTACGGACGGCGAAGATAGCCAGACCTGCGCTCAGCTGCAGAGGCTATGTCTAGTTCAACTAGATTCAGGTCTCTGCGTAGCTGGTTGTAGGCGTATGGCCTTGGCACGTCAAATCTAGGGCAGAGCGGAACACAGTGACCCTCGGAATATCGACGGGGGGGGGGGGGGGGCATATAAATACTTGTATGTCTCAGGGTAACTGAATTAATAGCGGCTGTTACTTCTGACATTGTTAGAAGTTGAATAAACGGACAGGCGAACTCCGGGTGTTCCTCATCCGGTCATCGCTGAGTTCCAAGCACCATTGGGTCGGAGTGCGATTCTCACGGACCATATTCAGCCGCCGAAGCACATCGCAATTTTGTGTTCGGACGGTGTGGCGGTGCAATGAGGATTGCTGAGACGTTTCAGAAGGCAATGGGATGGTTTCAAAAAATACATTATCGTGACAGAGGCAAACAGGAAACAGAGCGAAATAGCAATAACAAGCAAAGGACTGCAAGAAGATATGAGAAGACGGAGACTGAATATAGATACAGGAACTCACCCAGATAGCTTCTATGTGGGTATGGGGACAGGTGATCCATCTTCATAGCTGACAGTACACCCACGTCGCACCATTCTGCGCAAAAGGTCTTTGCCTAGGTCTCTACGCAGGAACCACCCCGTCGGGTCGTGAAGGACTATCTCTGCTAGCCCGGGGAAGGAGGGCCCTTCGAGGACCTCCATCTGGCTCCGGATTACGGGCTTGCACGGATTCCACTCGTCAGGGTTTATCTTGAGGCGAACACGTTTCACCGACGGGGACTGAAAGGCGACAAGCGGTGAAATTTCGGGTGCGCCGAGGTAGTAGACGAGCTCCTCAAGCCGTGGGCAACGGCTAAGCAGACGCTGCATTTGGTTCGAGGAAAATGTCATCTGTGGCGAGAATGCCAGCTCGAGGACGCGCAACTGTTTCCCTGCAGTGGCGACGAAGTCGAGAAGCGCAGTGGGGAGTGTGGTGTGCAGGACAAGATTTCTGAAATTAGGCACATACGAGGGATAGCGCGATTTCACCATGCATCTCTTCGCGCTCGGCGATTGGAAGTGCGAGCGGTTAATACGGATGGTATGCAGTGAGGGAGGGAGAGAGAGTTCTGCTAGCGAATTTTGGCGGTCAGAGGAAAGAAATAAATAGCGGAGATTCGGCGCTTGCGAGACGATCTCGCGAAGGCGATCGCTGTGGTTGGTCCCGTAGAACCTCGAGTCAAGCTCGCTCTCGTGCCACTCGAGGCGCATAAGACGTGAGAGGCATCCCACGACGGGCGTCCCCACCAGGCTCGACCAGAACGTTATATTCTCGGCGTCCAAGCGGAGGCAGGGACGAATGAGAATTTCCAGACGAGGACAGAGCCAAAGGATATCGTCGAGGCGGGGAGCGTCGGGATCGCATGGAATGGGATGAGTTGGAAAGGGTAGGTTCCGAGAGTCGGGCGGGAATTTATTTCGTCGACGTGGCAATTCCAAGCGTCTGACATATGAGCCGTAGCCATTGGCACCGTCCTCCCTGGCCGACCGAAAAATCCCGGCCATAAAGCTATCCAGGCCGCACGCATCATAGATGCGTACATCTTCATACATGAACTCGGCTGCTACCGCGCGGAAGCGTCGCGAGACACGCATCAGCGAGAGACAGGTTTCCAATCGCAGAGATTCCAGGTGTAGGGATGCTGTCGTTTCCTGGAGCTCCTGGATTTGCTCGAATGGGAGATAGTCGATATCATAAGGCGTCTCTGACCCCGTCGCAAATCGGAATATCAGTCTCCAGATTTCTGGCGGTGGTTGTGCTGAGGGTGAGGGTGTCTTCGTCGACGGGGAGGTCATGGCTGGTGCATCGAGGAAGATCGCGAGCGGCTATATAGTAGCCCACAGTGACGGACACCGGTATCCGAGTACATCCAATTGACATCGGAGCACATGGCGTTGTGTACTTCGGCCCAATTCGGCATTGTGTGCCCGAAGCGAAGCGGAGGTACCGAGCAGACCCAACTACCGCTACTATATGGAAATGAACATCCCCGTTTGGCAATTATGGTGGACAGCCACCAGCATTTCTCATTCTTGATCAGGCGATACACCTTCACGGGCCGTAACGCGGTCAGAACAGCGGCGAGGCAACATAAAAACGAGATCTTCCATCTATGCACACCGCGGGATGAGATGTGTATACTGTCAGCCTAGCACTTATCAGGGTACTCGGACTGCACACCAAGTAAGCGAGGCCTCATTTAACATGAATTTGGCGCGTACTCTGCGAGTAACGGTCTTGTTTTGGTCCAAGTTAAGAATAGTGAGGGGGTAGTTGAAGGATGCATCCCGACCTTCGATCAATCTCAGGTTCAATTCATACCTTCATAGTACCTGGAGCAGCGAATATGAGGCGCTCCTTCAATCGTTCCTTCGTTGGATGGTAAGGGTGGACGTCTCTTCAGAGATTTAGGTGGAACATCGAGGCTCAGAAACAACCCTTTGCTACCAAAGTGTTTTTCTTGGCAGGGATATAAATCACGGAAGACGCCTCGAGAAGAGCCGATGTTTGATTCCAGGGCTCATTCCTAATAGAACAGTATAGATCAAGGTGCATAGGCACAACGGACAGCAGGAACTCACATCATGTCAAACCCGGGTCCAGATGGTTCTGAGCCTTGTTAGAAGCAGTGCAGAGTATATTTGGAGGTTCTCAATCCGTGGAGCTCGGCTGTAGTCCGACCAAGATGTGTGAAATCCGTTAATACTCTGAACATCCGCGAAATAATGATTAGACCTAAAATCGGGAATCAATCCAACTTGCAAGTCAATCAAAGTCGACAATTCGACGGCGGTATGATGCTGTAGGAATATCATACAATTTTTCTGCGGGTAGAACTGGGTCGATTCTTGATCCACTGTCGTATTTGGCAGTGAAGAGATCAGAGATTGATGAAAGAACTTCTGAAGAAGGAAGAAAAATGACACAGCCACTAGATCAGATGATAGGACATTGTGGTCGCTGGCTGCGATGGTTTTGAACTTGTTTTCGACATGGTTTAAACCCAAAATTACCTTTTTTCTTTCCAACCCTCGAATCGTGCGCCTAGCAAGTGGCTTCCGATGCGCGGAAACCCGGAGGTATCTGCAATCCATGCAGATGGCTCGTAAATTAAATTAGGCCCGGGTTATCGCAGATGAGCTTCCCTCTTTGTTTTGATTACATTTCGGATGCCTGAATGCGTTACATTTCGGATGTCTCCCTGGATGCTGTTCGACTTGGTTCTAGTTGGTGCCCGGTCCGTGTTCATCGACATATTTTCCCGCCGCTCACGTAAATCGTTTCTAGGCAATCACCTTCGGCGGGCATTCCAGGACCCTCAACGTCTAGTTGAGAGAACTTGAGATGTTAATGTAGGCCAGTTACGAGCAAATCAGAAACCACCGCACCTCGCGGATCCAGCCTTGCTTCAATCTCGCGATCACAGCCCGTCGGCGGTAAGCCCATTACCGAGCGCTCATTGACAATCGTGCGGTCGCCTCTCTAATTTTAACGATGCTCGGTTATCGCCGTTACCCGCCATAGGAGCTAACGCGTCAGAAATACTGGCTTGCAACCTCCCACCGAAGTCAAATTTGTTTGCCGACTCCGTGGTACGCGGG